>CM070776.1:23698480-24240193 GCA_036346955.1 Dipus sagitta | reverse complement strand
AAAATTTATAGAGTCAAACTGTTATGAGAACACAATGTACCGAAATCTCTGGGACACAATGAAGGTAGTCCTAAGAGGTAAATTTATAGCTTTAAGTGCCCATATTAAGAAATTAGAAAGGTCACAAGTAAACGACCTAATACTTCACCTTAAAGCCCTGGGAAAAAAGAACAAGGCAAAGCAAAAATCAGTGGACAGGAAGAAATAATAAAGATTAGGGCAGAAATTAATGAAATAGAAAACAAAAAATCAATCCAAAGAATCTATGAAGGAAACAGTTGGTTCTTTGAAAGGATAAACAAGATTGATAAACCCTTAGGAATACTGACCAAAAGAAAGAGAGAAGAGAAACAAATTAATAAAATTAGAGATGAAAAAGGTAACATCACAACAGACACAGCTGAAAGGAATCAAAATTGGAAAGGAAGAGATCAAGTTATCATTATTTGCAGATGACATGATTCTATATATATAGTACCCTAAAGACTCTACCAGAAAACTCTTAGAGGTGATAAATACCTACAGCCATGTAGCAGGACACAATGTAAATACACAGAAATCAGTAGCCTTCCTATACGCTAACAGCAAACACACAGAGGATGAAATCAGAGAATGACTCCCTTTCCCAATTGCATCAAAGAAAATAAAGTACCTTGGAATAAACGTAACCAAGGAAGTAAAGGATCTCTACAATGAAAAATATAAAACACTCAAGAGAGAAATTGCAGAAGACACTAGGAAATGGAAAAACAACCCTTGTTCCTCGATTGGAAGAATCAATATTGTGAAAATGTCAATCTTACTAAAAGGAATCTACACATTTAATGCAATCCCCATCAAAATTCCAATGGCATTCTTCACAGAAATAGAAAAAAACAATCCAAAAATTCTTCTGGAATCACAGAAAACCTCGATTATGTAAAATAATGCTGAGCAACAAAATTAAGGCTGGTGGTATCACCATACCTGATTTTAACCTATACTACAGAGCTATAGTAACAAAAACAGCATGTTACTGGAACAAAAGCAGACATGTAGATCAATGGAATAGAATAGAGGACCCAGATGTAAGTCCAGGTAGCTATAGCCACCTGACATTTGATATAAATGCCAAAAATGCTCATTGGAGAAAAGACAGCCTCTTCAGCAAACAGTGCTGGGAAAACTGGATATGTATCTGTAGAACGATGAAAATAGATTCTTCACTTTCTCCACGCACAAGAATCAAGTCCAAATGGATTAAAGACCTTAACATCATACCTGAAACTCTGAAGCTGCTAGAGGAAAAAGTAGGGGAAACCCTTCAACATATTGGTCTTGGCAAACACTTTCTGAACATAACCCCAGTTGCTCAGGCAATAAAACCACAGATTAACCACTGGGACCTCATGAAATTGCAAAAAGTTTGTACTGCAAAGGAAACTGTGAATAAGGCAAAGAGGCAACCTACAGAATGGGAAAAAATCTTTGCCAGCTATATATCTGATAGAGGATTAATATGTAGGATATACAAAGAACTCAAAAAGTTAAATAATAAGAAATCAAACAAGCCAATTAAAAAATGGGCTATGGCGCTAAATAGAGAGCTCTCAAAAGAAGAAATAAGGATGACGTATAAGCATCTATAAAAATGTTCTGCATCCCTAGTCATCAGGGAAATGCAGAATGGCTGTAATCAAAAAATTTGACAACAAATGCTGTTGAGGATCTGGGGAAAGAGGAATACTTATTCACTGTTGATAAGAGTGTATACTGATGAAGTAACGGTGGAAATCAGTGTAAAAGAATCTCAAATAAATAATGTGCTGCCATAATGCACAGCTATACCACTACTGAGCATATATTCTGAGGACTATATATCCTACAACAAAGATATGTGCATGTCCCGAATTATTCATATTAGGCAAGAAAAGGAATTCCTAGATGACCATCTACTGATGAGTGGATAAGGAAAATGTGGTACATTTACACATGGAGTTTTATTCAGCCCTAAATAAACTGAGATTGTGAAATTTGTAAAAAAAATAATGTATTGGCCTAGAAAATACAATATGAAGTTAACCAGGCTGAGAAAGACAAAAATTGCATGTCTATCATATGTACATCCCAGCTTCTAATTATATATATATGTGTGTGTGTGTGTGTGTTCTTATGGGAGTAAGAGTAGACAGAGACCTGAAAATAAGAAAATGGCCCTTGAGAAGGGAAAAAGTAATAGAGGCTATAAACAAGGAGGGTTGGTGACAGTGATACAGCCATAGGACAAATGGTATGTGAAAGTGGTACTGGGACCCTGGTTCCAAAACAAACAAGACCAACCAACCAACCAAACCTAAATGAATAAATTAAAGTTAGATTTAAAAATGACTGATGAATGAGGCATAGTTGTTCAAACTTGTAATTCCAGCACTTAAGATGCTGAGTCAATAGCCGGGTGTGGTGGCATACGCCTTTAATTCCAGCACTTGGGAGGCTGAGGTAGGAGGATGGCCATGAGTTCGAGGCCACCCTGAGACTCCATAGTGAATTCCAGGTCAGCCTGGGTTAGAGTGAGACCCTACCTCGAAAAACCAAAAAAAAAAAAAAGATGCTGAGGCAAGGAAATTATAGTGAGGGCAAGGCCATTTGTTTTTTTCAGTGAATATATTTCAAAAATAAATAAAAATTCTGACTATATATTCAAAAGCCTGAACAGATCTCAAAGACATGCTGAATACAAAAAAAAAAAAAAAAAAACAAGTGTCAAATGTTACATGGTATATAATTCTTTACATGAAGTAGTTGTTGTTATAGAAACTAGATTTAGGTTGTCAGATATTAAAGTTTGGAAAAGAAGGTATGACTTAAACAGATAGGTCAGAACATTTTGTATAATATAGCTCTGATACCAGTGATGTACATATAGTGACAAAGTTTTTTTATTTTTTTGTTATTTATTTATTTATTTAAGAGTAACAGATAGAGAAAGAAAGAGGCAGATAGAGAGAGAGAGAATGGGCATGTTAGGGCCTCCAGCCACTGCAAACGAACTCCAGACACATGAGCCCCCTTGTGCATCTGGCTTACATGGGTCCTGGGGAATTGAGCCTCGAACCAGGGTCCTTTGGCTTCATAGGCAAGCACTTAACTGCTAAGCCATCTCTCCAGCCCAGTGACAAAGTTTTGACTATAGTAGTCATTAGATGACTCAGATTTTGTCAAATAAACCTTCTTGCAATTGTTACCATCTTTATTGGTCAATATTTCATTGCTATAAAATATAGCTGAGTGAGCATATAGTCTGGCTCATATTTTCAGAGGTTAAAGTCTATAGTCACTTCCCACCATTAACAGGGGATTGTGGTGAGATAGAATATCATGGACAAGAGGGCAGAGTGAAGCATTTGGCCTGGCAAGCTGCTTACTTCCATGGGGTCTGGGAAGCAGAAAAAGTAGGGAGGAGTGCCCAGCAACCAGATATCCCTTTTAAGAGCACAGCCACCTGGACCTAATTCCTTCAGCTAGGCTCCACTTTATAGTTTCCTCCAAAACTAATAAAGCCATCAAATTTTGAATTCTCTTTCAGCTTGGAATCAGTGGATTTTTCCACTCACTAGATCAGAGCCATCATGATTCAATCAGCTCTCGCTATCTCTCTTTCTCTCTTTTTAACTTTTATTTTGTTCATGGGAGAGGAATAGAAAGAGAGAATTGGCATGCCAGGGCCTTGAACCACTGAAAATTAACTTCACATGCATGTGCCATCTTGGGTGCACTCTGACCTTGAGCATTTGTGTCATCTTGTATGTTTGGCTTCCGTGGGACCTGGAGAGTCAAACATGAATCCTTAGGCTTGGCAGGCGAGTGCCTTAACTACTGAGCTTTGTTTCCAGCCACAATCAACCCACCTTTTAATACTAAAAGTGATCAGTGTTATTCGTTATTGCACATATTATTATTTGCAATATATATGTGGAATCCTGTCTTGCCAGATAAATCATGGCTTAAATATGAATATAATTTCTACTTTTAAAGTATAATTTAAGGGGCTGGAGAGATGACTCAGCAGTTAAAGCCACTTGATAGCAAAGCCTGATGGCCTGAGTTTTTCCCCGGTACCCACATAAGTTCAGATTCGCAAAGTCATACATGCATCTGGAGTTGGTGGCAAGAGGCCCTCGTGTGCCCGTTTCCTCTCTCTCTTTTTCTCTCTCTCCTTGATCTTAAAATAAATCCCCTATCTGTAAAAGAGGGTTTGAAACTCTTTTAAAACCAAAAAAAAACTCTTTTAAAACCAAAGGCTGATTAGAAACAGATAAGTATTTGGCAAATATGAGCGAACAACCAAAGCAATCATAGCCTTTGGAATGTGCATATTTTGGGTATCGTGATGGTTAATATTATGGGTCAGCTTGACTGGGCCACAAGGTACTCCAATACTTTATGAAACATTATTCTGAGTGACTTACATTTATTTTTTTTAATTTTTTGTTCATTTTTATTTATTTATTTGAGAGTGACACAGAGAGAGAAAGAGGCAGATAGAGAGAAAGAGACAGAATGGGCGCGCCAGGGCTTCCAGCCACTGTAAACTAACTCCAGAGATGTGCATCCCCTTGTGCATCTGGTTAACGTGGGTCCTGGGGAATCGAGCCTTGAACCGGGGTCCTTAGGCTTCATAGGCAAGCGCCTAACCGCCAAGCCATGTCTCCAGTCTGGAACTTACATTTAAATGCAAAGACTGAGTAAAGCTATATGCCCTCACTAATATGTGTGCTCTACCATGAACAGAAGAAAAATCATAACCCTCAAGTGAATAGGAGATAATTTATCCTGCCTGACTACCAAATAGGACGTGATGATGGTTGTGGGGCTTTTTGCCCATCTGAACTCTATTTGTAAGTGAACTTTCTGCATCTTGAATCTGTCAGGTTTGTTTTGTTTTGTTTTGTTTTGTTTTGTTTTTATGAGAGAGAGAGGGAGAGAATTGGTGCCTCAGAGCCTCCAGGAACTGCTATGAACTCCTGACACATGAGCTAACTTGTGGACCTGTGTGACCTTGTCATCTTGTGCATCTGGCTTGAGTGGGATCTGAATAGTTGAACTCGGGTCCTCAGCCTTCACAAGCAAGTGCCTTCACTGTTAAGCCACCTCTCCATCCCTCTTCCAGCTTTTTCTTTGGAATTACACTATTGGAACTCCTGGTACTTCTGGTCAAGGGCACTTCAATCTCAGTTGCCTCAGTGGGATTCTGGCTACTTTCCTCCTTTCTGGTGTCTCTTGGTCTCTCTTTCTTCTCTGCTGTGTCTAAGAATAACCTATATTCCTTCACTTTTCAGAAGAAAAGTGTATTTTGCTGTGTCATTGCTTAAATCCCTACCTAGGGTGGTTTGGTGTGGCTCCTATGCTGTCATCTTACCCAGAAGTGACAAACATAATTTTAAAACATAATTTATGAAGCTACTGTTGTGCATACAATTTTTAAATTTAATCCATTTTATTTATTTATTTGGGACAGAGAGAGGGGGAGAGAGAGGGGGGGGGGTAGATAGAGAGAGATATTATTGGCGTGCCAGGTCTTCCGGCCACTGCAAACGAACTGCAGACATATGTGCCACCTTCTGCATCTGGCTTATATGGGACCTGGAGAATTGAACCTGGATCCTTAGGCTTTGCTAAGCAATGTCTCCAACCCTGTGCATACAGTTTTGTGTAACAAATATACTCAGGTCATTTTGTTTTGATTTTAGATTTTTAGCTTCACCTTCCTTTTGTAATTGACTGAATTGGCTGCAAATTCAATCCTCTTGAATTTGAATGAGTTCCTTGTTTACCATCTGATGGACTGTCAGTTTTTTAGATCCAAGTAGAATTAGGTGTTTCCATCCAATTCTACCTTACCTAAGAGGTAATAAAGGGTTTCATCTCCAGCAAGGTGGATGCTGCAAAGGTGTTGACTTGGTCATGGGCATGGCAGTGATGAGTGAACTTATCCTGCGCAGAGTGAGGTACTCTGCAGAAGCTTGGATGTCTGGAGTGTCCCCTCAGGGCAAAAACCAGAAACGTGGGGCTGGATACTTTCCCAGGCTTTCACTGGGAGGCAACTTTGTAGGATTTATTAAGAGTGGTGACTTTACCCTTTAGGATAAAAGTTGAAACTCCTGCCCATTGTTGGCTCATATTACAATGAACTTCACAGAATTAAAAAACTTGTTACTATAATTTAAAAATTGGAACCTGAGGGTAGTTCTCATGTCTATAATTCCAGCACTTAGGAAGCAGGAGTTCAAGGTAAGCCTGGGTTACATAGTGAGTGCCAAGCCAGCCTGAACTATAGGTGTGAGAGCCTGTCTCAAAAAAATCATAAATTAGGCATTGTTTTGCAAATTAGGCATTGTCCCATGAAATCAGGCCTGTACTCTTCAGCTTGTCATACTTCTCAGCTTTCCCTTTGCCTCTCAATCACTGCCAGATTGTGTGTGAGTTGCTCTGGTACTTTTTGTAGTTAAAAGATAGGTAAAATCTTTGTGGTAGTCTTTATTAAAATTGAAAGAATATGCAACTTGCTTAATTTCAAGAAAAATACTTCATCTTCCTAGCTAGTTATATAAGAAACTTGCCTGGCCCTACAGTCTTGGCTGCGTACTGTTCTCTGCAGGGTCAAAGTGCTGGTGAAATGTTTGAACAGCTGCAAAGAGCTGTTATTGCAAGGGGCTTTTAGGTGACTATGCAAGGTTGTTGTGTTTCCATGTTGGCATTTTGTTTTTATTTAAAGCGTGGGGTACTTTAAGAATCAAGGTCATCCTCTGTTACATACGGATTTTGAGGCCAGTCTGGGATACATGAGACTCTACCTCAAAAAATAAAGTAGAAAATTATGGTACCATTGCCGTTTGGGTCTAGATTTGTGTTTCCCACCCCTTTGATGCCCTCCGCTCCCTCCCCTTCCATCCTAGTGTCTAGTCTAGGAGATGCGTGCTGGGTATGTAAGGTATCTTGGGTAGATTCAGGTTAGGTGCTCTAGATGAGTGAGACTATGTGGCAATTTTTTTTTTCTGTGATTTGGTAAGTTCACTGAGAATGATCTGTTCCAGGTTCAACCATTTTTCCTCAAATTTCATGGTGTCATTTTTTCTTACTGCTGTAAGAATTCCATTGTGTAGATATACCACATCTTAGTTATCCATTTTTCTAGTGATAGACATCTGGGTTGATTCCAGCTCTTAGCTATTACAAATTGAGCCGCTATAAACATGGTTGAGCAAATCTCTCTAGCCTGTGGTTTGAAGGTTTTAGGGTAGATGCCCAGTAAGGGAATAACTGGGTCTGTTGGTATCTCTATACTCAGCTTTTTCAGAAGTCTCCATATTGCTTTCCAAAGTGGTTGTACCATCTTACATTCCCACCAACAGTGGATGAGTGTTCCTACTTCTCCACATCCTCGCCAGCATTTATTTTTATTTGATTTTTTGATGTTTGCTATCCTTATTGGGGTAAGGTGGGCATAAGGAGGGCATCAAAGGGGTGGGAAACACAAATCTAGACCCAAATGGCAATGGTACCATAATTTTCTACTTACTAAAAGACAGACCAAATGGCTGATCCTTCACCAGGCACTTATAGGGAACACCTGAACCACAAGACACTGAAGACGGTAAGATCAAGACTAACCTTAATCTTCTACATCTTCCCTCCCTCACTTCCCCTCCCCCCCCTCTCTCTTATCTCTAACTCTTGTATATTAGTTATCTTTTTTCTCATTTTCTTAGTGGGCACTGACCTGTAACTCCCAGTACCACCATGGGGCTATCATCCACAAGGAGCTTTTGATCAGAGAGACCTACAAGGTTTCCTAAAAGACAGACAGATTTCTGTGAGAGTACTTGATGACCCACCAAAGGCTAGTGGTAAGACCCTACTGCTGAAGACACCTTATGTGGTTGACATGCAAATTAGAATGGCATGGCTGGAAGTTGGAAGAGAGTCAGTCCCCAGACAGTCAGCGCATCTAGTGCCAGAAGGTGCTACATGGGCGACTGGGGGAAAATGACCAATATCTGTCAAAGCAACGCATGGTCTAACCTACTTAGCAGCAAATAACTTGTTGTGATGCCCACACAAGTGCAGTGGTGGCACACAGCCATGGTGGGGAACCAACTGCTCTCAATTTGGCTAACTGATCCCCTCACTGGTATGGGGCCCACAGCTGGAGCTGGGAAACAAGTCAGAACCATATCCAAACATAAGCCCACTCGCCAATATCAAGCTACCATCAATTGTGGGCAACAAGAGGGCCTACACCTATTAAATTCTCTATAAAGAAAAAAAGGGTTATCTCATTTGTCCTGGTGCTAACTTACTCTCCGTTGGAGAATCTGCTTCTCTTTTTCAGGCAGATGTAAATCCTAAGGAGAGAACCACCCCATCATACCTCAAAAGGGCCATGGCTGAAACTAAGAAAAATTGGAGAAACAAGCAAGGGTGCTGTTTTCCTGATGAACCGGATACCAGCAGAAGGGGGAAGGAGATCAGCACCGAGAAAAATCAACTCCTACTAAATCAGAGAGCCAGAGCCTCAGAGGCCCCCAACACCTCACCACTGAAGCAGACCAAAAATGAACCCAACATGGCTCAGGGAAATTTTGTGGAAGAGGGGGTGGAAAGAATGTCAGAGCCACATGTTGGGTCATGATCTGCAGAGACATTTAGCTTACCCATAACTGTGGGCTAACTCCACAATGCATGACCCGTATACCTCAACAAGGAGGGGCCAAGGGGAGGTGGTAGGTCACGGATGAGCCTTATAATGGTACCAAACTGACTGTATTTGCTGAATACAAAACTAACTAATAAAGAAAAAAAAATCAAAAAAAGTAAAATAAAATGAAAGATAGTAGAGCTTAGTAAAGAATCAATAAAATGAACACAGTCATCACAGAGAAGACAATGCTCTTTAAAATGAACCCAATCAAAAGCTCAGGTAGCACAATCAATAATAGTAAGAACTGGGGATGGTGCCTCACCTTTAATCCCAGAACTCTGGAGGCTGAGGTAAGATCACCATGAGTTCCAGGACAGCTTGGGCTACTGAGTGAGTTCCAGAGTATCTTGGGCTAGAATGAGACCTTGCTTCAAATAAAATAAAAACAGCCTAGTACAAAATGAAAATCTACCCAACCTAAACCTAGTTCAAATGTTACCCTTAGACAGCTGAGCGATTACTTTATTGTTTTGACAGTGTGTGGTTTTAAAAACAAAAATTACTTTAAATTTTGACACATAACTCATACATTTTTATTGTGAACTGTACTTTAAGAACATATTATATGTTGGCCATATTCCCATCATGTTATATTCCCTTTCCCCAGCCCCATTCCACTGAGGGCCCTTCCCTCAGTGGCATTATTAGTATTCTTTATGAGGTCATGAACAGACCAGTATCCAGGGGGATGCTACTGTATTTTAAGGCTTAAAAACAAGAAAAATGTTATAATAATTTATGTTATTTCCAAATTATATACATTAAAGTGTTTTTGTATTTTTATCATATATTTATGAAGGTAAATATATGATTTTAAATCTGTGCTTAAAACTGATAAACTGCTTTATTTTAGCTCAGCATTCTAATATGTTTACTATTTTGTTTGGATTTCATCATCCTTTCTTCTCCTTTGTCCAAAATTAACATATACTCTTTCTCTCCCTCCCAGATGAATAATATACCATGGTCTACAAGCTTATATGCTCTGTATAAATAACCATACATACCTTTGTATATAAGAATAAACATTTCTGCAAATATTGATGTTATAATAATTTCATCATAGTGATAGTTCCCAAGAGTCCAAAGATGGAGTCAAAATGAAGGAAGAGAAGAACAGCAGCCTGATTGATGCAACTTTGGATGTTTATATTCCCTAACCCCTACTCCCCTGATTTAACAATGCCTTTGGCCATAGTTTCCAGCTGATCTTATCTGAGAGATAGCTGGCTCCTCTCCTGATGGCACGTCCTCCCCCTTTTGATCTCTGTCCCTCTGACTATCTAGCTTCTCCATTTGGTCCCTGCTGTTCCCTGCATTTCTCAGTCCTTTGTCTTCTGTATCCCCCACAAAAGAAAAAAGATACTCCATAAAAACCCAAACTATCCAGAGGCCCCCAGCTGTTCTCTCTCTTTCACCTTCTGTGAGATAGCCTGGCAGCTCAGGCCTGCAATAAACAGCTTTTTCCCTGCCTCAGAGGGATCCTCCCTTGGTCTTGTGGTCTTTGGTCATTCAGGAACCTTACACATAGTGCATACAAATGTCTATAAATTGCTTTTTCACAAAATAACGGCTTATGAAAAACATGCAACTTGGATGATGAGTTCTAACTTATCACTTTAAATAGCAATCTAATAAAAATGGTATGCATATGAATTACCTTCTCATTGCTGAGGCAAATGCCTTATAGAAATTAGTTTAATGGAGGATTTATTCCAGCCTGCAATGCCAGGTTACAATTGATCATGGTGGGTAAAGATTGGCAGCAGGAACTTGTAGTAGCTGTTCACATTCAGTCCACAGTTTGTTTCTAGTTTCTTTTTTTCTTTTTCTTTCTTAATTTTTGGCCAACACAAATATCTCATCAGTAAACATTTGCATCCACGTGGCTTTATGCACTTTTATTTCTATAGACTAGATTCCCAGTACCAACCATAAATATTTCCAGCTTTATTTTCAAAATATAAAATGTGCTTTCAAAAAGATGTTAAAGTGTTAAATTTTTACAACCAACTATAATATTACTTATTTCCGTAGGCACTATTGACAGTAGAGATCATAACTCTCTTTAATTTTTGTCATTCTAATAGGCACTGTGAAGTTTCATTGCTAGTCTAATTGGCATTTCTATGTCTACTGGCAAATTTGAACATACTTTTACATGTTGCCTTTTTGAAATTGTTTCCCAGTGAAATATCTTGTTTATTTATTTATTTTTTTAGCTATTGGATTACATGGGTTTTCACATCAACCTGTTATAGCATTTGTTATTTCATGTAAATTAAGCAGATGTTAAATGTGTATTATTTCTTTTTAATTTTACCTGCCCATTGACTTGGTTTATAATACATTTTGGTACACATGATTTTTCTTTTTTTAAATAATATACACCCTTATAATTATGTTCTAGTGCAATAACCAAGTACTGGCTTTATTTCAGAGCTCAAAAAGCAGAGATACAGAAATAACCATTCACATTTAAAACTAAACTAATAAATGATTTTGAAAATATGGAACACATTAAACAGTTTTTGTAATAGCTATTTTCTTAGTCCCATAAACAAAAATAGACTATCAGTTTTTGTGTAGCTGGCTTACATGGGTTCTGGAGAATTGAACCTGGGTCCTTTGGTTTCACAGGCAAATGTCTTAACCGCTAAGCCACCTCTCCAGCCCATCAGTTTTTCTTTTTATTTTATTATTTTTTTCTTTTCTTTTTTCTTTATTAGTTAGTTTTGTATTCCGCAAATACAGTCATTTTGGTACCATTATTAGGCTCATCCATGACCTACCCACTGCCCTTGGCCCCTCCTTGTTGAGGTATATGGGTCATGCATTGTGGAGTTAGCCCACAGTTATGGGTAAGATAAATGTCTCTGCATAGCATGACCCAACATGTGGCTCTGACATTCTTTCCACCCCCTCTTCTGCAAAATTTCCCTGAGCCATGTTGGACTCATTTTTGGTCTGCTTCAGTGATGAGGTGTTGGGGGCCTCTGAGGCTCTGGCTCTCTGATTTGGTAGGAGTTGATTTTCTCTGTGTTGATCTCCTTCCCCCTTCTGCTGGTATCCGGTTCATCAGGAAAACGGCACCCTTGCTTGTTTTGCCAATTTTTCTTACTTGCAGCCGGGGCCCTTTTGAAGTATGATGAGGCTCTCTCCTTAGGATTTACATCTATCTGAAAAAGAGAAGCAGATTCTCCAACGGAGAAAAAGTTAGCACCAGGACAAATGAGATAACCCTTTTTTTCTTTATAGAGAATTTAATAGGTGTAGGCCCTCTTGTTGCCCACAATTGATGGTAGCTTGATATTGGCGAGTGGGCTTATGTTTGGATATGGTTCTGACTTGTTTCCCAGCTCCAGCTGTGGGCCCCATACCAGTGAGGGGATCAGTTAGCCAAATTGAGAGCAGTTGGTTCCCCACCATGGCTGTGTGCCACCACTGCACTTGTGTGGGCATCACAACAATTTATTTGCTGCTAAGTAGGCTTAGACCATGCGTTGCTTTGACAGATATTGGTCATTTTCCCCCAGTCGCCCATGTAGCACCTTCTGGCACTAGATGCGCTGACTGTCTGGGGACTGACTCTCTTCCAACTTCCAGCCATGCCATTCTAATTTGCATGTCAACCACATAAGGTGTCTTCAGCAGTAGGGTCTTACCACTAGCCTTTGGTGGGTCATCAAGTACTCTCACAGAAATCTGTCTGTCTTTTAGGAAACCTTGTAGGTCTCTCTGATCAAAAGCTCCTTGTGGATGATAGCCCCATGGTGGTACTGGGAGTTACAGGTCAGTGCCCACTAAGAAAGTGAGGAAAAAGATAACTAATATACAAGAGTTAGAGAGAAGAGAGAGGGAGAAGGAGAAGGAGAAGGAGGGAGGGAAGATGTAAAAGATTAAGGTTAGTCGTGATCCTACCCACTCCAGTGTCTTGTGGTTCAGGTGTTCCTTCTAAGGGCCTGGTGAAGGATCAGCCATTTGGTCTGTCTTTTAGTTAGTAGAATTTTATGGTACCATTGCCGTTTGGGTCTAGATTTGTGTTTCCCACCCCTTTGATGCCCTCCCCTCCCTCCCCTTTCATCCTAGTGTCTAGTCCACGAGATGCTTGCTGGATATGTAAGGTATCTTGGGTAGATTCAGGTTAGGTGCTGTGGATGAGTGAGACTATGTGGCAATTTTTTTTTCTGTGATTGGGTAAGTTCACAGTAAAATATTTTATTTGCTTATTTATTTGAGAGAGTGAGAGACAGAAAGAGACAGATAGAGAGAAACTGGTGCCACAGTACCTCTAGCCACTGCAAATGAACTCCAGATGCATGTGCTACCTTATGTATCTGGCTTTACATGGGTACTGGGGTATTGAACCTGGGTCCTTTGGCTTTGCAGTCAAGTGCCTTAACTACTAAACCATCTCTCCAGGTCGTGCATGACATTTTTTTTTGTGTGTGTGTTTTTATTTTTTTTTCTTCTGCTTTTTTTTTTTTATTAGTCAGTTCTGTATTCAGCAAATACAGTCAGTTTGGTACCATTATTAGGCTCATCCGTGACCTACCCCCTCCCCTTGACCCCTCCTTGTTGAGGTATGCGGGTCATGCATTGTGGAGTTAGCCCACAGTTATGGGTAAGCTAAATGTCTCTGCATATCATGACCCAACATGTGACTCTGACATTCTTTCCGCCCCCTCTTCCGCAAAATTTCCCTGAGCCATGTTGGGTTCATTTTTGGTCTGCTTCAGTGATGAGGTGTTGAGGGCCTCTGAGGCTCTGGCTCTCTGATTTGGTAGGAGTTGATTTTTCTCTATGCTGATCTCCTTCCCCCTTGTGCTGGTGTCCGGTTCATCAGGAAAAACAGCCCCCTTGCTTGTTTCTCGAAGTTTTCTTAGTTTCAGCCGGGGCCCTTTTGAGGTATGATGGGGTGGCTCTCTCCTTAGGGTCTACATCTATCTGAGAAAGAGAAGCAGATTCTCCAACGGAGAGTAAGTTAGCACCAGGACAAATGAGATAACCCTTACTTTTTTTTTTTTATAGAGAATTTAATATGTGTAGGCCCTCTTGTAGCCCACAATTGATAGTAGGTTGATACTGGAGAGTGGGCTTATGTTTGGATATGGTTCTGACTTGTTTCCCAGCTCCAGCTATGGGTCCCATACCAGTGAGGGGATCAGTTAGCCAAATTGAGAGCAGTTGGTTCCCCACCATGGCTGTGTGCCACCACTGCACTTGTGTGGGCATCACAATAAGTTATTTGCTGCTAAGTAGGTTAGACCATGCGTTGCTTCGATAGAGATATTGGTGCATGACATTTAAAGAATGCTTTTATCCACCATTCTAAAAGATTTTGGCTCTTAGTCATGAAGAAAGTTAATTAAAAAGTTCCTTGGCATTTTTTTTAATCTGAGACTTTCAAACTGTTTTAACAATTTTCTTTAATTTATTTTAATATTTAAATGTATCACTTTCCCAGAATCAATATTAATTTGTGATGTAGGAAAAAGGCTTATGCTTATTTTTTTCCAAGAGTCCTTTAAATTGTGTCTCTTATATGTGTTAATATCCATCCTTTCCCCTGTTGTAGTAGTTCATGTTCACAAGAAATATTAGTATTTATTCCAATGGTCACTGTTTTTTTAATTTTTAAAAATTTTTATTTGTTTATTTGAGAGCAACAGAGAGGGAAAGAGGCAGAGAGAGAGAGAGGAGAGTGGGGGCGCCAGAGCTTCTAGTCACTGCAAACGAACTCCAGACATGTGCGCCCCCTTGTGCATCTGGCTAACGTGGGTCCTGGGGAATAGAGCCTCTAACCGGGGTCCTTAGGCTTCACAGGCAAGCGCTTAACTGCTAAGCCATCTCTCCAGCCCGGTCACTGCTTTTTTAACCTCTCTATTTTTGTCTGGATTGTGAGATAAAAGATAAAGTGTATGTCCACCATTTATGTCCAAATATCCATATATATTTTTGGGTAGCAGATTCCTCTGAATAGACATATTCTTTCCTGAAGACAGGAAGGAAGGTCTGATTCTGGAAGTCAGGTCTAGGAGACTTGAAACTTAAAGGTAACACAATCACTCACCAAGGTTATGCTAATTAGAAATTGAACTATTTCTTCCTAGGAGGAGCAGGAAGGAATTTACAGATAATCAGAAAGTCAACAAGTCTGGTAAAGAGTTGCAAGACCCCACCCTAAGACTATATAAAATGGAAACAATTTCTTGGGAAGGAGACTCAGATTGAGCTGCCTGCATGTGGTGTAATGTGCTGAATTGTTTCCCATCAGCCAAGATACCTGCAGGTTGTGTTGTACAATGCACTCTAGCTTCAGTGATTCATTACTTCTGCTGGAGTGGACTTTCTGGAAACATAGTTGCCTTTGCATCATCCTTTGCTCCTGTAAGCAACTCCTCACCCTGCTCTTAAAGTAACCCCAATAAACTCATTAGTTCACCAAAATTGGTTTTGGTGTAATCATCCGTTGCTCTGTGGTCTGTGTCCTATCTTGGGAGATGTGTTTGAGTCAACCCAGGGAAAAGGTTTCCTGTGAGTGTGTGTGTGTGTGTGTGTGTGTGTGTGTGTGTGTGTCATAATTCACAATTGAAATGAATAGGTCATAAGTGATGAAACAAACTATGTAAAAAAATAAAACATTTTTGTGTTCTGTCAGATAGAATGAATTGACAAAAATCTTAAGATTTTAAAAAATTAAGTTGTTAGTAAGCATTATATAGTCTATTGCCAGGAAATTGGATTTCCTACCATTCTTTATTGCAGTTACTTATTTGATGGTTTTGTTATTTACTTCCAAATTGTGGCTTTTTTTGAAATGCTTTGCATTGACAGGTTTTTTCCAACATAAAATATCATTTATTTTTAATACTGATGATTAATTTTGCATGATGTTCCTTGAACAAATTTAAGGAATTATATTTCTCCAACAGTTTCTATGTTTCTTGCTTACCTGATTATAATGTGATAGCACTAATGGCTGCATCTTTCATATTCTTTGTACAAGTCATTGCAATCCCTGTTTCCTTTGACTTATGACTTTTGTTCATCATATCCTATTTCAAGAAGCTCTAAATTGGTCTAAATGTTTAGTTAAGCTATAGGAATACTTTTTGGAACCATAAAGTTCCCATGGTGGGCCTCCCATGAGGTGATGGGGAAATTTTGAGGCTCAAATGCTTTAAACTTAGTATGAATATTTAATATTTTGACAGTTGATAGAAAAAGTACCATCTACTTATGTTACCTATGATTTCTCAAATCATTTATCTGTTCCATGTAAAGTGCAATATTTTTTTCTTTTTAATTTGAACTTCTATGAATTAGTAGACTAAGTTTGGGATAATTATCTTCTTCACAATATTAAGTATTTTGTTCATGAGCAAACTATAGCTATACATTCATTCAAAATGTTTTTGTAGGCTGGAGGGATGGCTTAGCAGTGAAGGCACTTGACTGCTAAGCCTTAGGACTCATGGTTGACTCTCAAGGTACCACATAAGCCAGACACACAGTGATGCAAGTGAGCAAGGTAGCACATATGTACAGGGGAGCACACACATCTGGGAGCATGCACGTCTGGAGCTCAATTGCAGTGGCTGGAGGCCCTGGAACTCCTATCCTCTCTCTCACTCTCACACTCTCTTTCTCTCTCTTGCATAAAATAGGCCAGCCTCAAAATTTTTTTTACACTTTAACATTATTAGGCAATTTTTAATTTTTCTATAAAGCTGTCACATAGCATTTGTTAGACTTATTATTCTCAAATGCATTATGGTTTATGAGTTATGCCAGACATCCTGGTGGTTTCGTTATTATGCAAAACTAAAATTTGCTTACAAAAGGAAAATGTTGTCCTTTATTTCATATCAGTATGTTCCAAAATGTTATCTCACTCTACTGTTTTTGCATTGACACATCTCCATGAATTCTGCATCATATTTATTGCTTTTTAAAATGTCTGTCATAAGTTTTAGAAAATATTTAAGGAAAGGAAGAACAAGATTTTTTATAAGTATTAAGCCAGAGACAAAGGCCCAAGGAAATGCCATCTTTCCTACCCTGTCCAGCCTAGCATTTGCACCTGATTCAGTTTTATCCAAGATGGCTGCAAGCTACAGTATTATCTTCCTGCTTCTTCCTCAGCTTAGCATAAATATGGACTGGCTTCTCCTGAGTCACCCTTTTGAGTCCACCATCCAATCAGGTCTCTCTCCCTGACACACCTGAGTCTGATGATGAGGTGCATCAAAATTGGATACCTGATTCAAATAAAGGAGCCTAACCACGCGAGTAAAATTCTCCTGGCCCCCTTCTTCTTATGGCTCTCTTGGTTCTTACTTTGGTTTCTTCTCCACGTTCTCAGCCTGGCTAAGAGGAGTGATTGTTGGTTTATTTTTGTTTGTGTAATTTCCTGCCTTGATTTTGACACTTTCTGGTTTTGCTACATTTTTGTTTGTTTGTTTTTTAATCTCTATGTTCTTTACTATCTCATAGTGTTCTCTGATCCCCTATATGATGGGGATCTTGTGGCTTGGGCTTTCATGTTTTGCCTTCCACAGGCTTATGAGTGTGTGTGCCTAGATTTTTCTCTATAGAAGAAAGATTTTTTTTTCTGTACCCACTCTCTTATTTCCAGCATGAATGGAAAGGGGTCTAACCTCTTTTTAACTTGGGCCTTTCTGGTATCCTTCCATTTGCATCCTAACTCTCAAAATAAACCTGATCATTGATAATTTACCCTTCTCAGAGTCCATGTTTTCAATTATTTTCTCACTCAGATAAGAACCCAAAGATTGGGGTCCATAGATCTTGGATCTCTTGCATATTTATGGAATTTAATACCTCCTTAGACTCAAAACCATGAATCAATATCACTAACAGAAAATGATGTCACCATATCAACTAAAACAATGCTAAATCAAAAAAGTAAGTAAAAAATATGAGGGAAAACAAACTATTTTCTTAATAAAATTACAGCTTGCATCATTGGTGTAGTTTTGAACTTATTACCTTATGTGAGTCCAAAAGTTTATTCAACTTTAAAATAGTAACTATTTGATATTCTCTGCAAATACATGTGATGATTTATTTGCATCCTCTTAGATTTTGATTAGTCCTCCCTCCACCTTCCCTTTACTCAATCTCTTCCCCTGAACTCACTTTGGGCCTTTTCACCCCCGTTAATCTATGCTTCTACTTACATATATACAATGCCAACCTATTAAGTACCCTCCTCCCTTCCTTTCTCTTCCCTTTATATCTCCTTTTTAACTTACTGGCCTCTGCTACTGAGATTTTTCCTTCTCACACAGAAGTCCAATCACCTGTACCTAGGATCCACATATGAGGGAGAACATGCAGTGCTTGGCTTTCTCGGACTGGGTTACCTCACTTAGTATAATCCTTTCCAGATCCATCCATTTTCCTGTAAATTTCATAACTTCATTTTTCTTTACCGCTGAGTAGACCTCCATTGTATAAATGTGCCATATCTTCATTATCTACGCATCAGTTGAGGGACATCTAGGCTGGTTCCATTTCCCAGCTATTATGAATTGAGCGGCAATAAAGATGGTTGAGCATGTACTTCTAAGGAAATGGGATGAGTTCTTAGGATATATGCCTAGGAGGGCTATAGCTGGGTCATATGGTAGATCAATTTTTAGCTGTCTTAGGAACCTCAACACTGATTTCCACAATGGCAGGACCAGATTGCATTCCCACTAACAGTGTAGAAGGGTTCCTCTTTTTCCACATCCCCGCCAGCATTTATGATCAGTTGTTTTCATGATGGTAGCCAATCTGACAGGAGTGAGATGCAATCTCAATGTAGTTTTAATCTACATTTCCCTGATGACGAGGGATGTAGAATATTTTTTTAGATGCTTATACGACATCTGTATTTCTTCTTTTGAGAACTCTCTATTTAGCTCCATGGTCCATTTTTTAATTGGCTTGTTTGATCTCTTATTATTTAACTTTTTGAGTTCTTTGTATATCCTACATATTAATCCTCTATCAGATATATAGCTGGCAAAGATTTTTTCCCATTCTGTAGGTTGCCTCTTTGCCTTATTCACAGTTTCCTTTGCAGTACAAACTTTTTGCAATTTCATGAGGTCCCAGTGGTTAATCTGTGGTTTTATTGCCTGAGCAACTGGGGTTATGTTCAGAAAGTGTTTGCCAAGACCAATATGTTGAAGGGTTTCCCCTACTTTTTCCTCTAGCAGCTTCAGAGTTTCAGGTATGATGTTAAGGTCTTTAATCCATTTGGACTTAATTCTTGTGCATGGAGAAAGTGAAGAATATTTTCATCCTTCTACAGATACATATCCAGTTTTTCCAGCACCGTTGGCTGAAGAGGCTGTCTTTTCTTCAATGAGCATTTTTGTCGATTATATCAAATGTCAGGTGGCTATAGCTACCTGGACTTACATCTGGGTCCTCTATTCTGTTCCATTGATCTACATGTCTGCTTTTGTTCCAGTAACATGCTGTTTTTGTTACTATAGCTCTGTAGTATAGGTTAAAATCAGGTATGGTGATACCACCAGCCTTAATTTTGTTGCTCAGCATTATTTTACATAATCGAGGTTTTTTGTGATTCCAGAAGAATTTTTGGATTGTTTTTTTCTATTTCCGTGAAGAATGCCATTGGAATTTTGATGGGGATTGCATTAAATGTGTAGATTCCTTTTAGTAAGATTGACATTTTCACAATATTGATTCTTCCAATCGAGGAACAAGGGTTGTTTTTCCATTTCCTAGTGTCTTCTGCAATTTCTCTCTTGAGTGTTTTATATTTTTCATTGTAGAGATCCTTTACTTCCTTGGTTAGGTTTATTCCAAGGTACTTTATTTTCTTTGATGCAATTGGGAAAGGGAGTCATTCTCTGATTTCATCCTCTGTGTGTTTTTTGTTAGCATATAGGAAGGCTACCGATTTGTGTATTTATTTTGTATCCTGCTACATGGCTGTAGGTATTTATCACCTCTAAGAGTTTTCTGGTAGAGTCTTTAGGGTCCTTTATATATAGAATCATGTCATCTGCAAATAATTATAACTTGATTTCTTCCTTTGCAAGTTGTATCCCTTTTATGTGTGTCTGTTGCCTTATTGCTATGGCTAAGACTTCCAGTACTATATTAAATAAAAGTGGGGACAGTGGACACCCTTGTCTTGTTCCTGACTTTAGTGGAAAAGCTTCCAGTTTTTCCCCATTTAGTAACATGTTGGCTGTAGGCTTGTTATTATATTGAGATATGTTCCTTCTATTCCCAGTCTCTGTAGGACCTTTATCATGAAGGGATGTTGGATTTTGTCAAATGCTTTTTCTGCGTCTAATGAGATGATCATATGATTTTTGTCCTTGAGTCCATTTATATAATGTATTACATTTATCGATTTGCATATGTTGAGCCATCCCTGCATCTCTGGGATAATGTGTACTTGGTCAGGGTGAATGATCTTTCTCATATATTCTTGTATTCTGTTTGCCAATATTTTGGTGAGAAATTTTGCATCTATGTTCATGAGGGAGATTGGTCTGTAATTTTCTGTTGGGAGCTGTAGCTGCTCTTTGACCATGAGAACTGCAGCTGTTTCTGGATCTCTGGGCACAGAGGCCTTATTCTATGGCCTTGGCAAACAGTCTGCAGACACAGAGGCATTTGTGGAGCAGACTTTAGGCTCGTAGGCACTGTCTAGAACGTTTCGTTTTCTGTATATAAGCTTGTGCTTGCCTGAATAAATTTGAGACCTTGATCAGACTCTAGACTTGGTCTCCTTCTTTGTGTCTCTTGTCTCTCATCCAGGTTATTTTCCCCTCAGGTCCTTGTTTAACTCCCCGCTGGCCGGGGCAATTTTCTTTTTTTCTTCTGTCTTTACCTGGTTTTGGTGTCAGGGTGATGCTGGCTTCATAGAAGGAATTTGGTAGGATTCTTCTTTATCTAGTTTATGTCAAATCTTAAGAAGAAATGGTGTTAGTTCTTCCCTGAATGTCTGGTAAAATTCAGCAGTGAATCCATCTGGGCCTGGGCTTTTTTTAGTTGGGAGATTTTTTTATAACTGCTTGTATCTCCATGCTTGTTATAGGTCTATTTAAGTGATTAATCTCATCTTGATTCAATTTAGGGAGGTCATATAAATCAAGAAAATCATCCATTTCTTTCAGATTTTCAAACTTTGTGGAGTGTGTGCTTTTATAGTATGTCCCTACGATTTCTTGAATTTCTCTGGTATCTGTTGTGATGTTACCTTTTTCATCTCTAATTTTATTAATTTGTGTCTCTTCTCTCTTTCTTTTGGACAGATTTGCTAAGGGTTTATCAATCTTGTTTATCCTTTCAAAGAACCAACTCTTTGTTTCATTGATTCTTTGGATTGCTTTTTTAGTTTCTATTTCATTAATTTCTGCCCTAATCTGTATTATTTCTTCCCATCTACTGATTTTTGGTTTGCTTTGTTCTTCTTTTTCCAAGGCCTTAAGGTGAAGCATTGGGTCGTTTACTTTCAACCTTTCTAATTTCTTAATATAGGCACTTAAAGCTATAAATTTACCTCTTAGGACTGCCTTTATTGTGTCCCAGAGATTTTGGTATGTTGTGTTCTCATTATCGTTGGACTCTATAAATTTTTTGATTTCCTTCTTGATTTCTTCATTGACCCATTCATCATTTAGTAGTGTGTTGTTTAATTTCCATGATTTTGTGTATGCTCTATAGACTCTGTTGCTATTGATTTGTAGTTTGATTCCATTGTGGTCAGATAGAATACAAGGAATTATTTCAATTTTCCTGAATTTGTTAAGATTTGCTTTGTGTCCTAATATATGGTCTATTTTAGACAATGTTCCATGTGCTGCTGTAAAGAATGTATATTCTGCAGCATTTAGATGAAATGTCCTGTACATATCTGTTAGGTCCATTTCTTCTATGACCTCATTTAGTCCAGATGCTTCTCTGTTTATTTTTTTGCCAGGATGACCTGTCAATTGATGAGAGTGGGGTGTTGAAGTCACCCACTACCACTGTGTTTGGTGTTATCTGTGACCTTAGTTCTAATAGTGTTTGTTTGATGAATTAGGGGCCCCCATGTTAGGTGCATATATGTTTAGGATTGTAATGTCCTCCTGTTGGAGGGTGCCTTTAATCAATATAAAGTGACCTTTCTTAGCTTTCTTAACTAATGTTGGACTGAAGTCTACCTTGTCAGATATTGGGATAACAACCCCTGCTTGTTTTCTAGGTCCATTTGCTTGAAACACCGTTTTCCAACCTTTCATCCTATGATAGTGTCCATCCTTTGTAGAAAGGTGGGTTTCTTGGAGGCAACAAATTGAAGGATCCTGCTTTTTAACCCAGTCTGCGATCCTATGCCTTTTGGTTGGGGCATTGAGGCCATTGATATTTTGAGATAATATTGAAAGGTGTGTATTCATTTTTTCCATTTTTAGTAGTTCTTCCAGTTTTACCTTTGCTCTCTTGTATTAATTAGTATTTGAGTATTGTTTGTTTTTTCCAGGTTCCATATATGTGTGTTTTTCCTTCTCTTCGACATGGAGGATTCTTTCAAGTATTTTCTGTAGAGCTGGTTTTGTCTTCAAATACTCCTTTAGCTTGCTTTTGTCATGGAATGTTCTTATTTCTTAATTCTAACTTAGATATTCTGTCATCTCCTTTATCCATTCTACTGGTGAGATTTTCTACAGAGTTTTTTATTTCATTAACTGTGCTCTTTATTGCTAGTAATTCTGACTGGTTTTTCTTTATTATTTCTATTTCTTTATTTATGTCTAGTGTTGACCTCTTTATTTCATTAAATTGGTGTTCTGTGTTTTCTTTGATTCCTTTGATTTCCTCTTTCATTCCTTTGATTTCTTCTTTGACTTCTTCGAACATATTTATAATCATTCTTTTGAAATCTTTCACAGGCATTTCCTCTAAGTCGTTCTCACTGGAGGTCATTTCTGATGAATTAGTACTTTTCGGTGGATTTATATTGTCTTGATTTTTGGTGTTTCTTGTGTTATAATGTATATATTTTTGCATCCTGTATTATTTAATGATTGGATTTTCTAGTTAGCTGGGTATTGTTAGATATATCAGTCAATCTGATGTTATATAACTTCAGGGTAGGAGTTTAAGGCATTAGATGTGGCTCTCAAGACTCTCAGAGTATCTACAAAAGTGACCCTAGGTGTTGGGTTTGCCTGCTATGAGAGTATTCAAGTAGGCTGAGTGGAACCAAATATAGGTAGATTCTGAAATTTAATTAAACAATGTACACTTTCAATGAAAAAACTGCTGAGAATATTTATCCAAGAGAAGGTATTACGACAACCAGATCCTCTAACTGTCCCTTAGGGTGTGTGGTGCCCCACCCACAGCCTTTATCCTGACAACAAGGAGGTTAAGAGTTCTGATCTGTTCAGGGTTCCAAGTCAGCTTGTGACCAGGTGAGACCCTTCCCTGATGTAATCCCAATTACCTCTGCTCCTGCTTGGGTCCTAATGTCAGTTCAAGTTGGCATGGCCGAGTCCCTGGACTGCTGCTCTGTTCGCTGGAGCCGGGCACTGGCGGTGGGGGAGGGGAGGCTGCCGATGCTGCTCTAGTTCGCCTGCTGTTCCACTACCTGGTGTTCTTCTACCTTGTGATCTGCTCCTCCGTTGTTCACTGGCGTTCTCCCTTCACGTTTCTTGAGTTAGCGGAGAGCTCCAGTGTGAGTGGAAAATCCCCTCATTTGGCTTTTCCTGAGGCTCAAGCCGAGCTTGGCGGCTTTCTGGCCGCCGCCGCTGTCCACAGACCTTCCGGAGCTGCTTCTGCCAGCCTGTGTGGGCTCTGGATGCTCTGGATCTCTACTACTTCTCTGCTGCTGTTTCAGTTTGCTATATACCTCACTTTTTAGTAAAAGTGTGTATTTTGCTGCATTTTTTTTTTTTTGGCTTTTTCCCCCCTAGGCTGCTTTGGCATGGTACCTATGCTGCTATCTTAACTGGAAGTCTACTGTTACTTATAACAAGAGCTTTATACAGATAAGGAAATGATGGATGCCCTGTGGTGCACCCATTCTCTCTCTCTCTCCCTCTGCCGGTCTCTAATAACTAAAAATAAATAAATAAAAAGATTTTTAGTTGAACATCAGCTTTTTAAAATTATCATTATGCTTTTTATAGATAGTTAAACTTCTTTTCAAAAGAGCTAGATATATTTATGTGTTATACAACTAAAACTACTTAAGCCAAAATATTTGGCTGATAATTTCATTTTTAGTAATTTCAAGTGCTATAAGAATCCTGGCAATCATAATTTTCTTTTTTTAAAGATATTTTATGTATTAATTTATTTGACAGAAAAAGAGGGAGAGAGAGAAAGAGAGAGAGAGAGAGAGATAATGGGCATGTCAGGGCCTCCAGCCACTACAAACTCCAAATGCATGTGCCCCCTTGTGATTCTGGTTAACGTGAGTCCTGCGGAATCGAACCTGGGTCCTTTGGCTTTGCAGGCAAGTGCCTTAAACACTAAGCCATCCCTTCAGTCCAACATTTTCTTTCTTCTAAAATGTTTATATTTATATTTATTTATTTGAGAGAGGGAAAGAGGAAGAAAGAGAGAGAGAATGAGTGCTCCAGGGCTTCCAGCCACTGCAAATGAACTCCAGATGCATGCATCACCCTGTGCACCTGGCTTACATGGGTCCTGGGGAATCAAACCGAGGTCCTTTGGCTTCACAGGCAAGCACCTTAACTACTAAGCCATCTCTCCAGCCCCAGCAATCAACATTTTCTATAAGAACAAAATTACCTTGAAACATTAATTTTCAAGATGCACAATGTTATCTGGAATAGCTGAACTTTTAGCACAAAGTCACTGTCACATATGGAACTGTAGGATTTTTTTGTGTGTGAGTGACATGAAGCTTGGAAATTTAACTGATTAATTATTGCTACTGTGGTTTACTGTTAGTTTCCTGTAAAAGGGAATAAGAACTGCTAGTGTATTCTATCTTTCCATTTTTGAGATCACTTAACAGTGAGTTTGCATATTCAACAATTATATTGATTTACAATAATATCTACTATAATCACAGCCCTTTACTAAGAGCAAATGCTAATAGCATTTAATAACATATACCACTAAAATATTTTTCCTTTTGAACAGAAAAAAATTGGAGCTGGTATACAACTTTTATTTTATTTGCAATCATCCTCTTACAATTCTAAGGGTTTTCTTCCTTGTCAACTGTTGGCTAGTTGAGATCTCATTATACAAGGCTTTGTTTAACACAGCTTCAGTTTTAGTTTAGATTATTTCATAAATCTGAAGTGTTAACAGTACTGTTTTGTCCTTTTATATTTATCTTCACACACATTCAAATTATTGTGCTTAAAATAAAAGGAAAAAAGCTTTTCTTTACCAAATAAACACATAAAGCTGTCAGATGGAAGATTTATCATCATCTTAAATCTTCTGTGATTGATGGACTGCATTTTAAGCATCAATAGCAAATATACCTTCTGTCATGCATCTATTGTGCATAACCAACTTTCATCCCCATTGATCCATGCATGTTAGACTCCCAGAAGCCTCTGACTGTATGATGAGCTCCATCTTATAAATTCAACAAAGAATCCCAATTACATAATAATTTCTAACTCAAACCAGCACATTATACATATTTAATATTAGGTCTTTTTGCAAAAACCTAATCATATTTTAATGTTTTCTTTGTATTTCTGATGTTCCAATGTTAGATTAAATTTGCTCATAAAATGCTTGTGATAGTTTGAGTCAGGTGTCTCCCATAAATTTATGTTTTCTGAATACTAGATCCTCAGCTGGTGGAAATTTGGGAATTGGAGTCTCCTGGGGTAGTGGATTGTTTGGGATCTGCTTATGGGTGTTATAGGCAGATTCCCCTTGTCAGTGTTTGGCACACTTTCCTGTTGCTGTTGTCCATCTGATGTTTGCCAGGAGGTGATGTCCATTCTCTCTGCTCATGCCATCATTTTCCCCCTGCCATCATGGAGCTTCCTCTTGAGTCTGTAATCCAAAGTAAACCCTTTCCTTCTACAAACTGCTCTTAGTTGGATGCTTACTACCAGCAACATGAAGCTGACTGCAACTGTATCCAATTTTAATCACAAATTTTAAAATAAAATTTTAAAATAAATCTTTAAATTCATCATTTTAGAAGCAAAACTTATACATTATATGATAATTTGGTTCAACTGAAAGTAATTATCCTATTATTTGTTTTCTCTGATGAGTTATGATTTTTACATTCACATATGGTTATTCTACCTCCAGGCCTCAAACCAGTCAACATGAACTGATAAAATATAATGGAATGAAGCAACCATATAGTTGGAAAGAGAATAAGAAAAATATAATCCAGAGAAATTAAAACATAGTAGTGAAAAGAAAACTCACTTGCAATTGTTAACAGCTACATCTTCAGGACAAGAAATGTAGAAGTCATAATAAAGGTACACAAATGAAAAGGAAGGATGATTTAAAATAGGCATCTCCAGATTAAGAAATCTTTGGGCTGTGTATTTCATTGTCAAAATACCAAAGAAATTCATACTTTTCTTGAAGGAAAACACACAGTAGAAGCACTGTAGCAGAGCCAAATATATGCAGCAGGAAAATAAACTATAAGACAATTCTGATTCTGTATGTAGATAGATAAGAAAGATACCATTAGAATTGCAATCACATATAGGAAAATAAATATTTGAAAATAAACATGAAGAGAAATGTCCATACCTCAATACAAAAAGTAAATAAGCGTAAAAATCACTTTTTAAAAGACTAAACTATGACAAAATGTATGCATCAAATGCAGGTCTTGTGTAAGTAATATCAACCACTGTGAGGTCCTATGAATGCAATAGCCAGTTGGTGTCTTGAAGACAGCATTCCAAAGCACTGTTCCCCTTCCTTTGGTTCCTGAATTCATTCTGCTATACCTTTTGAAATAGTCCCTGAGCCTTGGAAAGTGTGCTACAAATGTGTCACTTAGCGATGAACATTCCACTGTCACTTCTTAGCAATCTGATGCATTTGAGTCTCTCCTTTAATCTATGACTTTACAGCTAGTAGTGTTTGTTTAATGAAATTACGTGTACCCATATTCAGTGTATATATGTTAGAATTATAATATCCCCTTGTTGAATTGTTCCCTCAATCAGTGACCTTCTTTATCTCTTCTGACTAATGTTGATTTAAAGTCTATCCTGTCAGACATTACAACAGCAACACCTGCTTGTTTCCTAGGCGCATTTGCTTAAAATATCGTTTTCCATATTTTCACCCTAAAACATTGTTTGTCTTTTCTGGACAGGTGAATTTCTTTGAGGCAGCAAAGAGAAATATCCTGCTTTTTAATCCATTGCATTTGTGTGTTTTGTTTGAGGCATTAAGACCATTGATATTTAAAGTTAATATTGAAAGGTGTATATTAATTCCTATCCTTCTTGATTTTGTAGTGCTTGCCGTTTTTCTATTCTTTCTTTCTTTTTTTTTTTTTTTGCTTTAATGATTGCTCAGCTATGGTTTATTCTTTTCTTTGCCCTCATATATGTGCTTTTCCTTCTCTTTAGTCTGAAGGATCTCTGAAAATATTTTCTGTAGAGCTGGCTTAGTGATCATGCATTCCTTTTGCCAGATTTTATCATGGAAAATTCTTATTTCTTCTTTAGTCATACAGGTAGCCTTGCTTGATACAGTAGTCTGAGTGGGCACTTGTCTTTTATAACTTGGAATGCATCATTCTAAGCTCTTCAGGCTTTATGATTCTGTTTAGAAATTCATTGTTATCCTCATGGACTTGTCTTTATAGGTGACTAGGTGCTTCTCCATTACTACCTTCAATATATTTTATGTGGTCTGTGTATTTAGTAGTTTGATTATAATAAGATGAGGAGAGGTTCTTTGTGCTTGAGCCTCTAAATGACTTCTGTATCTGAATGGACACCTGTAATTTGGGGAAATTTTCTTCTACGATTTTGTTGAAAATATTATGCCTTAAGTTGGCATTATTTTTCTATGCTCAGAATCCTTAGGTTTGATCTCTTCATTGTGTCCCAGATGTCTTGAATTTCTCACTTATACCTCTAATTAATTGTCTTTCTCATTGTTGGTAAGTTCTAGATCTTCCATCTTGCCTTCAAGCTCAGTTATTTTGTCCTCTCTTTGATCCATTCTATTGATGAGATTTTCTACAGTGTTTTTATTTGACTCACTGTGATTTTCATTTTCAGTATTTCAGATTGATTTTTCTTCAATGTTTCTATTTTCTTACTCATGTCTCATATCAAATTCTTGATCTTTTGACTTACTATATTCTCTTGGGATTCCTTCAGAAGTATTTTTTTTTTAAATTTGCTTCCCTTGATTTTTTTCTTTGAACAAACTTATAATCATTCATTTAAATTCTCTGAATTCTCTGTTCATCTGACATTTCATCTAATGATCTCACTGGAGATCATTACTATTGCTTATATAATTTTTGGAGTAGTTATGTTGCCTTGAGTTTGTATTTCTTGGATTAATGTGTTGGGATTTTCTCATCTTCGGTTATTTCATTGCCTACATAGTCAATTTATCAACTATATTCTTATATGTGTAGATCAAAAGTGGTTATCTTCAGAGTAGAAGCCCAACATGGCAGAAGTGGCCTATATTTTACTCTTAGAGTAACAGCAAGAATGACACAAGCTGTTCAATATGTTATGTGAATGTACTAGCAGTGAATTAACCATGATGGTTCTTTTTTTTAAAAAAAACTTCAATAATTTCTGTTGAGCAAAGAAGCAAGGCTGGTGTGAAGTATGTTAGTGTTTTGGTTATTTAAAAGTGGGAAGAAAGCTTGGCATGGTAGCTCATGCCTTTAATCCCAGCACTCCAGAGGCAGAGATAGGATGATTATCTTATGTTCAAGGCCACATTCCAGGTAAGCCTGGGCTAGAGAGAAATCCTACCTTCATTATATATATATATATATATATATATATATATATATATATATATATATATAATGGGAGGAGTATAAAGGGGGTTATGATGAGGATTTGTACTAACTTTGAACAATATGGACATGGAGCTGGAGAGATTGCTCAGTGGTTAAGGTGCTTGCCTGCAAAACCTAATGATCCAGGACTTTTGGTCAAGATGGCATCCTCCTAACCATGCCACACCTCCTGGGGAAGGAAAGGCAAGATGTTTAGGCTAACTGATCTGCTCAGTGGAACAGAACCCATAGCTGGAGCAGGAAAACAAATCAGAACCATATCCAAAAATGAAACAAATGAGCCTGTTCTCCATTATCAAGCTTCCACCAATCATGGGCTACAAGAGGGCATACACCTATTGTATTCTGTCTGAAATAATAATGGTCATCCCATTTATCTGGTACTGATTTCACTCTCCATTGGAGAATTTGCTTCTCTTTTTCAGATGGATGCAGATCCATAGGATAGAATCGTCCCATTGCACCTCACCAAGGCCCCAGCTGAAACCAAGAGTAACTGCGGAAATGAACAAGAGTCCCACTTTCTTGGGGAATCTTGTACCAGCACAAGAATGAAGGAAATAGATGCAGAGAGCATTTACCTCCTACCAAACCAGATATACAGAGACACAGAGGCTGCCAAGACCTCATCATTGAATTAGACCTAAAACGATCCCAACATGGCTCAGGGAAATTTGCTGAAGTGGGGGCAGAAAGATAGTTAGAGCCACATGTTGGGACTTTATGCACAGAGAAATTGCCTCTTACCATAACCGATGGCTAACCCCACAATGCAAGACCCACATTCCCCAATGAGGAGGGTCCCTGTGGAGGGGGAATGACAGGGAGGAGGCTAACAATAACACCAATATGGCTGTATACACACTGTGCACATAACTAAAAACAAACAAAAAAAAAAAACTAATGATCCAAGTTTGCTTCCCAAGTACCCACATATGGTATTTTGAATATATACTCTCCAATAGATTCAGAAGTTTTATTAAAGCTTCTTAGATTTCCAGCTACCTGACTAGAGGAGGTATCACTTGGTGAATCCTGGGGTCCAGCCCTAAGGTGTTTGTTACTGAGAACAGAACTGACTTCCAGTCTAAAGATATGCAAAAGGCTTGAGTTCTGCCATGTGTTCCTGATGTGCTTCTGCTGGTGGTTGTTGCTCTTCTCTCTCTGCATGGGCCTGTGAAAGTGGGCTAGCTTCTTCTGCCACTATGCAACCTCCCTCTACCTGTAAGCTTCAATGAAATCCCTTCCTCTATAACTGTGCCCAGTTAGAAGTTCATCTCAGAAATGTGAGGCTGACTGGGCCACCACATAAAGCCAGAGGCACAAAGTTGCACATACATCTTAAATTTGATTGTAGAGGCTAGAGTTCCTGGTGTGTCCATTTGTTCTCTGTCTTTCTGTCTCTATGTATCTTTTATTCTCTGTTTATAAATAAATAAGAGTATTTTAGAAAGAAAAATATGGAAGTGGACAAGTATCTGGGAGAGAGAGTTTGGATACTCTTATGTTCCACAGATTTTAGAGATTGTCAAGGCTGCAGAAGGTTTTCTTTCTGGAGAATAAAGTGGAGTTGATAAGGAGGAGATAAAGTTGAAAAGAATAGGAAAACTTACAAGTTGTGTGTAGAAACAGTAGTAGAGAGATCTCCATAATAGACAGGTTGGAGAAAAAATATAAAATAAACCGAAAACTCAACAGAGCAATATATAAATACAAACAAAACCAGAATGGAATATATGCATGTTGGAGATTTTTTTTAAAGCCCTAAATTTGGCATGATAGCTCATGCCCTCAATCCCTTCACTCATTCACTCAGGAGGCTGACGTAAGAGGATCCATATGAGCTCAAGGCTTTTGTGGGCTGCTACAAGTGAGAACTTAGCTCAAAAAATAATAATAACAAGGCACTGTGCTGTAGAGATTATTTAGTGGTTAAGGTGCTTGCCTGCACCAATTGACCTAGATTTGATTTCCCATGACCCACATAAGCCAGATGCATAAGGTGTTTGTTTGCAGCAACTTGAGACCTTGGTGTGCTCATTCTCTATCTGCCTCTCTCTCTCTCTCTCTCTCTCTCTCTCTTTCTCTCCTATTTTCTTTCTCTCTCAAATAAATAAATAAAAATAAAAGTAAAAAAAGCACTAAAATTATGAAATACCAAAAGTTGATGCTAACATATAGATCATTTGTAAAAGTAGATGTATAATAAACATACATTAAATCTAAGAAGTTAGTACTTCTGCCTTTGTGAGTTTGGTTTTAAATTATTTCCGTTCCTAGAAATTCTCTTAGCAGCATACCCTGATATAGAAGGTACAATTATTACTTCCAATTCAAACCACTATATCCAGATTTGGAATATTATTGCACCAGTGGAAACCACTCCAGTTACTATTTTAATGTTTTTATTTATTTGCAAGTTGAGAGAGGGAAAGGGAGAGAGAGAGAGAGAATGGGCACATCAAGGCCTCTAGCTGCTACAAATGAACTCCAGATGCATGCACCACTTGGTACATGTGGCTTTACCTGGATACTAGAGAACTGACCCTTGGTGGTTAGACTTTGTATGCAAGTGCCTTAACTGATGAGCCATGTCTCCAGCCCCCCAGTTACATTTTTTGGTGAGTTCCTATCTCACATATGTTTAGTTGTGAAAATGGTTGCCTTTGTGTAGTACATTTTTAAATAATTCATATGGTCTTGGTTTAAATTCATTAAGTCAAAAGTATACAGAAATTTATTCATTTCTTCCAGATTTTCCAATTTATTCATATAAGGTTTTCAAAGTATGCCTTAATGATCATCTGAATTTCACTATTGTCTGTTGCAGTGTTTTTCTTTGTATCACTAATTTTATTCATTTGACTTTTTTTCTTTTGATTATTTTGACTAATGGTTTATATTATGTCTTTTGTTAGCATTCCATGAATTTCAGACCTGGTTTTTATTATTTCCTTCCACTTACTGATTCTGAATTTGGCTTATTCTTATCTTTCTAAGACCTTTGATACACATCCTTACATTTTTTTGAGAGTTCTCTTATTTTTTGATGTAAATATTTATACCTGTAAATTCTCCTATGATAGACACTCAGCAGGAGTCTTTTTTAAAAATATTTTTGTTTATTTTTATTTATTTGAAAGTGACAGAGAAAGAGGCAGATAGAGAGAGACAGAGAGAGAGAGAGAGAGAGAATGGGCACGCCAGGGCCTCAGGCCACTGCAAATGAACTCCAGACACGTGTGCCCCCTTGTGCATCTGGCTAATGTGGGTCCTGCGGAATCGAGCCTTGAACCTGGGTCCTTAGGCTTCACAGGCAAGCGCTTAACCACTAAGCCATCTCTTCAGCCCAGCAGGAGTCTTTTATAAAAGGTTTCCTGTCACTTTTCCCAGATGAATGCTCATAAAAGAGAAAGAATTTTCCCAGAAACTACATTTTGTGCAACCCCAGATCCCTCCCTGTCTGATTGAACCACAAGTCTCCTCAGTGTGAGTTCAGACTTACCTGTATTTTATGAGTCTCTATTGTTTCTTTATTTTTCTTTCTGTACTGCTCCCTCTGCACTGAAGATTTTTTTCCCTTATTTCTTATGCTACCTCCACTCCTCTTCTTTGTTCAAAATTTTCTGGTATTGTGAGATGCAGTGCATATCTTCTAAGGTTCATTCTTTGTCTTTGGCCTCGGTTTCCACAAGGTATACTTACACTCTTTTCATGCTTGGAGGTAAGAATTCCCTTTCTGAAGTGAAGCCCTTCAGAGAGGATATTTTCTTACTCTTTTCAATTTTTGAAAGCTACACTCCTTAAGGGTGTCTAAGTAGTGGTTTCTGATTTCCTTTAATGCTGTTGTGCCAAAACTATTGTGCAAGTGTTGTAGATATTCTCTGGAAAGATCATTCCATCACCAGTATGAGTGAAAGTAGAGGAGTTTATTATCTGGGTGCCAAGGAGCTTGAGGTAGCCTTCTAAAGAAGCTTTGGCAGGAGCTGAGATTTTATTCCCATTTTATAGTTTTCATAGCCAAGGGAAGGGATAAGTGAACAGAAAAGACGTGGCAATTTGCATATCAATCATTTCTGTTGTCAGGCCACCCTAACGATGAACTTCAATTTATTTTGTTTTAATCTAAACTGTTTTTCCTTCTTAACATCCCTTTGGGCCCTTTCTGGACAATTCCATATTTGGTATTTTTCCATCTGCTGAAAAGATAAGTTTTAGTTCCTCAGCAATGAACTCTTACAGTAACTCAGTGAATCAGTTCAATTTATAGCTTCTTTTCTACTATAATAGCATTAAGACGTTGATGTATAAAAGACTCCTCACAGTTGAAATATTCCATCCTGAAGGAGAAGGGACTCAAGAGGTGAAGTCCGGAAGTCAAGGCCCTGCTGACCAAGTGGCCCTCCCTCTTTTGAGAAGCCTGGAGGACTTATTTTCTTCCAATGTGATGTGATTCTCCTGTTGCAGATACATTGCTTTGGAGTCCATCTCCAGGTATTTGTGTCTGCCGTGATCTAGAAGACAGGCAACTTACCTGAGGCTAGAATTTAGAAGTGTTTCATTGTTTCCTGTGGACTTGTGATCTGGAAGCAGTAACAAAAATATTGGTTATCCTTTTAATTTCAGTGTTTCCAATTGACCTTGTCTTCTATATATGGTCATTACCCATTCAGAGAGACTGTACATATCTGATTAAAAAAGAAGATTTAGTTAAAAACGTGCAGAACATATCTGGTTAGCAAAGCAGATCTTGTCACAGAATGACACAATAGTTTAAAATCATTCTGATTAACATTTAAGTTCAATTGTCATGTGACAGTGTGAGCTATATCTAGAACATAGAAAACATAAACATTTTGATTTTAAGTATCAAAGGGCTCTTTAAACTAAACTTTTATAAAAGAGTAGACCAGATGAATTACATTATTTACTCAGAATATACATACAGATTTTATCATTTGTTGATTTTTGGAGCCTCTTTTTATCATCTTTCTGAAACATATATTTTAAAAACATGAAAGCAGATTAGAAGTTTTAGCAATTTTCTGACAAACTCATTATTGAGTACTTCTCAATCTAAACAAAATCCTTGGGGCTGTTGTTTGTTAGCAGTTACATAGCACCATAGAGAGAGAAAATAAACTAGAAACAGTTAAACATATATTATAAGAAGTCTTCATCTGTTCTCAGAAATTTGGGACTCACCCATCATTGTGTTGGGACCAGGAACCTGAGATTCCCAGCGCCTGTACATCCCACTGGCTCTGCAAGGATAGGAAGCCAAGAAAGCAAAGCCATCATGGATTTCCCTGGGGTGGCATAAGCCCAGAGAGGTTTGTGCCTTGTCTCCCTGTCCAGTGAAACTTGTGTGTCAAGTTCCCCCTCCTACTCCAGGACCATCTGGCCATTGTGTAGGTCAAGCCTTGTAGGGGAAGCACTAAGTGACAAACTGCAATTGTAGGTGCCTGCTCATGTGTAGTTCAAATTTTGTTCTTGTCTTGGAGAGCTGCAGCATGTGAGAGCAAGACAGATGAGTTCCTCAGGTTTTTAGTACTTGCCTGTGACTGGCCCCAGAATTTAGCTATCCCTGATTGAACTTTTGTCTCTGGGGAACACAACAAGACAGCATTAATCCTTCTCTACAAGTGTGGAGGGGTTTTTCATCCTCTTTTGGTAGGTATATGGTTGGGTTTAGTGTTTGAATGACTTTAATCATATTCATTTATCTCAGAAGTATTTGTAAAACCTTGCAGTGAGACTTTTATCTTGGTTTCTTTTCCATTATTTAATTTCTTCTTCAGTGTCAGGCCTTGTAGGAAATTCCCAGTAGCCAAGACAACATTATCTCACTTTACTCCCCTTTCTGTGGCCTAGGTTTTTGCCAATTTTAAGTTTTGCCAGCCAGTCTCTCAGTACTGGAGAGTATGTTAGGAGGCAGGTCTGTGGGAGTGATCAAGTGATCTCTGGTCTTGAAGCTGCTGTTCTGACTCTAGTTGAATGTTTTTTTTTGTTTGTTTGTTTGTTTGTTTGTTTGTTTTTACCAGGGAGAGTTTTGAATTTCTTCCTGCACTACAGGGTAGCTCCATGATCTTGCCATTTTATAATTTTTAAGAGCAGGAGAATCTTGCATTTTTCCCTGTGTATAATCTTAGTTACTTTCAGTGTTTCCTGTGGGGACCATTCAACATTAAAAGCTGCCCTTCCTAATTTACAGACGCCTTTAATTTTCCTGGTGTCATTTTAGTATTATAATCTCCTGAATATTCCCTTCTGAAGTATGGTTTGATTTTGACCATGAAGTCTAGGACAGTGGGATTGGTGGAGGACTTCCCCCACAATGAATTTCCCACTGTGTTAATGCCATAGAACAGACATAAAGACAAAGCTTTCCTGAGCATACACTTCTCAGAACAAAAATGATTCTGCAGCCTTGGGGCTGTGAGCCACATGTATACTTGTACATACATTCATATCAAGTGCACTTTTCATATAGACTCCAGATGGCCATCTCCCCTTCACATATTCATTCATTCAGAGTTTAATCAAGTTTTCTTATATAATTTCATTCATAACCCTGACTGAGCTACTTATAGAGACCAGAGCAATATTGGTCCTTATCTACCTAGTTATTGAGACCGAATACTACTGGTCAACCTGACATCTGATGGAAAGAGGACCATCAACTTGCAATAGTATAGAGGCTCATGGAATCTTCCCCTTGCGGGGAACAGTATGTACCACCTCCACCAGACCTGACTAGTCATAATCCCAATTTTCAATTTCCTTGGGGAATTCTCACCAGGTCTGGATGTCTGACACAGCTTCATTTCCTTTTATTCAGAAGTTTGGGTCTGGGGCATCACAGTCTCCTTATGCCACCTGGAAGGGGATCCTACAATGATGTCAGGGTCATGTGTTTCCCATTTCCACGGACCTTTGGTAGGCTGGAAGGCCCAGGAGCATCAGTCTTTCCTGACCAACTGGGGTCACAGTGAAGGAAAATCTCACTGGGGTCTCCAAAGATATTGTAGAAATGATCTGGAAAGATCACTCTAAATCTGGTGCTGCAGTCAGGTTCGCATTGCTGGTAGAAATCACCCAACCAAGAGCAGCTTGTGGGAAAAAAAAGCTTGTGGGGAAGCTCTATGATGGCAGGGAAACTATGGCATGAGCAGAGGGTGGATATCATCCCCTGGTCCATATAAGGTAGACAACAAGAACAGGAGAGTGTGCCAAACACTGGCAGGGGAAAACTGCATATAACATCCATAAGACTACCCCCAACAATATACTCCCGCCAGGAGGCATTAATTCCCAAATCTCCATCAGCTGGGAGCCTAGCATTCAGAACACATAAGTTTATGGGGGATACCTGAATCAAACCACCACATTCTGGCCCTGGCCCCAAAAAACGATTAACCATCCATGATGTATAAATGTAATGCATTTAGTCCAACCTTCAAAGTCACCATAGTTTTTATCAATTCCAATGACATTCATACATCCCCAAGGTCCAAGATCTTTTAACTGAGCCATAATACCAAAAAAAATCCCCAAAATACTTATAATGGCACAGAATAAACCTACACACTGCAAAAGATGGCACTGGGCATAGCAAAGAAACATTCAGCCAATACAAGATTTGAAACAACCAGGGCAAACATCAAACTCTGTAGCTTCAAGTCCAACAATTCTAGCCAGTGACAAATCTCCAAGTCCAATAATTCTAACCAGCAACAAGTCTCTGGAGTTCCAATTTTGCTCCTCCAGCTAGGCTACTCACAGTCCTGGAAAACTTCATCAGGCCAGCAGCTTTCCTTGGCAGCCATCTCCTAGTCCCTGCATCTACACTGGGTCTCCACTGCAATCCACAGTTCATCCCCTAGGCTCCATCAGGTCTCCGTGCAGACATCCAGCAAACCTGCTTCACACAGAACACACATATACCCAAATGCACAAAGTGGCACATGCACCTGGAGTTCGTTTATAGCAGCTAAAGGTCCTGGTGTACCCATTCTCTCTCTCTGCCAGGTGTAGTGGTATGCACCTTTAATCCCAACACTTGTGGAGGCGGAAGTAGAAGGATCACTGTGAGTTTGAGGCCAACTTGATACTGTATAGTGAATGCCATATCAGCCTGGGCTAGAGCAAGACCCTACCTCAAACAACAACAAAAACGTAGTACTCACAAATTGAATGAATATTGCATGATAATAAGCAATTTTGTCAGTATTAGTAAGTGTGGCAATAGCTTGGTTAAGTTAAAATGTTCTTATCTCTTAGTGATGAGTGGGTGATAGATTCATCAACTTTCACCAAGTATAAGTTACTCTTTATTTTTCTCCACTTTTTAAAATGAATTCATTCAGCAAGAATTTCATATATAAATAAATAATGTATTGTGATCACATTCATCTCCATTAGTCTCTTTTCTCCCCTCCAACTCATGCTAAATCTCTTTTTTCCCAAATAGTCCCCCTCCCACTTTCATATCTTCTCTTTTGTAACCCACTGAATTGAGTTGAGGGTGCTTGCATGAACATGTGAGGAGGGTTACTTATTGGTGGATGAGTACCAATCCACTCCCAACATCCCTGAAATGGAAGTCTTCTTTTTTTTTTTTTTCAGTTAAACCTCTCAATCCTAGCTACTAGACATGGGAAGGCAGAAAGTTGGTGTGGGGAATAAAAGTGTATTGGATACATGTATGAGGTTATCAAAAAGGAACAAAAGTAATAAATTCATTTTCAGAGCAGAAACAGAAAGCATACAAGATCCTAAAATTTTGAACCAGGTTGTCTTGGTTCCTATGAATCCCGGATCTGATACTTTCTTAACATTGTTACCTTTGTCACCTTTGTCAAGGAAAATGATTTGAGATACTTAAATAGAGATTTATTTAAATGATAGCCAAAAGGGAGCACCTGAAATCCAAGGTGACTCCTCAACTAAAACAGGGCTAAAAGTTCATAATATGGGAGGAAGGTGGTTATATCTTCTTGGGAGTTTTAGTTTCGATATCAGTTTGGTCTTTTTATGAAATCCTGTGGTTATAGATAATATCTATATCATATCATACTTTTATTAAAGGTCTTTAAAGCAATACAAATCATTTTAAGAACTGTTTTGGTAAGTTTGTGGTTTGTTGGATATATAAGATTCACAAATAGCAAAAAGAAAAAGGAAGGAAGGAATAGAGGAAGGGAGGGAGGGAGAGAAGAAGGAAAAGACAAAGGGAAAACTAGAGATCCTCTATCATACTACTTTAGATTTTGTATTTTATGAAACTACTTATATTTTGCCTGTTATGCATTTGAAAAATCGGGGATGATAAACATCCCTAATTCTTAAGTTATTTGTGAATAACATTCAACATTCCACTTACCTACATGTCCAGCATATGTTAAGCACTCTAACAATGTTAATCATTACTTGTCAGGCTTCAAACAGGCATGCTATAGTTTCATTTTAATGCTACATGAATCTTCGTAGCTCACTAATCTTCATAAATATAGACAAGACATTTCTGCATGTCTTAAAAGTGTGAATGGGTTTCTTGTTTTTGTTAGATATTAAGTAATCTCCAATTCTTTGTTTGTATATTGGAAGCATATGTTTGGAAGACATAAGATGACTTCCTAATTTATAGAAATTAAAATATAATGTATTTTCTAGAATTATTCCTTAAAACACCAGTACTTGTCAGGAAAGTAAAATGAGAATTAAATTCATTATTTTATCTGAGGAGTTGAGAGGGCTGGATGAACATAATCAAAGTGAAGACAGCAGCCTTACCACCTGATATTTCTTGGGGAGCCTATTCCTACTCACCCCAGATGGAAAAGACAAAGACAGACAAAATAAGTGGTTTTAGTCAAGCATATCTTGAGTTGATTGTGGTTATTTACAGGAACATGGGTAGGGTGTTACTTATAGGATCATGAGTATCACAGGAAGCTGCATCACTCAGATGCCAATCTCAGCATGGATGATGCCTCATGAAACTTCAACATGGGAGTTCTCTGCAAAATTTATAGGCAGCTTCATGGAAGAAAGGGTCCCTCATCTTCAGTAATAACTTACTGCTTACATAACCTCAGTGAGGGAACTCATGAGACTTATGACTTACTCAGCTTCCAGAAATTTGAAAGTTTCATGAGAGTCCCAAGCCTCAGTACCCCTACTCCTCCTTCTACAAGAAAATGTTTCATTCAGGAAAACACAGTACCACAACAAACCTCAGAATAGATGAGAACTGGGTTTAATGTTTAGTGAATTTTTAGTGATGGCTGTTTACAGTGCTGAAAATTTAAATAGGAAATGTGTTTCATGGTTAATAGTCAACATTTATTTAGTGCTCACTATTATCAAGCCCTGAACTAAGTGATTTATATTCATTTTCTTGTTTAATCCATAAAATAATCTTTTTTATTTTATTTTTTTCTCAATTTTTATTAACATCTTCCATAATTATAACAAACATCCCATGGCAATACCCTCCCTCTCCCCATTAAATAATCTTAAATAATATCTCCTACATTTTATCCCAATTTTACAGAAGAACCCATTGTAATTCAGACTTAATATTTTACCCTCTACCATAAGTTAAGCTAATAAATTTGATTATTTTTAAAATATTTCCTTATGTGTGTGTGTGAGAGAGAGAGAGAGAGAGAAAGAATGGGCACACCAGGCCCTCCTGCCACTGAAAGTGTACTATAGACACATGTGCGACTTTGCACATCTGGCTTTACATACACATGGGGAATCTGGCTGTCAGGCTTTGTAAGCAAGCACCTTTTCCTGCTGAGCCATATATCCAGCCAGAAACTTGATTCTTTCATCTATTTTCCTAATATAAAATTCAAAAGTAACTATTTATGATTCAAATAGACATCTATATCCATTTCAAAGGTATGAAAACTTACTCTGAAGTTACTCTATAAACCAATCAGGCAACAATGTACATTACATATGGTCCATTGTATAACTTGCATTAGAAGTTGAAATTTCCAGGAATGATAACTCCACAACAGAAAGTGCATGATAGTGTTATGGTTGTATGCAAAATGGTAAAATTCTATAAAACTACATTAAAAATTTAAAGTATAGCATCACAATGCCCATTATCCTGGTATTCTTAGTGGAACACTGAAACCTACTTAGGCCAGAATAATGCTGGTTTTCTACCAAATGTATTTCTTCTTTTTGGACAAGACAATAGGTACTATTTCAATTGCAGTTAGATATCTATATGAATGCTTTCTAGCAAAAAACATACTTGTGTGAACTTTCCCTTTGGATATGCAAACAGATAACCATTCACCCTAGACAAAGCATGTCAAGAGAACATCTATTAAGGGTCATTTACAAAGTAAGAGTACTTACAAAACAGACGATCCAAATACAGCTGGATTAATGAAAAGCGCTCCCCAACATATACAGATCACTCACAAAAACTGCATCCCTGTCACTCACTACAGGATATGCAGGCAGCTGCACATGTAAGAAAGTCTCTGATTCCCCAAAACTGTCATATACATATAATTTTTATTAGTTTTGGACATACTTAGTATGGAAACAACACATGTTGGTGTTGGTATCACCCTGTCCCTCATCTTTGCCCCTTTTCCAAAGAGGCTCTTCTCAATGGGGATGCAGGTCAACTCTACAAGGATTGGGGGTCATGCATTGTGGGAGAAGCAGTCATTTACTGGGGAGAGGGAATGCCTCTGGGCATAATGTCCCAACTTGTGGCTTTAACAATCTTTTTGTCTCCTCTTCTACAAAATTCCTGGAGCCATAGTGGGTGTGTTTTAAGTCTACTTCAGTGATAGGCCCTTAGGAGCCTCTGGATCTCTGCTTTGGTAGGTGTTGAGTGTCCTCAGTGTCTGTCTTCTTCACCCTTGTGCTGATATCAGGTTCACGAAGAGAGCAGCACTCTTGCTCATTTCCCTAATTCCTCTGTGGTTTTAGCTGGGGCCTTGGTGAAATGTGATGGCTTGTTTCTCTCCTCAGGTCCCATTCCGTCTGAATAAAGAGAAGCAGACTGTACAATAGAGTGATGTCAGCACAGGTTAAATGGGATAACCATTATTAATTAAGAGAAAATTTAATGGGTGTAGTCCCTCTTATAGCCTAAGATTAGTGGTAGATTGATATTAGGAAGCAAAATTATTGTGTGAATATGATTCTGACTTGTTTCCCAGTTTAGATGTGGGTTCCTTGCCACTGAGAGGATCAGTTAGCCAATCTGAAAGCAGTTAGTTACCCACCAAGGCTGTGTGTCACTATTGCACTTGTGTGAGCATTATGTCAGCTTGTATGCTTCTGAGTAGCTTAGATCTCAGGTTGCTTGGACAGATGTTGGCCATTTTCCTTTTGCAGCTCATGTAGTGCCTCCTACTGCTAGACAGGCTGTCTGGGGACTAGCTCTCTTCCAGGTTCAAGCCAGGTCTCTCCATGTTCCATGCTGAGAGGATATGGTGTCTTTAGCAGTAGGGTCTTACCATTAACCTCTGGTGGGTAATCAATCTAGTGCTCTGACAGAAGTCTGTCTTGTTTGGGGGGACCTTGTAGGTCTCTGACCAACACCTCATTGTTGGTGTTAACCACATTCTGGTACTGAGAGTTCCAGGCTAAAGCCAAGGGAAAAGAAAAAAAAAAAAAAAAAAAACAAGAAACAGGAGAAATTTAAGGTTAGGCTTCATCCCACCCTCTCTAGGGCCCTTCTTTTCAGGTGCTCCCCTCGACGTCCTGTTGAGGGTTAAACCCTTTGGTCTATCTTCCAGGATATAGGTTTCATGGTACCAGCTCAATTTGGTTTAATTTTGTGTTTCTCCCCTATCCTTTACCTCCCCCCAAGCCGTAACGCCCCTATTATCCAGGCCTCTAGTTGCCTATCAGGTACGTCAGCAACTTGGGCTGATCCAGGTGAGTTCTCTGAGTATGATCTGTTCAAGTTGGCCATTTATCTACAAATTTCACTGTGTAATTTTTTCCTACCACCGAGTAGAATTCCATCATGTAGATATACCACATCTTGGTTATCCATTCATCCAATGATGGACACCTGGGTTGATTCCAGTTCTTAGCTATTATGAATTGAGCAGCTGTAATCTTAGAGAGCGGTTGTGTGGCTCTTATAAATTCAGCATTGTTTACTTCCTGAGATGTGTGAATTACCTACCTCCTGAGTCTTAAGGAGCCTGTTTCAGTAAGAAACTTCCTAACAAGCTTCTCTCTAGGATGGAATGTCTCAATTTGAAGGAAATTGCTATACAATAGACATGGAAGCAGAAATTAAGGACACTGCTTCTAATACTAACACATACCAATGTTCTCATGCTCTTTAATTTCAGCCAACTGGTAGCCAAAAACCAGGATGACATAGAAAACAATAATGTATAGACAGGATAGTTACAAGAGAAAAGGATCCAGAATTGTTGAAATGGAGCCTTCTAAATTGTAGATATTCATTTTGGATATTCTAATGAGGTAAATGTTTTCTATTTTATTGTAATTCAATTGTAGGATTAATCAATTATAGTAGATAAAGTTGCCTGAATTAATGTAGAAAGGGACAATTTTAGATAAAGTGTTATTTTAACCAAACCTTATATTACACAAAGTAGATTAGTTGCTGGGCAGTAGTTGGACAGTTCAATCAATATTAAAGTGAGATCTATCAGTTATAGTGAGAAAACATTTGGTGAAGATGTCACATGCAGTAACTTGAAAAGCAGTGATAATGATGAGTTGACATTTAAGGTTCATTTTTTGTAAGATATTATTAGGAGATAAGATAGGGAAATAATTGGCTGGTATGCAAGCACAATATTTAGCAAGTAGAAACAGTTAAGAAATTTGAGACCTTAATGGGCTGGAAATCCTGATTTATTCTAAGTGCCAAAGAGTTATAGGTAAGAATTTAAAACATATTGAATGAAAGGCTCAGTAAGACTTCTCAGTTGAGCAACATAACTTAGTTTTGCACCAAGATTAAGTTATGCAGTTTTCCCACTGACTTCTTCAGATGAAGCCAAGTTAGCCTACATTAAGTTGATAAATAGAGACACAGACGACACTGCTGTGCTATTAAATTTTTAACACCAGAGTCTCAAAAATACATAAATAAAAAGCCATGATTTACAGTATTTTCCAGTGTCTGTGGTATAACTACTCCCACCACAGCCAATTTAAAACTGTAAACATGACATCAACTGGCTCCCCAAACTGTGGATGAGTAACAATTAGTTCTCAAAAGCCAGGAGTGCTTGGTTATAATAGCACACCACAGGTATAGAGGCAATAAATACATCATATTCTGGCTGTCTTGAAAACAATATCAAAGTGTTTAAAAAAAAAAAAACTAGAGTCAAACAGAAAAGAATGTACTGAGCTTTCTGGAGGGATAATTATAAGACCAATAATATTATAGCTCCTAATCCAAGAAGCAGGATTCAAAACTAACAACGATGACCATATCAGAAAACTAGGTGAAAGTAAAGAAGTACATACTCACCAAAGCTTATTTTAAGTAGAGAACTGTGGCATGGAAGGAATATTGCAGAAGGCAGAAGTGGGAAGAATATTTTTAGTTATCCTGTTCTAGTCCCACCATAATATAGTGAGCATTTGTAAAAGGAGAGAGACATTAATTCCCTGTTGATGCTGTAAAAAAAAATCACCAAATTTAATAGCTAAAGACAATATGCATTCATTATTATACAGTTTTTAAGAGAAAAAGTCAAATATTGGTATTATCAAGACAAAAATCACAATGTCATTGAGGAAGCTTGGCTTTCTGAGGACTTTAGGTAAAAATCTTATTTCTTGCCCATTCCAGATTCAAGGCTGTGCTGCCCACTTTTTTTTTTTCCCCCTATGGTCCCTTCTTCCATTTTCAAGATAGCAGTGAATGACATACTCCTCAAATTGCATTGTATGACCTTATTTCCTCATTGTTTCTTCTCTGCCTTAGAGTATTCTGGTTCTGTTCTAGTACAAAAAAAAATCCTTATGACTACACTTGATAATCCACCATATTTTTTAACCTAAAGTCAGCTGACTAGAAAATTTAATTCCAACATCAAATAATTATCCTTCAGTATATAACCTAATATAACCATTGGTTTAGAGATTAGTAGTATACATCTCTGGAGAAAGAGTGCTATTGAGGTGGGGAGTCATTTTCTCTACTCCAATGATACAATTATCCTCTTGTTAAATAAATCACCAAATTCTAAAGTAAAACATGCATACTTGACAATAGTAATGTCGGAATTAGAGTCTAGTTTAGAAAGGATTTGATGTCCATAAAGATGTAGGAGACCCCAAGCTTTTGGGCCCCAACTTTGGGTCCTTGTTCCAGTATCAAAATTGAAAATGTTAACTTAGGGAATGGTAAATTTTGAATTATGAGATTTATTTTAGGGAAAGTTAGGATCTAGAAGGCAAGCAAGCAGGAAAGTCCAAGCCAAAAGAAATTCTTTCCCTTCCTGGCCTAGCTGGGAAAGGGGAAGGGACACAGAAAATCTCTCTCACATTTCTGGGGAGGAAGCCTCTTGGGAAGGGGCTCAGACACACATGGAAAGCAAGCAGGAAAGCACCCAGAACAAAGCAGAAAAACATCTAGGCCAAAAGAAAGTCACTCTCTTCTCAGCCTTGGGAGACCAAGGAGATCCCCTCTCACTTAGGAAAAGATCCAGATTTTAACCTAATGGGCCAAGAGGACTCACATGCATAGCTTAGGCTGACTTATATGAATTAAGTATCCAATCAGCATGAGCCTCATCATTAGACTCAGGTGTGTAAGGGAGAGACCTAATTGGTTGGTGGGCTTAAGAAGCATAGGTGTGCTAAACCTAGAAAAGGTTGTAGAATAAGCAAGGTGGTGTCAATGCAATTGATACTAGTAGCTATCTTGGATCAAACTGTAACAGATGTGGGTTCTAGTCTTGCAAGGGGTTAGCAAAGTGGTGTTTGTGTTTCTGTGGCCAGTCCTTAGCCAAACACATACCAGAACAAAAAGTTATCTTGCTCCTCACTCATATACATATATACTGTACATCTGCAGATGACAGATTTTAATGTAGTTACAATTATGGGATGAAATTTAAGGAATTTTTTCATTTGAAAATATGTTCTTCATAAAATAGTTACTGTTTGTTGATGTTTATTTACCTGTGCATGAATTTTTTCTTCTTGGCCATACATGTAGAGGGTATTTCACAAATTTCATTGCATTTAGTTATGTCCATGTGACTAACGTCTTAAACTCAATCATTCTGCATATTCTTCATTTCTCTAGTGAAAACAAAGGAAGACATCTTTGAAAGTAGAAGTGCTATAAAGTACACAGTATTATTGAAAGAATTACTCACAAATGTGAGATATCCATTTTGAATTTTATGTGATTATGAGCTTGTATTTATTTATTTATTTACTTATTTATTTTTGTGTGTCAAGGAAGGGTCTCGCTCTAACCAAAGATGGCATGGAATTAGTTATGTAGTCTCAGGGTGGCCTCGAACTTACAGTGATCCTCCTACCACAGCCTCCTAGGTGCTAAAATAAATTGCATGTGACAGCACACCTGACTATGATTATGAAATTTTATAAGGTCAAGTTTCTGATGCTTACAACAGCTAGTGATACCTTATCTTACATAACTACAAAGTAACTTGTTATGAATAATTACCATATATATTGTGTGATGTATTTTTTTCCTAAAAATAAGGACTATAACTAAATACCTCATCTAAAATGGATACTTGTCTCATTTGGTGATGTATCCACTCAAAAAGAAAAGTAAAATATATACCCCAATGTTGTTTTCATAAGGAAACTCTTTTTTTTAAATATTTTTGCTTATCTGCAAGAGACAGAAAGAAAGAGACAGAGAGAGAGAGAGAGAGAGAGAGAGAGAGAAAGCATGTGTGTGTGGATGTGCCAGCGCCTCCTCCTTCCAATGCAAACAAACTTCAGGCTCATGCACCTCTTTGTGCATCTGGCTTTAAATGGGTACTGGAAAATAGAATCTGGGCCATCAAGTTTTCCGAGCAAGTGCCTTTAACCACTGAGCAATCTCGCTAGCCCCAGGGGAACTTTTTAATAAAGATTTTCATGAATATTGAGAATAACTTTAAATATTAATTATTTAATCATATTTGACACACAAAATGAGTAATTTTTGTGCTTTTCATGAGAGAGAGTGAATTGGAGTGCCAGGGACTCCAGCCACTGCAACCAAACTCTAGACATGTGTGCTATCTTGTGCTCATGTGTGACCTTGCATGCTTGAGTTACCATGTGCATCTGGCTTATATGGGACCTAGAGAGTCAAACATGGGTCTTTAGGATTCACATGACAAGTGCTTTAACTGCTAAGGTATCTCTCCATCCTGAGTAAATTTATTTTGTTCACTATATACAGTCACTTATAAGAAAAATTACAAGACAAAACTCAAGCAGAACATAAGAGAAATGATATTTTTTGTCTCCATTTCATTTCTCCAGATTTCTTAGTCAAAAGTCTAATATTAAGTATTGTTTGAAACACATTGAACTTACAGGTGAGTTACACTATTATTATCTGTGCCTTATTTCATTGTCTCAATGTATAAAACAACCAGGCAACTGATCTATCTAATAGATATTTACTAAATAGCAAACAAACTTTTTTATGTGTCCTATTTCTATATTATCCATTCACCAGTAGATAAACATTTAGGCTGATTCCATTTTCTAGATTTTGTGAATAGTGCAGCAATAAACATGAATGAACAAGTGTCTTTGAAGTAGAGTACAGAGGCCTGAGGGTATATGCCCAGGAGTGGTATAGCTAAATTTTCAAAATATAATTCATTCTCATTATCCTTACTTCTAAGCTAAGTGCTAGTCTTTCTATTTTTATTTTCTGGTGAAGCATGTAACATATTCTAGCCTTTGAATGATTACAACAACTTCTTGAGTGTAGGAAATTACATTTTAGTCTAGTTATCAGCAATGTCACTTAATTTTAAATAATTCTAAGTATATTTAAAGGATACTTCATTTAAATTATATAACTGTCACACTTTTTTACACTAATGCAATATGAATAAAAGAATTTTATGCATGCAGAGCTGAAAATTCACTTAGAAATTTTGTATACTTATCTGGTCTCCTTACAAATACAAGAGTCTGGAGTTTCCATTAGGCTAAAATAATTGAAAGAGAAATAAAAAATGTCAATCAGCAGGTTTGTTTGAGCTACACGATGCTAGGAAAAGTGATTGAATTGATTTTATTCTTGAATTGACAGTGTGGAATTTTTACTATTGACTGAAACTAGCAGATGTTTTGGCATAATGTAGAGACAATTAAAGCATTCTGAACAGATGAAACTTGTATCTTTTTTTCAAAGACATGTGAAGAGCATTTGACAACTTCATTTGGAAATAAATTATAATACTTAATGACTGTCACTCTTTGGAAATAATTTTTAGAACTATTTGAAGCCTGTATTTTCTATTTGAGAATATGTTCTTCTTCTTACTCTGTTTCTATTAAATTTGAAAACATACGTTTTAGCCCTCATGTAAAATTCTTAGGCTTTAAACATGGATTTAAAGATTATATATTTTTAGGTTACTTGTGCATATTTATAACATATTGTCCATAAGGTATTATTTTGAATTCTTAGATCCACAAATGCCTCCAATATCCCTTTTAACATAATAGAAAAGTTAACCCATGCCTATTTGTGTTTGTAATTCATGATTGAAAATTCTTTGTTAACATTTATCATATGTGTTATTATCTAACCAGATTTTATTTTCTGTGCTGAGGCATAGTTCCCATGAAGGTGAGAATTGTGTCTGATATGTTAGTGGTACAAAACAACTACAGAATAAATAATTCATGCACAAGCAAGTGGCTTAAACTTAATAACCTTGTTATATGCTATGTTGACAACATATTATAATCCACATTTGGAATGATTTTTTATTTTAAAATTTTGATGAAGTCTATTTGAGAAAAATTTTCTGCCTGTATTTTTATACACTTAAATTTCAGATGAATCTTGGCATATCAAGATTATTTTGTACTTTTAGAATATACTACACAGTATTTGTTCATTTTCTCTTCTTTATTACGCTGAGAAGGAAAATTTTACTGTGGTGCTTAACATTTTCAAGTAATTGTGGTCATAGGATCATTTCTGTTTTTACAAGGCCTAATGTCAAATATGATATTAACTTATAATTTTATAATGATACATGGTCAAATTTTATAGCCTATAACTTCTAAAGTTTCAACTCACTAGTACTTTTTGTCTCAGTTATTGAATGTGTGTGACGTTGGACAGATCCTGACAATCCTAGAAAACACTGACATATGGCAAAGAATAGACATATTTTGGAAGGGAAAACATTTATAATACCTTGTAAATTTTTAATTTAACTATTTATCCTTAAGATTTTTTAGTCACAATATAAAATATAATTACTTAATTTTTAAAATTGAGTTCATATAATTAACTAATACCCCAATAATTAAGCAATATGAAATTAAGTAATTTATACTCCCTGCCACTTAGTTTTTAAAATTTTTATTTTTGTTAGATATGGACATACTTAGTATGTAAATGACACATGTTGGGCCATTGTTTCCCTCATCCCTGCCCCTTTTCTGAAGAGACACTCCTCACTGGGGATGCAGGTCAACCCCATAGGGATTGTGGGTCATGCATTGTGGAGGCAGCCTGATATGTAACAAAGGCTATTATTTTTTAATATATTACGTGCCATTCTAATAACTTTATAATTTTATATTTATTTAACACTTTATATTTATATTTTATATGATTTATATTTAATATAATTTATATTTATTTAATTTAATTAATACTCAACACAATAGAGGTGAAAATTTAGAAAACCTCCATTGCATCTCCTTATCCCATGATATATTTCCATTATAACTTAAAATAATTTCCAAAAGTAAAAATATATATATTCTACAACTAGATTTACCTTAGGGAAAAACATCTATTAATACCTTAATAGGACATTTAAAGTTTTGTTCGCTTTTTTGTTGTTTTTGTTATTGTTGTTGCTGACATTCTCCTGTCTCACACTAATTCATGGCCAAAAAATGTTCTTGCATTAGATATTAAGAGGTATCCTCACATTTGAATTGTTTGTTTAACAAAATTTACTTATGTGTACCTTCATATGGTTTCCACATTCCTTTTCTCTCTTTATGTCCCACCACTTGTCTCCTGTAAATTTGCTTTCATACTTGGTAAGTTGTTAAATGTGTTTTCTTCTTAAACCACAATTATAACGTTCTTGCCTCACGTGTGAACTTACACAATATAAGAAAAAAAATCACTGTAAGTAAAATACAATACAAATAGTATTTTAAATAATGTATATTGCCTCAGTAAGTATTTTAAATAATGTATATTGCCTCAGTATCATAATTTTTTGAAATCCAATGTGTTAATCAGGATATTTGAATTTAATAAGAGTAATCCAGCTTTTGTATGCATCCTATATAATTTCTGTACTTATATTCATATTGTTAGGTCAAAGCACTGACCGAAAGCAGCTTATGTGAGGAAGAGTTTATTTTGGCTTATAGTCTTGAGGGGAAGCTTCAAGATGGCAGGGGAAAGCTTGGCATGAGCAGTGGCTGAGCATTATGCTCTGCCACAGTAATTGGAAAACAGCAGCAAGAGAGTGAACTGAATTCTGGGAGATAGGGAGCTGGGTATGTCATCCCAAAGCCCACTTCAAGAAATACACTTCTTTCAACACAGCTCTAATTCCCAAATTGCCACCAGCTGGGGACCAAGCATTCAGAATATAAGAGTATATGAGAGACATTTGATACAAACTACCACCACAATAATGAAGATGATATACAAAACACATACACACACACATATATATTAGAGTTTATACATTGTATATATATTTATAGTATATGTAATTATGCATTTTATATGTTAGCATATGTTATATATACAAAATCTTACATTCCATGCATTCTAAAATTCCTATTCATTTTAACGACCTAACTATTTGGTCCATGAATGCATTGGGGTAGCTTATTTTTTTCTAAAATTTAAATTTTATTTCCTTTTCTATTGAGAAATAGAGAAGAACATGTCTATCTCAGGTATTTCCCTTCAACTCCAGCCTTTCGTAACATATTGATACTTGCCTCCTGCCCTTCAATCCTTTTCTTTCACTTTTCCTGTCTCAGTAAATGGAAACCCTGTTTTTCTAGTTCCTCTTGTCAAAAATTTGCCTGTAATTCATGTCTCTTCCAATTTGCTCTCATATAATTTCTTTTTTAATTTTTTTGTTTATTTTTATTTATTTATTTGAAAGTGACAGAGAGAGAAAGAGGCAGATAGAGAGAGAGAGAATGGGTGCACCAGGGCCTCCAGCCACTGCAAATGAACTCCAGACATGTGTGCCCTCTTGTGCATCTGGCTAACGTGGGTCCTGGGGAATTGAGCCTTGAACCGGGGTCCTTAGGCTTCACAGGCAAGCGCTTAACCGCTAAGCCATCTCTCCAGCCCCCTCACATATTTTCAATATAGCCAATCTTCTTGTCATATATATCTGATATCACATTTCAAATTTGAATATCTCTTATCATTGTAGTTAAACTTCTTTCCAAATGTTCATCATGCTTTCTCTGAAATATTGGACAAGTCTCTTCACTGACTTTTCTTCTTCCACTTTCCTTTTCCAACAATGTACTTTATGTAGAAGGGAATCATCCCATCCGTCACCCTGTGGCCACCTATGCCAGTCAGAGTCAAAAGCAGCCTTTATTATAGCGTTAATGTCCCATGCAGCATACCATTCACTATGTATTTTCTTATTCAACTTCTTGTGTGCTGTCCACTATAACTTCAATATTCTCGCTCAAATTCAAACTTTCAATTTCTATCCAAATTAATTTTTTGGAAAGGATACTTCCTTTTTCAACATACTGAAAATAACAATCATTACCATTTTTTTCTCATCATGAATTATTTTTCCTTCATAACTTTTCTAAAGGCATTCAAAATAATATACACTTGTTGTTTTTAACTTTCTAATACAGGAAAACTCCTTAAAAGCATGTAATTTCCCCAATATGTGTGCATTCATGTGCACATGTACACATACACACACATTGGTGGAAATGAGTGTCTACATTGGTTGTGGATTAAAGTACATGTTAATAATGTGTATATTGAATGAAGCAGTAAATTATATGCTTGTATGATTTTGTTGTATAAATTTTACAATCTACAATCTCCTAAATATATTTTTTCCTTTTTCTCATAAAGGTGAATATTCCAGAATTATTTACCACTATGCATGAGTTTTAGACCCAATATGTATTATTAAAAAGGATTTCCCAGCCGGGCGTGGTGGCGCACACCTTTAATCCCAGCACTTGGGAGGCAGAGTAAGAGGATTGCCATGAGTTCGAGGCCACCCTGAGACGACATAGTGCATTCCAGGTCAGCCTGAACTAGAGTGAGACCCTACCTCGAAAAAACAAAAAAAAAAAAAAAAAGGATTTCTCAAAATGGTATTCTGTGATTCATCTGCAGTTTTCTGAATCCCATGCCCTCCCTCTATTTGATTTAATTTCATTTTGTGAGTACAACCTACAGCAAATTCCCAGAAAGGATGTTTAGAAATATACTACTAGATTATTTTATGTCTGAAAATATATTTGTTTACTGGTTAGAGAATTCGAGGGTATAAATGTTTCTTTGAGAACTTTTACAGAATTCTCCCAAGGTATTCTAGTAATCAGTATTGCTTGTAAAATGTATCATATATCCCTTTTCTTCTTGTGAAAGAAATTATGAGTTGGGTTGTAGCTGTAGCACAGGGCCACAGGAGTTGGCCAACATTGCAGGTGGCTAGCATCAAAAAATAAATAAAAGTGAAAAATGAAACTGTTAGTAACATTTTAGTCTTGATGCTATGAAATTATGATATATTTGGTGTAGTTTTCACCTTGTTTCTAATATTTTTCTGGCTCAGTAATCAATAACCCATTTGTCCTAAACATACTTTCATTTTTTTGTTTCTTCATTTTTATTTTTGCTAAAGAGAATTTTTTCTAGTTCCCCCTCTCATTTTTTAAATTTATATCTAGAGAACTCATTAGTGGATTTTGTAGCCCTTGAAAAGATGCTCTACATTTTATATATTTCTTATTTTTAAAAATAATTTATTTATTTATTGGAGAGAGAAAGAGGCAGACAGAGACAGAAAGAAAGAGAGAGAGAGAGTGAATGAGAGAGAGAATAGGCATACCACGGCCTCTAGCCACTGCAAACAAACTACAGATGCATGCACCACCTTGTGCATCTGGCTTACATGGGTACTGGGCAATCAAACATGGGTACTCTGGCTTCCCAGGCAAGCACCTTAACTGCTGAACCATCTCTCCAACACTACTTTTTCTTATTCCTTTTTAATTTTTTTTCTTGCAACAAGTTCTCATTAGGTAACTCAAGTTGGCTTTAAACAAAAGCTTTCTGCTTCAGATTTTGAGAGCTGGTATGACCAGTGCCTCAGCATTCCATGCTATATCAAAATCATTTATAGACTACAAAAGGCAGGATATGAAAGAGCCTGGAGAAGAATGCACATCATCTAAAGTTTAAACATCAATATAAAGTTTACATCATCCGTATAAATGTGGCACAGAAATTGTGTACTTTAACATAGTGACTAGAAGCTCTGGGAAGTCTGTCAGTGGCCTCATTGACCATTATATATATATATATATATATATATATGAATATATATGCACATATATAGGAATACACACACACACACACACATATATATATATATATATGTATACATACATATATATATATATGGGAAAATATTTCTCAGGACATAGTTATATACCATAGAGATATTTATTTGTCTTAATTGTGCTGGTCATTTTTCACTGTTGCTTAAATGAATTAACTAAAACCAGTCTTATCATCTTAGCAGCCCTTTCAGCAGTTTTGTAGGCCTGTTTTAATCACCTGCCTATTTAAAGGCTCTGCTATAAACTTAAGGCTAAATGTTACAAGCTAGCCAAAAAGCAGTTTTATAAGTAACTTCTCCAGGTTCCCTTAATTATTTATATGTAAGTAATTAATGTTAAAGGCTTCTGAACTCACATTGTTTAGACAACTGTGAAACTGAAGCAGGAACAAAAAATAAAATTTTCAGATCACATTCTAGACCACAAGCAGACAATGTTGTTATATGTTGCTAGTCTTTAATTTAGAATATGCTGTTTCAAGCTTTATAAATACCTTACATTTCAAGAATTAATAATTTCAGTGGATCATGATTTAAAAATTTTTTCAAACAGGTATATTGAGCTAAAGCTATTATTTAAATAATACAATTTAGTAAGACTTAGCATGTATACATTTTGAAAGTATCGGCATAATAACTGAGTATGTCCATCAACCAAATTGATTCTCTTTGGACCCTTGTTAAGCTATCTCTTTTGCACTTCCTTCCAACCACAGGATCTACTTTCTTTCACTGTATGTTAATTTATATAATCAACCACTGGTTTATTTTTATCACTACATATTCATTTGCATTTCCTAAAAATTTATGTATATTACAATTCCTCCTAAGTTTAAAAATACTTTTATGATATAACTAGTAAATTCTCACTCATATATTTATATAGAACAATGAAAACATATTTGCCCATAAAAGTTTTTAATATTCATAATAGCCTAATACCTCAAAAAACTCAAATGTCCTCAAAGAAGTGAGCTGATAGATAGTGTTCCACCATGCATACAATTCAGTCCTCCTCAAAAATAAGATAGAATGAGCAATTGATCCATATAATAACATGGGTCAATTTTAAAATCATTATATTTATCCAAATTAGTACCTGATTCTACTTTGTTAAGTTCCTAAAGAATTGAAAATAATCAATGTTCTTAATTCTCAGTATATTAGTTGCAATTTGAAGGGTTCTGATTAGAAGGGAAGTCTAGGATGTTTTCTTGTGATAAAATAGTCTTATATTTATGATGGTGGTATATTTATTAATACACAAAATTGTCTACTGATATTAATTAATAGGATGATATTGTATATATGTAAGTAGAAGAACAGAGTAATGGGGGTGAAAAGGGCTAAGTGAGGTCAGGGGAAGGGATTGAGTAAAGGAAAGGTGGGGGGAGGACTAATCAAAATCTAAGAGGATATAAATAAGTCATATGGAAACCTACTTTTGTGGACAATGGAACACTCAGGAATCATAGATTGTTACTAGAAAATTTTCAGTGCCAGGGATGGGATACCTTCCAGTGAGATGTTGGCCAGGGAGGTCCCTGATGCCCCCAATACATTATAGGCCATTGCAGAGGCCCTTGGTTTCCCACAAGGAATAGATGGTAAGACCCTACTGCTGAAGACTCCACATACTTGGGCGGCAAGGTCACTGAAAAATCCTGATGGAGCTGAACTGAAAACTTCCTCCACTTAGACCAGCTGACAGAAATCTGGGAAAAGAGATGCTGCATACAGTTCAATGGGAGAGAGAGAAATCACCAGTGAAGATACTCAACAGTGGACACTGCAAGCCTTATATTTGGCCAGACAGGCCAAATGAGCCAAGTGGTGCAATAGTGGCATGTCTGATATAGGGGAATTCAGCTTCTCTGTAATTTGACTGGAGGCTTACTCCATAAGAGGGAATATACCCCTGATTCTGAAATCCTACAACAGGGGTATTCATGAGCCCTAGGGGTGTAACGTCTGCTACTATCTGGCTAAATGTATATACTATGCTCACTGAACTGCCCAGTAAGCACTTCGCTTAATATTCATACTCAAATATTAATGCTACTCTCACTTTTGGTTAGAGAACCTTCCTTTTTCAGATGGCAATAACCTTGGGATGACTCAGAAGGCACCATGATGCTGAGAAGTGACAGAAGAGTGCTCAGCACTGAAATATCTCTATCACACCTTCCAAGGCTCATGGTCCCTTGTGGAAGAGGTGGCAGAAAGAATGCAAGAGCCAAAAGAAGTGTATAACCCCTTACAACATGCTCCTCCAGACACAAAATGGCCTGGATATCCATGACCTCACAGTGCCTGACACTACCTACACAAGACCATCATAATAGGAGGAAAAGATGACGACATCAAAATAAAAGAGAGTCTGATTGAGAGGGGAAGGAAATATGATGATGGAGAGTGGAGTTTCAAAGGTGAAAATGGGGGGAGGGTAGAATTACCATGGGATATTGTTTACAATCACGGAAGTTGTCCATAAAAATAAATAAATAAATAGAAAATGTGAAAAACATTGTCTACTGAAAGTGAAACCATATTTCACTTTCCATAATTTAACCACAGAGAAAATAATTATTCTTTGTCCTTTTAAAGTAATATGAGCTTAGAGGTATGGAGGGTGGAATGATTAAGCAGGTTGTCTGTATACTCCATCTAATTCTTCTTAAATCAGAAATGTTCTACAATTTAATGCTAAGTATGTTAGTTTTGTGTAATACATATATATATACATATATATACATATACATATATATGTATATATATATATACATATATATGAATTAATATAAATATATTAAGATGAAAAGATCATGTCTCTAGCCCCCCAAATCAAGTGCTAGAATTACAATATACACTACCATGTCTGCTAGCCATTACATTTTAATTGATATATAATAGTTGTACATATTTACAGAATACAAATATGGAAGAGTTTTGAATGTTGAGCTAGAAAAGCCTCAAAATACTATAAGCAAAGATTAATGGGCCATTGTAGTGGGAGTTTGGTAGACCAGAATGCCATTAAAAAGACTGACAATAAAGTGTGTTGTCATAAAAATTCAGAAGGGAAGAAGGAATCCATAGGGATCTAGGCTAGAGTCCATTTTTGTTACATTCTTCAAACAAATAAAACAAAACAAACAAACAAAGAAACAACACTTGAGCTTATTTTGTCCACATCCTGAAAACTTGAATGAATTAGAATTTAAAAGTAGTAGGCTATGTTATTTGGTGGAGGAATTTTCTAGCTGTGGCATGGTTATTGCTTATGGCTCTTAGATCTACAATGAGGGAGAGTATAATGATATGAAAAATGTGTAGTTTGATATGGATAAAAAACATGAGGATGCTGCAGACAAGGTAAAAAGGGAGAAAGAAGTTGTAAATATTAATGACAGTAGCATAACTAAAGAGAAACTGCCTGATCTGCAATGAAACAGAAGGATAAGGACCCTGAGGGGAAGATTCCACCCTTGCTGGCTATGGCCTAGACAAGATTTTGGTTCTTACTTTGGTTCAAGCATTCCTTGCTATAGCCTCATTCCTCTATTTTGAAATGAAATTCATTACTCACTATATATTTCAAGTATGTAAATTGCTTTTTGACTTCTCAGGCACTATTAGCTATTTTTCTTGTTCATTTATCAAAGTAACTGACAAAAGAAATAAGTAAAGAGGGTTTTTGTTTTGGCTCATAGTTTGAGTGTACAACCTCTCCTAGCAGGGGAAACATGAAACAGTTTGTTACATTTCATCTGTAAGCAAGAAGCAAAGAAAAATGAATGCTGCTGTTCAGCTAATTTTCTCCTTTTAATTTAGTCCCATACATAGCTGATGGAATGGTTTACGGAGAGTCTTCCTTAATAAGTCAAACCTTTCTGAAAAAATCTTCAAAAACACCCAGATGTATGTATCCATAGTGATTCTGCATCCCCTCAATTTATTATGAAAATTGATCATTACAAATCCACCCCTAGTCAACTTGACAACCAAATACATCACTTAAAAATATTTTAGGGCTAGAGAAATGGCTTAGCATTTAAGGTGCTTGCCTGTGAAGCCTAAGGACACATGTTCTACTCTCCAAATCCCACATTAGCCATATGCACAAATGTGAGACAAGCAGGAGGTCACACATAACCTCTAGGTGGCACAAGGATCCAGAGTTCAGTTGCAGTGGCTAAGGCCCTGGTATACCAATTCTCTCGCTCTCCTCTGTCTGTCTCTCTCTCACTCTCTCTAAAAAAGAAAATAAAAGTATATTTACTTGCAAACACAGAAAGAGATAGATAGATAGATAGATAGATAGATAGATAGATAGATAGAGAATATGAATGAGAGAATGGGCATGCCAGGCCCCTAGCCACTGTAAACAACTAGAGATACATACTCCACTTTGTGCATCTGGTTTTATGAGAGAGCTAGGGAGTCAAATCCAGGTCAACAGGCTTTGCAGACGAGCACCTTAACCATTGAGCCATCTCTCCAGCTCAGAAATACATCACTTTTAAATAAGAATAGTATTAACCTGATATTCCTTACATCACATAACACAAAATACATTTCGTCCATTTCTAAAAGTTTCCAAAATCTCAATAGTTCTGACATTGCTCTAAAGTCGAGAGTCATTTATGATACTCAAGGAAACTTCTTTTTCAAAATAAGTTTCATTTTATAGTTTTTTTGAGGTAATGTCTCCCTGAAGCACAGGCTGACCTATGTAGTCTCAGGATGGCCTCGAATTCACAGCAATCCTACCTCTGCCTCCCTCAAGGAAAGTTCTTAACTGTGAGTCCCCATCCCACTGAGTAGGGCCATCAATGGAATGGGGATAGGGATGAGGGAAATGATTGTATCAACACATGATGTGTCCATACAAAGTTTCTACTTAATGAAAAAGTAAAATAAAATAGTTTCATAGTTGCAATGTATAATTGCATAGAATAAGCATTACCATACTAAAATGGAGGAATTACAGCATAACAAAATTCAGTTCAATGCAAGACAAAACCCAGCAGAGCAAACAGCAGGCCCATGTCCAGCAGCTAAGGCTCATGATAGAATTACCATAGGTAACTTTATAGGACTTATGTAACCCTGTCCTTCCAGCTCTACCACTTTCCACCTGATAGCCACTCTCTTGGGCCAACTTCATTATGTGCCTTCAGCATTCCTTGGCATTCATGCTCCTGGCATCTGTGCTATTCTGGGGTCTTTATTGTAAGTTAAATTTCAATTACACCGCTTCAAGCTTCAACTACACAGCTTCAAGCAATGGCTTCTCAAGGCCTTCTTACAGGAAATTTAATCCTGGTACACATTGCTTGGTTTTGCCAACTTTCTGGAACCTAGATGTAAGACTCATTTGCCTTTACTTTTGCATCTTTCATCCCTGAAAAACCGTACCATGTGGATGATTCTACCAATATCTGGTGTGTGTCTGTTTGAGAAGTAACTTGTCCTCTTTGTATCACATCTGCATTGGTTTCTGTGTGCTGAACCTGAGGAAACACTTTTTCAAAGTAGTTGTTTTCAAGTAGGGAAAGCATACAGGAGCAATTTCAGTTAAGGTTCTCACCTTTCAAATTAATTTGCATTTTCACAAAATGGAACCTTTGATTGGTGGTTTCTTGCCCTCGGGACATCTGTTCTATTGTTTTAGTATAGACTATCAGGTTTTTCTTTAATGGTGCTAATTTCTGTAATAATTACAGCTACTTTCTCTTACAATTGTTTTTTCTGGAACCTTAAACTACCCACTTTCGCTGCCAACCTGCACATTTTTCATATCCTTCTGCTTCACTTGTTTTCTCTCACTGTAGACTTAAATCAGAGCAGTGAACACTATCCATGACATAATCTGTTAGTTATACTGTCTTGAAATTTCCTCTACCATCAAATTTGTTCATTACTTTAAAATATATTATTTATTTATTTATTTGTTTATTTATGTACTTGTAAGCAGAGAGACAGAGAAGAGAGACACACAGAGAGAATGGGTACACCTAGGCCTTTAGCCACTGCAACTGAACTCCAGACATGTTTGCCTCTTTGTGCTCCTGGCTTTATATGACTGGGGAATGGAACTCTAGCCATTAGGCTTTGTAGACACACACCATAACCACTGAACCATCTCTCAAGCCCTTACCTATTACATTTGAATTCAATTTCACTCAAATTTTCAGAACACAGGCAGAATGCAACCAGATACTCTCCCAGAATGTAATAAGAATGACTTCTATCCCAGTTCCAGAGAAAACACTTATTCCTAATAAAGTTGACAAGCAAGATTAACTATGACATAGAGGCTCACACTTAAATAATTCACTTCAATGTCAAAATGGATTTGGTACTTTTGAAGCATTGAAAGCGTTAAAAATCATCAGACTTTAAAATTGGAATTAAGGCATCTTGCATTGTTAGATGCCCCTGAGCCAACTGGAGCTAGTGGGGAGATGCAGTGGCTAAAAGGGATGTGTTTGGGTATTAAGTTAACAAAGGGTGGACTTGTGGTGGTTAATCTTCATTGTTAACTTGCCTAGATTTGGAATCACCAGGAGATACACCTCTTGTTGTGTCTGTGGGTATGTTTCCAGAGAACTTAAACTGAGAAAAGAAGACATATTCTGAATGTTAGTGGCATCATCCCATTGTTTGTGATCCTGAACTAAATACAAAGTAAAAAAAAAAAAAGAAAGAAAGAAAGAAAGAAAGAAAGAAAGAAAGAAAGAAAGAAAGAAAGAAAAAAGAGTAAGGTTGCTGATCACTAGTATTCATCTATCTGCATCCTGACCAGCAGCATCACACTATCATTGCAATGACTTCTGGGTATGGCTTACCTTATTTATTCCTAAGCCTTAAACTGTAAGCCAAAATAAGTCCATCCTTCCTTAAATTCCTCTTGTCAGGTTACAGGTCACAGCAATGAGAAAAATCATACTGGCATCATGGTACGATGTCATTTTAATATGCATTTCCCTAATGATTAATGATATTAAACATTTTTCATGCAATGTTTCTCATCTGTATATCTTATTTGCCTATTTTAAAATTGGAATATTTTGGGGGGAGGCCCTTGCATTATTGAAGTTATATATTTTGGTTATTAATCACCAATGAGATGTATTTTTCACTTTGTATATCATATCTCTTAACTTTTTTCATTGTTTCTTTTGCTACATAATAACCTTTATGTTTGATTCAATTACACATGTATAATTTTATTTTGTGTTCATATATTTTCAGGGTTATATTTTATTTAGTTAGTTATTTGTTGCAGAGAATCTCTTCTGAGACTCAGGCACATTGTTTTATTTTTAGTTGCTTATTTGCAAACAGAGAGAGCTAGAGAGAAGACACACACACACACACACACACACACACACACACAGAGAGAGAGAGAGAGAGAGAGAGAATGGGTATGCCAGGGCCTCCAGCTGCCACAAATGAACTTCAGATGCATGCACCACTGTGCATCTGGCTTTTTGTGGGTAGTGGGGAATTGAACCCCAGTCCTTAGGCTTTGCAGGCAAGCACCTTAACCACTAAATCCATCTCTTCAGCCCCAGGGTTATATTTTAAAAGTCAGTGTCTGACCAATGCTGTGGAGCTTTTTTCTTTAGGTTTTTAAATCAAAGATCTAATATTTATGTCTTTAATCCCTTTAGAGGTAAGTTTCTTTCTTATTTTCATTTTCAGGTTGAGTCAAACCCAGGACCTCAAACATCTTATACAAGCACTTTTACTGAGCTGTATGTTTATTTTTATACATAGTGTTAGATAAGGGTCTGCTTTCATTCTTCCAGATTTTTCAAACACCACTGTAAAGACTATCCTTTACCAATAGTGGTCATTTTAAAAATAAGGGTAAGAGAGCACACTGTATAACTTCTAGGAAGCAGGAAAGAGGGGTTAATGATAATTTTTAAGTACTGCTGAAACGAAGAACTCTAGGATAGTATGGAGTTTAGTGCTATGGGAAATTGTTTTGCATTTTGCTAATTGACTAGGGCTATTTTGGACACTTAAATTTTCTATAAATCAGAAGCTATTTTATTTGTTAAAATATTAAAGGTTACATTAATTCCTGAAAACACTTTTGGGAATTTTCCTTCCTCTATTCTAATACATGATGTTCATCTGATGCACATTTGGTAAGCAGGTAAGTGAATGTAGAGTAAATTTCCATCCTTGGAGAACAAAGTCAATTTTCTCAGGAACAAGGCTTATTCAATTTCCTAAGATCTATTTTCAAATTTAGGTTCAATGAGTTCTAAATCCTCAACTGGGAAATACTGCTTTAAAATATGTAGCTTCTAAATTCCACATAAATTTTAATAATCAGTATAATATCTTTATTATAGTGATGGTTGAGATTTATAAGACTGTTATTTTACTATGTGTTATGAAGATAAAGCAGAAATTATTTAAAAATACTCAATGGCTATGTTAAGATAATTACTTCAATATTTAATTTATTTAGTATTAAATAGTCATGGGTTTCAGCTATGAAATAGTAAACACTAGATGAAGAGGGATCCTCCTCTCTACATGTACTTACCTGTGTATGTAAAGATGCTGTCTGTAAAGACATTATTATACATGTCCATGGAACATGGATAATTTACCTACCTATAATAGAGTTGTCACATCATAAAAATTAAGACAAATTTAGCAGTTTACTACACCTTTCTGGACCCACCATAGTTTTGCCATTTTGCCGGATAAGCAGACTACAGAGAGAGCATGGGCATATAAGTTACTTTCTCATTGCAGTAAACAAATACTTAATGAAAAACAACTTATGGAAGGAAAGGAGTTTAATTAAGCTTCCTTTTTTTTAGGTGAAATTTAATCATGACCAGGAAAGCATGGCAGGGTAGAGCTGGAACTCTGTAAATCAGGAAGAATAGCAAGTGGGGTTGGGCTATAAAATCAAAGGCCTGCACACAGTGACTGACTTATTTCAGAAAGGCTCTACCTCCTAAAAATTTTACTACCTTCCCAAATACATGCACCAGGAGGGTAAAGTATTTAAACTCAATGAACCTATGGGGGGCATTTTACATTCAGACCATCACAGGGGGCTTTATTAGAAAGTTCATATAAGTTGGTTCCCAGCTTGAAACCCTTCCATGTCTCTATTTTGCCTGCTCCAGAAAATCCAAATCCATTACCTTGGTCTTACACAGTTTCCAGAGCCAGAGTGTTTACAGCTTGAACTTACTACTCACTAACAATGTGACCATGGGAAAGGTCTGTAAACAATGTTTTATTTTGTTTTTTGGGAAAATTAAAGAAATAGTATGGGACTGTATCAGACATATTACATGTACTGTGTCAGATTCTTCCTGGTACTGACCATCCTTATGCCCATACTTTCTGTTTCTTCCTACTGGATTTGGATGTAATATTCAAGTATAAGATCTGGTATCCCAAGTAGCCACAGCTTGCTTGATATGCTGGGGAATTAATATTCGTATGGTAAAATTCAACTAATGGAGATAGAAGAGATCCAGACAGATAAATTCTGCCTTTTCTCCCTTCCATGAATTGTTGTAATTCATTGCTTCTCCCCACCCACATAGTGCACAGGTAGACTTCCTAACAAGCCAGTGTGCACACCTGATGTGCCGCTTTAAGGCTTATCAGGAAGCAGTGCCTAGCTTGGAAATTGCATCATGGTACATTGCCTCCAATTTCCCTTCCTGTACTTGCATTTTGTTTTCTTGGGGAGGGAGGTGCATATGTGTATATATGCATGTACTTGCATTTTCAAATATGTGTGTGAGGATACACATGTATGACTGTGTGAGTTAAAGTCAGATGTTGGTGTCAAGTGTACTCTCAAAATTAAAAAATGTATTCTTGGGCTGGAGAAATGGCTTAGTAGTTAAGGTGCTTGCTTGCAAAGCTAAAGTATTTAGGTTCAGTTCTTCAGGACCCATGTAAGCCAGATGCACATGGTGACACATGCATCTGTACTTTGTTGTGTGCCCATTCTTTCTCTCTCTCTCTCTCTCTCTCTCTCTCTCTCTCTCTCTCTCTCTCTCTCCCTCTCTCTCTCAAGTAAATAAATAAATAAATATTTTAAAAAGTGCATTATTACTAGTTTATGCTTTCAATGGGTTGGGATTCATCCTCAAGGAATTTTTATCATTATTCCAACGCAAAACAGTTGACCCAACTTAATCTCCTTAACTTCAGTTTCAGTGGTCTAAAACCAGGCTCTGTGCCTATAACTTCTAATTTGCTTGAAATTTTCCTGTGATAAACTACATCTTTCATATTTTATCGTTCATTATTTAAACAATCACAGCAGTCCATTATTTTTAAGTTCAACTTTGCTCAAATTCTCAGGACATGGGTAGAATGCAGCCAGCCTTTCCACCAATATCCCAGTTGCAACAAAAGTTCTCTCCTTTTCCTCTGAAATTCCATAAGCCGAGCATGCCCAGTCCACAATTCTGTCAGTATTTCGCATTTTCAAATTCTCACCCAAATAGTACAACAAGCTTTTCTCAGTATACTGAAAGGTTTCTCTAGTCCAAAGTCCCAAATCCTTCCATAGTCCTCCTGCAAACACATTCCAAAACACAAGACATACTTCCTCCAGCAGGGCTCTACCTCCCAAATGCTTCAAGCTAAGGATTAAATAGGAAACTTAATCACAAATACCCAAGGTTATGGGGGCATTTTACATTCAAACCACCACAGGTACCCTGCTTCTGCTACTGAGAAGAAAATTCATGGAAAAAATTTCCAAATGTACTCACTGCTCTCAAGGATCAGAGCTAGAATTTTTATGTTCACACTTATCCTCGGCTCCATAAAAGCCTCACAGCCTTGACTGTGGTGGCCCCTGCCCATATAACCCTATAATACATGGATAACTCTATAATACATGGATAAATAGCTGAGCTGTGAATGGCCACCGCATCCTAGAGTGAGTGTCTAGATGTTCTTTGCCTAAACTTAAAGTAAACATTATTTAAAAAAAATAAAGGCATGAGGGACTCCCTTGTGAGTCATGGGCTCCAGGAATTGAGGTCTAGGGTACCTAAAATACCTTTTACTTCCAGCTGGGCACTAGATCATTTCTATGGAGCAGGCCATCTTGGATTCAACGAGCCAAGGATGCTATTCATCTTTGCCCCACCTGGATCAAACACATAATTTCTGGTTGAATTACCAGGCCATGCTGTTTTATGTTGGGATGCAAGCTAAAGCAGTTGCTGACCCATCACTTGCCAAAGACTAGAGGTAGAAAGGGACCACAATAAGCAATGGTGGCCTAAACAGGCCCCTGCCATTGCAGAAGTCACAATATAGGTGGAGAGCAATTATAATAGAAATGGTTGTATTAGCTAGACATGAAGGAACATGCCTATAATCCCAACACTCAGGAGATAGAAGCAGAAATATAGTGATTTGGGAAATAATTGGGCTCCAATCCTGAGCCTGGTGCTACAGTCCTGTAACTTCATCTACTTTGGAGGCTGCAGTAAAAGTATGAGTCTGACTAAACAAATTTTGAATGAGTTCAAGGCCAGCATGGGCAACTTAATGTGACCATATCTAAAATAAGATATTAAAGTAAAGAACTAAAGATAGAACTCCATGGTAGAGTATTTGCTGTCCAAGAATGGTTTAAATAAAGTGAGATGTCCTGAGCCAACACAAGGATCTATATTCAATTTTCTATACAGGAAAAAAGAAAAGTAAAAACAAATACTTGTATAGTCATAAGCAACAAAAGAAAAATGGATGAATTGCAATAACTGATCTTTTATTTATTATGAGAAAATAATAAAGACATTTTTATTTGAAGGAATTTGAATAAAATGCATTTGAATATTTTTGGTCCTCTCCAGTGGTAACCACTATCCTGAACTTTGGTAAATCTCTTCTTTGCTATTTATTGTTTTATTGTACATATTCATTACTAAACAGCATAGAGATAGGCTTTGTATGGTTTATAGATGTCGTTTAAACTGAAAATGTATAGGCTGAAAAATTTGAGAAAACCTGATTGAAAAAGTCTCTTTATTTAAACAATTCTTACTTGGGGTTCTCACTATTTGAAACTGGATGTGTCTTACTTGACATAATATCTCTAATGCATGGAAGTATCTGACTGCGAAGAGTTGAACAGGGCATTTATTTTTCCTTATAACTAGAAAAATAACTACAATTATTGGATTCCAAATACCAGGAACACAGTTCTAATAAAAGGAAAGATGATACACAAAGTAAAACTGGCCCACAGGCTGCTGTTTGTATGCTTTCATCTTCACTGGTTTGAACAAACCATTAAAATACAAGTTATTGCATTTGAAAATTTTGAGCTATCAAATGGTATTATGTCTCCGTTTTTAATGTATGAGGCACGTTAAAAGCCAGGTTCTGATTATGTTAGTCAGAGGTAAGGCTGAACATCTGAATTTTCTGGCAAGCTTTAATGTGATTTCAGAGCTGCTTAGTGCGAAGGTTATATTTTGTTTAGAAAAAATGTAAGCATACAGTCTGTCAGAAGTAGTTTTTCAAAGGAGAAAAAATAAGCTTATTTTTTTCAAAGAAAACAATTTCTTTTTCTTTTTTTCCTTTCTTCTTTTGGTTTTTCGAGGTAGGGTTTCACTCAAGCTCAGGCTGTCCTGGAATGTCGTCTCAGGGTGGCCTCAAACACACGGTGATTCTCCTACCCCTGCCTCCCAAGTGCTGGGATTAAAGGTGTGTGCCACCACCACACATTCCAAAGTATGCCAAGGTTTATCTTTTCTCTTAATTTTCTTTTACTTGACCAGTGGGAAATAAAATTGAACCTGAAAGTCTCACTAGCCATATAACAATTTGTTTCGGATTTGTATGGTTCTCTGGAGTCATTGAAATATCAATAAATGAAACTGGGTAGATGGCTCACAGGTTAAAGGTGCTTGCTTGCAAAACCTTCCGGCCTAGATTAAATTCCGCAGTACCCACATAAAGCCAGATGCTCGAAGTGGTGCATGCATCTGCAGTTCATCTGCAGCAGCAAGAGGCCCTGACAAGCCCATACTCTCACTTTCTCTGTTTCTTACATAAATAAATTTTTTAAAAAATGCTTTTTGGTGTTATTTTGACATTTATTAAAGAGTGCTGCTACCCTAAAATAATAAGGTCAATGATCCTTTAATTCAAAAGAAGCATGGCAGCATTATGTTATCCTTAAAAGGAAAAGAAAAAAGGTTTCCTGTGAAGAGTAACCGGTTACATAATGTTCTTCCTTGTAGTATTCTGTGACCACTGATTTACATCAAAGCTTCACTGATAATTCAGTATTTTTTTTATTTCTATTTATTTATTTGAGAGCGACAGACAGAGAGAGGGAGAGAGAGAGAGAGAGAGAGAGAGAGGAGGCCACAGGGCCTCCACCCACTGCAAATGAACTCCAGAGACATGCGCCCCCTTGTACATCTGGCTAACGTGGGTCCTGGGGAGTTGAGCCTTGAACCGGGGTCCTCAGGCTTCACAGTCAAGCACTTAACCACTAAGCTATCTCTCCAGCCGGACAATTCAGCATTTTCAGTCTCTTCTTTGGACTGAGTGAAAATGTCAGGTAGTTTGGATGAGATTATTCACTACATATTAAAAGTGATAGCATTTATTTAGGCTGAAAAGAGCTGCAAATTAATATTATCCTGAAGCCATGGTAGAATATCACTTCCATTTGAAATCCACAAATTTAAATCATGTGACATGAGATTTGAAACCTTTAATGAAAGAGCTGAAAATTCATTTAATTAGTATACATATATCTTTAGCTGAAGTGTTAGTTTGAACTTGCAGAAGGTGGTTTGCTATCCTTGAGGGGATTTATCTTCCTAAAAATTAATATTAGTGTGTTTTGAAGATACCTTCTTTACTTTGTTTTCAGTTGGTAGTTAGAGTACTTAAAGGTTCCTTAAGTCAGAGTCCTCTGGGTTACAAAGGATGCTTCTAATCTGATGAAATAAAATATATGATCACATATCATGGAATCTTCATTTTAAATTGTGTTAATAATGTGAACTCCAAAAATTAAATAAATATGTGTATGGAAATCCATTGACACATTTAGTATATAAAAAATGAATTGTCAGCTGGGCATGGTGGCACATGGCTTTAACCTCAGCACTTGGGAGGCAGAGGTAGAAGAATTGCTATAAGCTCAAGGCCTGCCTGGAACTACAGAGTGAATTCCAGGTCAGCATGGGCCAGAGTGAAGACCTACCTCGAAAACAAACAAAAAATGAGTTTTCTATTAAGGGTAAATTATTTCTGGGGTGGAAGTGTAATTCAGTGGCAGAATACTTATTTATTATTTTAATAAAGGATGAGTTTGTTTCCTAGCAATGAAAATAAAGCAAAGCAAAACAAGAAGGTTCCAATTTTTTGAATAAATTGTTTTAGATAACTATACACATCCCTTAATATTATGCTAATGTAATTAATTTTATTAATGTAATACTTGTTATACAATGAAAATAGTTCTTAATTCATTGTTAGACAAAATATTTCTAAATCTTGAATTTGTGGGGCTCTTAACAATAACATTTATTTCTAAGCTAGTTAAAGTAATTACGTAGAAGCCACATTTTATTGGTTAAAATGTAAAAAAATTTAGAGAACAAAACAAAGATTATCACTTATTACTATCCAGAAATAATTTCTATTAGCATTTTGGCATATTAACTTATAGTATAATAATACTAAAATAGCAATATATTTACACAGTCAATGTCATGTTCCAAATGTTAACAAAGATCTGCATCTATGTACAGATGTCCATGCACAAAATTTAAAAAAAATCCTATTTGTATAAATTTATTATGATCCACGACAACAAAGTACCAAAGGACTGGCTGGTTTTAACAACAAAATTTACTTCCTAGCCTGGCATGGTGGCGAATGCTTTTAATCCCAGCACTCGGGAAGCAGAGGCAGGAGGATCACCGTGAGTTTGAGGCCACCCTGAAACTACAGAGTGAATTCCAGGTCAGCCAGGGCCAAAGTGAGACCCTACCTCAGAAAAACAACAAAAAAAATAGTTCCTACATTTTTATGCTTTTAGCAATAAAAAAAAAAAAAGTTTCCTATAATTCTGGTGCCTGAGAGAAAATCTTCTTGTCCAGAATTCTCCTTGGCAACCTCTTTGGGACCCTTTCCTACTACAAAGAACTTTTTGTGTTCACTTCTCAATAAACCTTTACTTGCTTGTTCTTCTGTCTGCATTTATCATTTGTGACACAATGAACTCTGATCCAGAAAGTCAGTACTTTAATGGCCATTTAAGTGGGTCAATATTGCTTGGGCTTCTGATATGTGCTTACATATTACTCTCCAGAAGACTTTTCATTGTATATGAGGGAAACTTAAAGAAGGAAAACTAGTCATCATAACTTTGATTTTTATTGGTTTTATTCCTCAGAACTTAAGTCCATTAACCTTGCCTTGTATTTTATTTCATTTATTTTTTAATAATATTGCTTTTAATTAGCATATATACTAATGAATTTCATTATGTCAATTCCACACATTGTTTTTGTCAGTTCTTCCCTTCTCCCTTCTCTATCCATTTTATCCCTTCTGTAGGTCCCTTTTCTACCCCTAGTAGCCTCCCTTCTACTTTTATGTCATGTGTATTTCATTACCCTCTTCCCCCCCCTCTCTATTCCTTAGGGCCTCCTTTTACACTCTCATTGCCCTCTTTCTAGTTTCATGTTTATATCCATAGCCACTGCATTTTCAAATAAATTAAGAACTGGAAATTGCTAAAAGAATATAAGTTTATTTATAATTTGGCCAAGGACTTGGGGAGTTGATTTCTCCCTATCTTGTCCATTGTCATTTTACAACTCCTAGAAAGCCATAAGACAAAAGGTAGAAAACATGTAAATGTAACTATGATATAGGAAAATAACTCCTTTTCAGGAGGAAGGTAACCTGGGCTCCATACTGACTGTACTCTCTGACACAAATACAGGTTTTATTGAAGGCCAGGCTTAGCAAAATGTCATCTGAAGGCTCCTTCATTTTTGAAGGAGAAAGGAATCTCTATAGTGGTTCTGGAACACAAGATTCTGAGCTTGTAGAGCTCTTGAACCAGAATGAATACTAAGTCCATAGACTATTCTTTTATATAAGTCCATTCATTTGATATGTGGAGAGCAAAAGCCTTTTATATCTTTTCTTTAGAAGACAATTTCATCCCCATATACATGCCTTTCTATAAAAACACTAATTCTGCATGTGTAAAAGGTCATAGTTTGATAGCCTAAGATATTGGCACAAATGTGTCCTTTTCGTATACTCCTTTGGCCTTCAACATGAGTTCATGTCTAGTTTAATTGGGTAAGATAGAATTATTATTTTTCTTTTATTTTCTTAGTGATATATACTCTTAATATGCTTATTAGCAATATGCATTTATGCTTTTGGAATAATTTTAATAATATGCATTGTATTTTCTGATTAGTAATTTGAATATATTAGTTTAACATGTTATATAAAAATATTGGTGTAGGATATTGGAAGTGGAAAAGTTAAAGCAGGGATGTTGGAGGGGGGATGGAGGAGGATATGAGGGAAAGGTTTAATTACAACTAAAGATGTATGAAAAAAATCCATATGGAATCACACTTCTTTATTAACTAATTAAAATATAATAAAATAATTTGAGCAGATGTACTCATATAGACAAGGAGCAAGGAAATTTCATTTTGTAGATAGCTAGTTAGGGACACAGTCCCAAAAGGACATAAAATATCAGCCTACCCTGGTGAGATGAGAAGGAAATTCTAGTTCAGGAACTAATATCAAAAAGTCCTTGGGCTGAAGGGATGGCTTAGCTGTTTTGCCTGCAAAGCTAAAGGACCCAGGTTCAATTCCCCAGGACCCACGTTAGCCAGATGCACAAGGGGGTGCATGCATCTGGAATTCATTTTCAGTGGCTAAAGGCCCTGGTGCACCCATTCTCTCTCTTTCTCTCTCTCTCAAATAAATAAATAAATAAACATAAAATATAAAAAAAGAACTGACTCATCAAGACTGCGACTGGGTGCAAACCCTTCATCCTTCTTACTTCCTGATACATTGTCCTCTTTGCAACTATGGCAGACATTTTTCCCCCACCAGGAGCCTTTGTCTGAGCCCATACTTTTCTTTTAATTTATCCAGCAATCATAATACCCAATATGCATTTTAATTAACCTACCTGACACATCCCAATTGAATGCCTAATTTATATATAGGCACATATCAATATAATTTATTCTTAATACATAAAACCTCCATTCCAGGCTTTCAGAATTCCATTACTTCAGCTGTAGGGAGCTTAACATTTTCATGTTTAGCTTTCATTTTTCAATAAGACTGTGTTGGCCTTACCTTCCATTACTTTCCTTGTTCATTACTTTTGTAGGGGGGATAATGAGACAGTGAACTTCAACAAAGACAGCAAACTAGTAAATAGGTACCATTGGTGGGTGGATAATACTGCTCTCAGAAGTCGCAGGTTATTATAGGAAAATACAAGTGTCAGGGATGGGTTACCTCCCATTGAATTGTTGTTTGCAAAAGTCCATAATACAAGCATTTACCACGGTTCTTGGTTGCCCTCCAGAAGAAGAGGCTAAGACCACATTATTGAACACATCACTTGCTTTGGTGTCAGGATGCTAACAAAATAAGCTGGAACTGGAACAGGAAGCTTCCTCCCTGTTGGCTAGCTCTCTGAGTATGGAATGCAATATGTGGGATACTCGTGAAGAAAATTCATCAAGAGTAGTCATTGACAATAAATGACTGCTGAGTGTTCAATAGAAAATTATGTTTTCCTCCTCCAAATATATATTACATATATTACATACATTAATATATTACATATATTACATATATTGCCTCCTCCAAAGCTCAGGGAACATTGCAGAAGGGGTAATGGAAAGCAGAATATAAAATCCAGAGGATGGTTAATAGTGATAATGATGTAGTTTTTGAGAGTAATAGAGAGTCATTTTCAGTTCTTGGTGGACTGGACTCAAGGTAATGAGGCAGCAGAAAGGGTGGAGAATGATATTCCAAGCAAATGGGAATAAGAAACAATCAGGCATAACTATACTAATACCAGATAAAATAGACTTCAAACCAAAAGTAATCAAAAAAGACACTACTTATCAAGGGAGCAATCCAACAAGAGGATACCAGAATCATAAATATTTATGCAACAAACACAGGGGCACCAAGATTCATAAAACAAAACCTACTTGACAATAAAACAGAAATAACCACCAACACCATCATAGTCGGGGACTTCAATACTCCATTATCAGCAATAGATAGATCATCCAAACAGAAAATCAACAGGGAGGTGAGAGAGCTCAACAAAACCACAGAACAATGAGACCTAACAGACATCTATAGAACATTCTACCCCAGATACACAGATTACCCATTCTTCTCAGCAGCCCATGGAACGTTTTCTAAAATAGATCATATACTGGGCCACAAAGCCTGCCTCCATATATTTAGGAAGATCAGTATAATTTCCTGCATGATATCAGATGACAATGCTATATTTCTAGAAATTAATAGCAAAAGAACCACCAGGAATCCCATCAGCTCCTAGAAACTGAACAACACACTTTTAAACAACAAATGGGTAGTGGATGAAATAAAAAATGAAATTTCAAAATTTCTAGAAAGGAATGACAATGAGAACACATTGTACAAAACTTATGGGACACAATGAAGGTGGTCCTCAGGGGAAAATTCATTGCATTAACTGCCTTCATAACAAAGACAAAGAGATCCCAAATCAATAACCTAACCATGCACCTAGAGGCACTGGTAAAGCAAGAAGAATCCAACCCCAAAAGCTCCAGATGGAATGAAATAATCATGATTAGAGAAGAAATTAATGAATTGGTGTTGGCCTCTGAGGCCCAAGTGTGAGGCCTAGTGGAACTTCCTGAGCCTAGCTAAAGTTTGGTGATCTGCCTCTGGCCAGACGTGACTCAGCAAGACGCCTAATGGCTTCTTACCTGCTACCTCCACATGGGAGTTAGAATTATCATTTCAATAGTCACAGTTTACTATTGGCCCTTACCTTTCTCCACCATCCTACAATCCCTGCCTTCACCCCCAACATTATATAGGCAACTGTTCATAGCAATAAATCGAGTTCCTGCTTCGACAAGACTCCCGACTCAGTGTGGTTTTTCTCCGGTGGCCAGGAGAGGTCTGAGTCGTCGGACGCTCATCTCCTCCTCAGCCCCTCGGGAGGAACCACCGGGCCTGGTCCTTCCCTCAGCACTACCTGCCCCGCCGGCAGAGCCCGGCATCTGGCGCCTAACGTGCGGCTCTCGGAATCCGGCAGACTAGTGCCCCCTGAGAGACATTCGTTGAGGAGGTCTATCGGTGTACATATGCGGGTGAGCGTACCCCCATAAGCAGTCTTTATATTTAATGTGCTAAACTTTGCTTCTATAACCTGTACTTGTTGATCAACATCTCTTTGTTCTCTTTCTCTTTCCTTTCACTTTTAGTTTGCAGACAAGCTACATCTGCGGCTTTTGCACAGCATGTTTACCTATCTTTTGGATCCTTGTGGTTGTATTGTACTCATGTGTATGTGGGTTGCTATTGCCCTAATTTTATGGACATTTTTCTCTCAACTTTATAATGAGGGACAGTCTAACTGTAAATCCAATCCTGCCTTAGAATCTCTCAGGGCACTCCTAAAGAGTAGAGGGCTTAATTTGACTGATAATCAGGCTCAACAGACCTGGGATTGCCTTCTCAAACTGGCGCCATGGCTGCCAGAAGGAAATCTCTTTGATTGGGACACGTGGGATAGGGTAGAGGCCCTTGTTTGTCGGACACATGTGGAGAAGGGTCAAATACCCCCCTCAGGGGTCCTCCCTATGATCTCAGCCCTCAAGGCCTGCTTCCCTCCAAGGCCAACCAAACATAAACAAAAGACAGAAGAAAAAGATAATATACAGCCTGATCCAGCTACTCCTCCTGGAGATACAGCTTTAAAAAAAACCCAAAAGGATACATCTTTATGCTCCTCACTTGATCCCTTTGAGAGTGCTCCCTGGCCTTCTGGGGGACCTCCTCCACCTCCTCCATCAACTAACCCTTTCTGGACCCCCTCAGCCCCTCCTTCATATTCGGCAGCCAAGCCGTCAGAAAATAAAGCTACTTTTTTATTTCCCGTCAATCTAAATCCTGGGGGCAATCGCCCTGCTGCCTGGTATCCGTGGGAAGCTCAGGACCTTAAGGAGCTTAAAAAAGCAGTCTCGGAGGATGGACCCAACTCTCCTTGGGCTGAGACCCTGTTACAGGGACTTGCCCATCAACCTTGTACAACCCAAGATTGGAAAAATCTAGTCAGGGCTGTCTTGTCAGGTCCCCTATACATTAAGTGGTGTGCCTTTTTTAGAGATGAATGCCATGCACAGGCAGAACGAAACCAAAATCAACAGCCCCCTGTGCCGATAACTTTTGGGATGCTCTCTGGTACCTCTGATCAATATGCTACAGGCACTCAACAGGCGGCTATACCTGACCCATATAGGGACCAGGTCAGGGCACTGGGCTTGGCGGCATGGAAAAAGCTTGATGAGGGACCCTCTGAAACTCCCCTTATGAGTATTACTCAAAAACCATCTGAGGATTTGGCTACATTTATAGATAGGGTGGAAAAAAGTCTCCAAAGAAAATTTCCCCCAGGGGCATTACGGGATCAGTTTACTAAAATGTTGGTCTGGGAAGGGATGACGGCTGATCACCGCCTCACCTGTGCAGGTCTCAAGGACAACTCCATGAGTAGATGGATTGTAGCCACCAAGGACGTTGGCATTATCTCCCATCAGGCTAGGGCCATGGCTGCCGCCCTTCAGGAAAATAAACAGAGAGATTTGGCCAACACGATCTGTACATTACAGTTAAATTCTAAAAACTTGACATGTTTTGGATGCGGGGATGAGGGCCACTTTAAAAAGGAGTGCCCCAACAGGACAAAGCCTCCTCCGCGCTCTGGGGGGACGACCAACGCCCCTCACACCCTTTGCCCTAAATGCAATAAAGGGTTTCATTGGGCTAAGGAATGTAAATGGAAGTTTAACATACAGGGAAAGCCTTTAAACTCCTCCAGGGGCTTCCCCCAGCCCCGTTAAATAAGGGGAAAGAGACCATCAAAGCCTATTGGACCGTCCCCCTGGTCCCCTGCCTTAGACCCAAAATTATTTTGAATATTGGCAATAAAAAATTCAAACTTCTCATCGACACTGGAGCGGACCGAACGGTCCTGAGAAAGGAGGAAGTGCCCCCCTCCTGGCAGCTTGTGCCCGGCCCTCCCCTACTGGGAGTTGGCGGGCAATCCACCTCCTGGGAGACTGCCACGTGGCTCCCTTGGACTGACCCAGGTGGGGACAGGGGAAAAGTCCGCCCTCTCGTGGTGACTGGGCTCACTGCTAACTTACTGGGGCAAGACATCCTTGGAGATGCCGAGGCTTTCATCACTACTGACCATAAGGCCTTTTATAATGATTTGTTAGATAAAAAAGAACATCAACAACAGTCTGAGGAAGGGAGGGAATATCATCCCAATTATAGAGATGACCCTTACTTTGAGCAACTCAGACAAAAGTACTCCAATAAACACCCCCAATTCTAAGGGCCACTGCCCAGCCCCCCCATTTAAAATCCAGTGGAGACCGGGGGATCCTGTATGGGTTGAGCAGTGGCCTCTCCCTTCTTCTAAGTTACACCAACTCCACATACTTATTGATCAACAGTTGGAGGCCAGACATATTCGTCCCTCCACTAGTCCCTGGAACTCTCCTGTCTTTGTCATAAAAAAGCCTAATGGGTCCTGGAGGTTTTTACATGATTTAAGGAAGATCAATGAATGCATGATCCCCTTCGGAACTCCCCAGAGGGGACTCCCATGGATCCCAGCTATTCCCAATATATACCATATTACTATCATTGACATTAAAGATTGCTTCTTCTCTATCCCTCTCCATCCAGGAGACATGGAAAAATTTGCATTCTCTGTACCCGCTGTTAATTTCTGTGGCCCAGATAGGAGATTTGAATGGACTGTCTTACCTCAGGGCATGGCAAATAGCCCACCCATTTGTCAATATTACCTGTCATCCATTTTCTCTTCTCTTATCAATCTCCCTGATACCCTGTTTTATATTTACATGGATGATATTATTCTTGGGTGCCTAGATTCCTCCACACTCCAGGACCTTACCCACCAATGTCTAACTATCCTGCATACTCACGGCTTTAAAGTAGCTCCGGAAAAAGTTCAAACTGTGCCTCCCTTTAAGATCTTGGGCTCGATCCTTACCCTAGATACAGTTTCACCTGTTAAACCACAACTTTATATTCAGGATTCTTACACCTTGCCTCAACTCCAGAAGCTTTTGGGAGAAATTAATTGGATGAGGCCTTGGATACCCATAACTACTGAAGAGCTGTCCCCTTTATTTGACCTCCTAAAGGACCTTAACTTCTCCTCTCAGGTAATTTTGTCCCCTTGTCATCAACAAATTTTTCGTAAGGTACAACAGGCTATAAATACTGCGACCCTAAAGAGGTTCAATCCTGATTTGCCCATCTCCCTCTACATTTTCTCTGGGGAAACATTATGCACCACACTGTTGGCCCAGGAAGGTGAACCCATCCAATGGGTCCACCTCTCAATCGGTGGGGTCCCCAGAGTTTATTCTATAACCAAGCAGGTTGCTGATTGCATTATCAAGGGCAGAGACACCTCTGTCCGGTTGTTTGGCACAGAACCTCACCTTATTGTCACCCCCTTTAAGATAACAGATTTCACCTGGCTTCAGAGAAATAATAATAGAGTTGCTACGGCTCTCGAGGGGTTTCTAGGTAAAATTGATTGCCATTATGGCCCCCACAAATGGATGAGTTCTTTCTCCAGATTAGAATGGAAGCCCCCCAGGCTTTTTCTGTCTCAACCTAACCCTGACTTTCTTACCGTGTTTACTGATGGAGGGCACCTGGGGGCTTCCCTAGTCGTTTACCCTCCCTTAAAACAGGAAAAAGAGCCTATGCCCATAAAGTCAGTCTCTCATGAGGTTGAGGGGTCAGCACAATTCAAAGAACTATTTGCTGTCGTTCTAGCTTTGGACACTATTCAAGAGCCATTTAACTTATTTTCTGATAGCCTTTATGTTGTTAATTTATTACCCAACCTGGTTGAGGCCCATATTAGACTGGACTCCAACCCTATATCTCCTCTGATGATTCAAGCTCGTTCCCTACTCAAACAAAGAATTAACCCCATTTTTCTTCAACATCTCAGGGGTCATCAAAACTTACCGGGATTTCTTTCTCAAGGAAACAATTTGGCTGATAAAATGGCTTCTATGCCTCAGTGTAATACTATTACAGAAGCTACACGCTTCCACTTATTGACCCATGTCAACTGGAGAGGTCTCAAGCACAGGTTTCCACAGGTACCAGTCAAGGACCTTAAAAAAATTGTCCGGACTTGTAAGTCCTGTCAGCCTTTCCTCCATGTACCCCCCCTTCAAACTACAGGAAGCAATCCTAGAGGGCTACGCCCTAATCATCTGTGGCAAATTGATGTCACACACTATTCTCCATTTGGAAAACTTAAGTATATTTTTCTTTCAGTTGATACCTTTTCCCGCACCTGCTGGGCATCAGCACATGCCGGGGAAAAATCTAAACATGCCATTACTCATATGCTTCAATGTTTTGCCACTCTTGGGCTGCCTGATCAAATTAAAACAGATAATGGCCCCTGCTTCGTAAGCAAGGCCTTTGTAGATTTTCTCCAGAACTGGAAAATCTCACATTCTACAGGCATCCCATACAACCCCCGGGGCCAAGCTATCGTTGAAAGATATAATCAGACTCTCAAGTCTCAATTACAAAAACAAAAGGGGGAATCCTTACCCCCACATGACCAACTAAAAAAGGCATTATTTACCCTAAATATTTTAAACTTTTCTAAAGAAGATAAACAACTCTCCCCTTTTCAAAAACATTGGTCCTCATCCATTACCTACAGTTCTATCTGGGTAAGATGGAGGGACCCATTGACTGGGGCCTGGAGAGGGCCTGATCCACTCCTCACAGCAGGGAGAGGGTTTGGATGTGTCTTCCCTCAAGATGAAAAAAGACCCATTTGGGTACCAGCGAGAGACCTAAAATATTTGTCCCAACAAGAGGACACTGACAATCACTTCTCTAAGGAGTGACCCACCCCTGAGGACTGTTCCTAAAATGGTCCTTCACCCTACTAAACTAAACAATTCCCTCCCTTGTGGAGGATTGCTGGCTTTGCCTCCAATCTGGGCCTCTCTGGCTGCTTGCAGTACAGTTGCCTGTACGACCTTAAAACATTACTCAGCCACCTTCCCCATCCCCGTCCAGCTTTTCCCAATGTTTCCCCTGGAACTTGCATTTGGGCCCCGCCTTCCCCTAATAATTCCAGTATAGATGTGGGATACATTCATCCTTCCTTCTGTACTTTTAACACAGCTGATCTCAATGCTCAATGCTGCCCGCCTTCTGGAATGGTTTATGTTTGTGGAGGCGGGATGGCCTATGATTTTCTGCCCACCAATTGGACGGGCCTTTGTGCCCCAGCCACCTTAATCCCAGATGTAAATATCATCCGTGGAAATGAGGCCCTCCCTATATCAGAGGGAGACCTATCTTCAACAACAGCTAGATTCCCTCACTGAGGTAGTCCCACAAAACAGGAGAGGACTAAACCTACTAATGGCCGAAAAAGGAGGCATATGTTTGTTTTTACAGGAAAAATGCTGCTTTTACGCCAATAAATCAGGAATCATCCAGGACAAGATTAAGAGGCTCCAGGAAGACTTGGAGAGGAGGCAGCGGGACCTCCAGGACAACCTGCTGTGGACGGGCTTATATGACTTCTTACCCTACCTTCTGCCTCTACTTGGGCCCCTCCCCCTCCTTCTTCTCCTTTTCCTTCTCCTCACTGTCGGGCCTTGTGTAATTAATAAGATTACACAATTTATTCACCAACGGCTAGAGGCAATAAAACCTCATCAGGTCAAAATACAGGCTGGAAACTCAGGAATTAAGTTCCTCAGATGACCCACTGCCACCTCCTCTGCCCTCCATGTGACCAATGACGGGTAAGATCCCCATAGGGGGACAACCTAAGACAGGCCATGGGGTGGGTTCTCACCGAGCTAAACACATGGTACCCAGTGACGGGTAAGATCCCCAGAGGGGGACAACCTAAGACAGGGCCCATGATGAATGCTCTGAGCTAAATACCTGGTACCCAATGACGGTTAAGACCCCCAGAGGGGGACAACCTAAGACAGGGGCCATGGTGACTAATGCTCTTACAAAAACAAAAGGGGGAGATGTTGGCCTCTGAGGCCCAAGTGTGAGGCCTAGTAGAACTTCCTGAGCCTAGCTAAAGTTTGGTGATCTGCCTCTGGCCAGACGTGACTCAGCAAGACACCTAATGGCTTCTTACCTGCTACCTCCACATGGGAGTTAGAATTATCATTTCAATAGTCACAGTTTACTATTGGCCCTTACCTTTCCCCACCATCCTACAATCCCCGCCTTCACCCCCAACATTATATAGGCAACTGTTCATAGCAATAAATCGAGTTCCTGCTTCGACAAGACTCCCGACTCAGTGTGGTTTTTCTCCGGTGGCCAGGAGAGGTCTGAGTCGTCGGACGCTCATCTCCTCCTCAGCCCCTCGGGAGGAACCACCGGGCCTGGTCCTTCCCTCGGCACTACCTGCCCCGCCGGCAGAGCCAGGCAAATTGGAAACTAATAAAACAATTAAGAAAATTGATGAAACGAAGAAGTGGTTCTTTGAAAAAATGAATAAGATTGACAAACCCCTGGCCAATTTGATCAAGCAAAAAAAGAGACACTTCAAATTAACAAAATTAAGAATGAAAAAGGAGAGATCACAACAGGCATAAGTGAAATTGGGGGAATCATCAGGACTTATTTCAAAAAACTCTACTCCACAAAACTGGTCAATATGGAGGAAGTGGATGAATTCCTTGACACATTCAACCTACCAAAGCTAAACTCAGAGCAGATTAATCTCCTAAACAAACCTATCACACCCTTGGAGATTGAAAAGGTAATCAAAAACCTCCCCCAAAAGAAGAGTCCAGGACCAGATGGCTTCTTAGCTGAATTCTATCAAACCTTCATGGAAGAACTGAAACCAATTTTTCTCAAACTATGCCACACAATTGGAGAACAGGGAAAGCTCCCCAACTCCTTCTATGAAGCTAGTATCATCATAATACCAAAACCAGGCAGAGGTGCCCCCCCAAAAGAAAATTATAGGCCTATTTCCCTGACGGACTTAGATGCAAAGATCCTGAACAAAATCCTAGAAAACCAAATCCAGCAACACATCAAAAGCATTATCTACCTTGATCAAGTAGGCATCATCCCAGGAATGCAGGGGAGGTACAACATATGGAAATCTGTCAATGTAATACAACCCATAAATAAGCTTAAATACAAAAACCACATGATCATTTCGATAGATGCAGAAAAGGCCTTTGACAAAATACAACATCACTTCATGCTCAAAATATTGGAGAGAATTGGCATGGACAGTTTATATCTCAACATAATAAAGTCTATATATAAAGCTCATAAAGCCCAAATAATACTTAATGGAGAGAGTCTGAAGGAATTCCCATTGAGATCAGGAACAAGACAGGGGTGTCCACTATCACCACTGCCCTTCAATATAGTATTGAAAGTTCTAGCTCAAGCAATAAGACAGGAGAAAGAAATAAAAGGTATACAATTTGGAAAGGAAGAAGTTAAGTTAGCTCTATTTGCAGACGAGATGATTCTATATGCAAGAGACCCAAGATCCTTCATTCCAAAACTCTTAAGGATGATTAATTCCTTCAGCAAAGTAGCAGGATACAAAATCAATGCACAAAAAACAGTAGCTTTTCTAGATGTAAATGACAAAGATATAGAGAAAGAAATGAGTGACTTTGTCCCATTTTCAATAGCAACAAATGAAATAAAATACCTTGGAATAACATTAACCAAGGATATAAAAGACCTATACAATGAAAACATAAAAACACTCAAAAAAGAAATTGAGGAGGACTTGAGAAAATGGAAAGATCCCTCATACTCCTGGATAGGCAGTATTAACATTGTGAAAATGGCAATCTTACCAAAGGCAATATACAGATTTAATGTAATACCAATAAAAATACCAACATTGTTCTTCACAAAGATAGAAAAAATGAACTCAAAATTCATATGGAAAGGCAGAAGGCCTCAGATATCCAAAAATATCCACAGCAAAAGAAACACCTCTGGAGGCATCATCATACGTGACCTAAAGCAATATTGCAAAGCCATAGTAATAAAAGCAACATGGCCAGGCGTGGTGGTGCATGCCTTTAATCCCAGCACTTGGGAGGCAGAGGTAGGAGGATCAGTGTGAGTTCAAGGCTACCCTGAGACTACAGAGTGAATTCCAGGTCAGCCTGGGCTTGAGTGAGACCCTATCTCGAGAAACCAAAAATAAAAGAAAAAAATAAATAAATAAATAAATAAAAGCAACATGGCACTGGCAAAAAAAAAAAAAAAAAAAAACACCAAGATTATAGACCAATAGAACAGAATGAAGGTCCCGGACCTTGGGTTAATTAACTATAGCTCCTTGATATTTGATAAAGTCAAAGTCCCTAACAATACAGGCTGGAAAAAAGACAGCATATTCAACAAATGGTGCTGGACAAACTGGATAACCATATTCAGGAAATTGAAACTTGATCCACACATCTCGCCATGCACAAAAATCAAGACCAAATGGATCAAAGACCTCAGTATAAGACTGGAAACTTGGTTACTGCTGGAACAAAAAATAGGAGGAGCTTTCCATGATATGGGAATGGTAAAAGACTTCCTGAGCAAAACCCCAGTAGCACAGAATCTTAAATAATCACTCAACCATTGGGATCTCATGAAGCTGAAAAGTTTCTTCACAGACAAACATACAATAAGAAGAGCCAATAGATTACCCATAAGATGGGAGAAAATATTTGTTGTCTATCCAACTGACAGAGTCTAGAATGTACAAAGAACTCAAAAACCTAAACAGTAAAAAGTCAAACAACCCACTCACAAAATGGGGCAAAGAACTGGATAGGCAGTTCTCAGAGGAAGAAATACAAATGGCAAACAGACACTTTAGAAAATGTTCACCATCCCTAATCATCAGGGAAATGCAAATTAAAACAACTATGAGATTCCACCTTACCACATTAAGGATAGTAAACATTAAAAAGCCAAATGAAAATAAATGTTGGTGAGAATGTGTAGAGAAAGGAACCCTCATCCACTGTTGGTCAGAATGTAAGATGATACAACCACTTTGGAAAGCAATATGGAGACTCCTAAAAAGATTGATTATAGAGTTACCAACAGACCCAGTTATTCCCTTACTGGCTATTTATCCTAAAAGCTCAACACCTCAGTTCAGATAGATTTGCTCAACCATGTTTATAGCTGCTCAATTTGTAATAGCTAAGAGCTGGAATCAACCCAGATGTCCATCATTAGATGAATAGATAACCAAGATGTGGCATATCTACACAATGGAATTCTACATAGCAGTAAGGAAAAATGATACAATGAAATTTGTAGAGAAATGGTTGAACCTGGAACAGATCGTTCTCAGTGAACTCACCCAATTACAGAAAGATAATCGTCATATAGTCTCACTCATCTATGGCTCCTAACCTAAATCTACCCGAGATGCTGGCATACCTAATAAGCATCCCAAGGACCAGACAATAGGGTAGGTGGGGTGGGAGGATAGTTGAGGGTACAGGTGGGGGTAGGGGAAACAAAACTGGACCCAAATGGCAATGGTACCATAAAATTATGCATTCTAAAAGACAGTCAAAGGCCTTAGAGAGAACACCTGAATCACAAAGCCCTGGAGAGAATATGATGAAGGCTGACCTTAATCTTCTCCTGTTTCTCTCTCTGTCTCTCCCTCTTCTCTCTCTTCTCTCTATCTCTTTTATATCACTTATCTTTTTCTTCCTTCTCTTCTTGGGTGCTGTCCTATAACTCCCAGTACCACCATGTGGGCAATATCCACAACGAGCTGTTGAACAGAGAGACATACAAGGTTTCCCAAAAGAAGACAAATTTCTGTCAGATTACTTGATGACCCACCAAAGGTTAGTGGTAAGACCCTACTGCAGAAGACACCATATGCTGTTGATATGTAACATGGAGTGACCTGACTAGAATCTGGAAGACAGTCAGTCCCCAGACAGCTCATCTAGTGCCAGAAGGTGCTACATGTTTGACTGGGGGAAAATGACCAACATCTGTCCAAGCAATTCGTGGTATAAGCTACTCAGCAGCAAACAACCTGACGTGATGCTCACACAAGTGCAGTAGTGGTGCACAACCATGGTGGTAAACCAACTGCTCTTGATTTGGCTAACTGATCTGCTCAGTGGAATGGAACCCATAACTGGAGCTTGGAATCAAGTCAGAACCATATCCAAAAATAAACCCACTCTCCATTATCAAGCTCCCACCAATCATGGGCTACAAGAGGGCCTACACCTATTAAGTTTTTTCTATAAAAAAAAAAAGAAAACAAAGGTTATTCCCTTTATCTGGCACTAACTTCTCTCTCCCTTGGAGAATTTGCTTCTCATTTTCAGATGGATGCAGATTCTAAGGAAAGAACAAGCCCATCACACCTGAAAACAACCCCAGCTAAAACTAAGATTATTTGGGGAAATGAGCAGGAGTGCTACTTCCTTGGTGAACCTGGTACCAGCACAAGGGTGGAGGAGATAAACACACAGAACACTCAACTCCTACCCAACCAGATATCTAGAGACAGAGGCTCCCAAGACCTCATCACTAAAGCAGACCTAAAATGAACCCAACATGGCTCAGGGAAATTTGCAGAAGAGGGGGCAGAAAGAATGTGAGAGCCACATGTTGGGTCCTCATGCAGAGACATTACCTCTTACCCATAACTGATGGCTAACCCCACAATGCACTACCCATATTACCCAATGAGGAGGGTCCCTGCAGAGGGGGGAGGACAGGGAGGAGGCTAACAATGGTACCAACATAATTGTATACACTTTGTACATAACTAATAATAAAAAAGAATAAATAAAAATATTTTCAAAATAAAAATACATTGTATACATGTAAAATTTTTCAATAAACAAAATAAATAAAAAACAATATTTTAGTTGATCACACATTGTGGCTTTTTAAATATGTAAGCCTACAAGTTCATAAATAAAGTACTAAGAATATACTATTTTAGAGTGAAGTTTTAAAATCTCAGTAATATATCTTGGATTAGGTATTTTTTCCTTAGGGTGACTTTATGTGTATTGTAAAACATTTAGATTCTTTCTGATCACTTGGTAACTTCCAGCTGTGAGTTGTTCCCTCTCCTGGGCCTGGGAGGGTTCGAACTAGGCATTATCCCAGGCCCAGCCAGGAAGTCCCCCTTAGCCCTTACTCTCTGCATGGGTTCTTTATCCCCTTCAACTCCCCACATGAAAGAAGCTCTTTAACTTTCTTTTTTCTTTCCACTCTTTTTTCCCAGATCCATATCTCGTCACATAGATTCCTGAGCTACACATGGCCCACATGGGCTTTTGGGCTCCACATCCTGGACTTCTCTTCTCCCCACTTTATTTTCCCTTATCTCCCAGCCTTCCCCTTTCTGCACTCCTTTGTAAAATCTGAATGAAAGGTATTTTAAAAATCATTCTCTTAAAAAAAGCAAAACAAAAATCACTCTATTGAATCTGAAATTGCCAATTCTTTGGTTAGTTTGCAAATATGAACTCAGGGCTTGGGGTTCCAGGAAACACACCAGAACCCAAATTTCTCTGTTACATTTCTAAGGATGACATTTTGAAATTGTTGCCTGGCTTCTACACACCCACATAAATATCCAGTGAGTTCTTTTACTTTTTTTTTTTTCTGAGGTAGGGGGTCTCACTCTAGTCCACACTGACCTGGCATTCACTATGTAGTCTCAGGGTGGCCTCGAACTCACAGTGATCCTCCTACCTCTCCCCCCAAGTGCTGGGATTAAAGGCATGTACTACCATGCCTGGATCACATAATCACATACATATCTAAAAGCTATATATATATATATATATATATATATATATATATATATATATGTATGTATACAGATTTCATGTAGGTTACTTTGGTTACATGATACAGATTAGGAACAAAGCAAATTTCTTTTGTAGGTAGTCAGCTAAGGACACAGGCCAAAAAGAACATGGATGCTATCCTAACCTTGGGAAACTAGAGCTTAGGTATGATTCAAGATGGTGATACAGAGCAGCTTCATGGTTCTCCTCACCTAACTTTTCATGGACTTGCAGCCATGATGAGTAGGCCCTTTCTGAGATTGTACTGTCCTCCTAGGCCAACCAACTCATATGGGAATGCTGGGGTTCCTTGCCAATACATTAACATATGCCAACATATTGATAGTTTGGGATATCCCAAGATTCTTGTCTTATGAATTCAAATAATCATTTTTAATATCTATTTACAGCCAGCTGTGGTGGCACATGCATTTAATCCCAGCACTTGGGGGAGGCAGAGTAGAAGGATTGCTGTGAGTTTGAGGCCAGACTGAGATGACATCATGAATTCAAGGTGAGCCTGGGCCAGAGTGAGACCCTACCTTGAAAAAAATATTATTTTCTTATATTTCAGAGATGGAGAGAGAATGGGTATACCAGGTCCTCCTGCTACTGCCAAATCTAGACACATGCCCCACATTTTTTATCTGGCTTTATGTAGGTACTGGAGAATTGAACTAGGGTCCTTAGGCTTTGTAAGCAAGTGCCTTTAACCACTGAACAATCTCTCTAGCCCTGAATTAAAATCCACAGACCAAAGGGTAAGGTTTAGAGAGACTTTGTTAGTCTGAGAAGAAAATAGGAGAAAGTACAGAACAGCACTTGCCCAAGAGAATGCTGGAGGAGAGGTAAAGTCCTCAAGATGGGGTCATTTATAGGTTCTGAATGGGGGCTGACCTAACCAGCCATGATGGAAAGTTTTAGGCTGAGCTAGACACACCACAAAAGCAGGATCAGGTTTAATCCTTCCAGGAATCTTAGTTCTAGGAAAGAGGAACTCTTGCTTAGAAAGGGTCTCAGATTGTTTATGGATAAACATATCTAGGAAACTCCTTTAGGCAAAAAATAAGGAGAAGCCAGATCCTTCTCTGACCTCTGTAGACTGCAAGAGTAGGCTCAAGGACGTGCTCTGCTTTTACATGGGGTGGGGGTGAGTTACCATAAACTGCCTCACAATCAATCAAGGTTCTTAATATACATTTGATCTTGACAATGAGGCATATCCAGTTGGATTCCTAATTTATACAAAGACTATTCAGGTTGTCATGTGGATTTCCCAGTCTTTCCCTCTGGAGACCCTCTCCCAGTCTTAGTGGGCCCCTCTTAACTTGAGAGCTTTACTTCTCTATTTTTACTGTCTTAAAATAAATAAATCCTATTTCACCCTGAAAAATAAAAACATTTAGCACTATTCCCAGAATATACCTTTCAAATGCCAACAACACTCCTATGTTATGATGTTGCAGGATTGGAGCTTTGGGGGCAGGACTAGATCATCATAATGAAGCAGGAGACCCCAAGGCTCATGAACCCCAAGCCTCAGGTCCTTTTCGAAGTTTATCCAAAAATGTAAAAAAAAAAAAAAAAACATGGAGTCAGAGAAGTATATGTTATGAGATTTACCTTAGGGAGAGTTGAGGTAAGAGGAATAAAATACAAGAAAGTGTCTAAGCCAAGAGAAGTCTTAACCCTACCCAGCCATGCTAGGAAGAAGAGGAAACTTGGAAAAATCTTATATGTAGGTGAAAGCCAAGTTCTTTTATAAAATAGGTATTCAAACACAGTGAGCCTTATTGCAAAGGATAGGGTTATAGGAAAGACCCTGATTGGCTGATGGGTGAAGGACACTGACTCATGGAGTCTAAGCCCATGAAAAGCTGGGGAACAAAAAGCTACTACTACTGCTTAAAACCATCTTGAATAAGATTAGATTAACAGACTATAGTTCTTGGTCTCACTAGGGCAAAGTGACATCCATGTTTCCGTTAGCCAATCCCTAGATGACTACTGTTGCAGTCAGGTTCGCATTGCTGCAAAAATCACCCAACCAAGAGCAGCTCATGGGAAAAAGAGGACTTATTTTGGCTTACAGGTTTGAGGAGAAACTCCACAATGGCAGGGAAAATGATGGCATGAGCAGAGGGTGAACATCACCCTCTGGCCCACATAAGGTAGACAACAGGAACAGGAGAGTGTGCCAAACACTGGCATGGGGAAACTAGCTATAACACCCATAAGCCCACTCCCAACAATAACACTGCCTCCTGGAGGTGTTAATTCCCAAATCTCCATCATCTGGGAACCTAGCATTCAGAACACCTAAGTTTATGGGGGACACCTAAGTCAAACCACCACAACTACGTACCAGGATAAGCCACCTTGCTCCTAATTTGTATCCGTGAAATAGAAATCTCTAGTTGTTCTATATTCCTGGTAAAGGATATAATTGATAACTACTGATGTTAGTGTATGGAACCATATATTTCATCAGTCATTTATTATACAAATTAGCAAAGTTTGTTATAATTTTTAAGAGAGTTAGCTATGCCTGTGTTCATTCATTTCCTCACAAACGAAATGATTTTTACATTTAAAAAAATTAATTTTTAAATTTTATTTATTAGGGGGGAGGGAGGGAGAGAACATGTGTGCCAGGGTGTCTAGCCACTGCAAATGAACTCCAGATACATGTGCCATCTTATACATCTGTCTTACATAGGTATAGGGGAATCAAACCTGGATTTTCAGGCAAGTGCCTTGACAGCTAAGCTATATCTAAAGCATGATTCTTATATCTTGATGAACTGAATATCTTTCATGTAATATACTAAATATCAGACTTTTCCTATTAAAATGAGTACATGCAATGGGGCATGGTGTTGCATGAATTGAATCCCAGCAATCAGTTGGCAGAAGTAGGAGGATCACTCTAAGTTTGAGGCCTTCCTGGTACTACAGAGTTCTAGGTCAGCGTGGGCTAGAATAAGACCCTACCTTTAATAAACAATAACAACAACAACAATCACTACATGCTTTAAAAATTCTATGAATGTTATAATGTTTCTATATTCATATGTCTCACTATGGATAAAATAGCCCAGAGACAAGCCTTTGACATTCAAACTAAATAGTTGATAGCTCTACTCCCAATGCAGTCCAGTGTTAGGACACATTATTCCTCTGCCTTAATCATAAGGTCAGGTAGCATCAACTGGGGACTGTTAGGGAACTAGTTAGATGGTTTTATTATTACATAGACAGAGGAAGACTCAAAAATGAGGGAACCCCAAAGGATGTCTGTGGTGGTTTGATTCAAGTATCCCCCATAAACTTAGGGGTCCTGAATACTAGGTTCCTAGCTGATGGAGACTTGGGAATTAATGCCTCCTGGAGGGAGTGTATTGTTGGGGGCAGGATTATTGGTTTTATAGCCAATTTCCCCTTGCCAGTGTTTGGCATGCTCTCTTATTGCTGTTGTCCACCTGATGTTGGCAAAGGGGTGATGTCCACCCTCTTCTCATGTTGTCGTTATCCCTGCCATCATGGAGCTTCCCCTGAAGCCTGTAAGCCAAAATAAACCTCTTTATCCCACAAGCTGCTCTTGGTTGGGTGATTTTTACCAGCAATGCAAACCTGTCTGCAACAGTAAAGTGGTACCAGGAGTGGGATTGATGATAGACACCTGACTATATATGTCTTTGGCCGTTTGGAGCTGCTTTTCAAGAGGAATGTGGAAGGATTTGAGACCTTGGCCTAAGAGATGCCTTGCAGTGCTGTAAGTACAGCTTGATGGATTACTCTGGTCAGAGTTGAAAGACCTGAATGCAGTAAGAACTATATACCATGAGGTTTGGCTTATGAGGGTGAGAAAGAGCTTTGCTTGGACTGGGCTGGCAGTTTGTGTGAGAAGCTTGCTGTTATGCCCATGTCCTGAGAAGCTGTGCAGGGTTGCATTGTGTAGAAATGGATTTGTGTGAGCAGAGGGAGATGGCACAGAAGAAAAAAAAAAAAGAAATCTTTGGGCATAAACTGCTGCCCGTTTAACTACAAAGTGCTTGAGATATTGCAGCCATTGAGATTGGGCCATCTGACCTGCGCTGGGGCAACAGGAAGAATGTAGACTCTTTTGAAGGGGCCTGAGTGCTCAAGATGTGTCCTGTTCTTCAAAGTCTGCTTTAATTTCCCCCTGGATTAACAAATTGGCACCCTACCTGGAATTATGGAGTATAAGAAATGGAGGAAAGAGAGTTTCATTGAGTTTGCAATGTGGTCTTGTGTTTTGGAAACAGCCATGGGCAGTGTGAAACAGGATTGCCTGCATGGAGACCCAGTGGAGTCATGAGGATGAACCGTGGGTTGAAGGAGACCCAGTGGAGATGCCAGGACCATGAGATGGATGCCAAGAAGAGTTGCGGGCCCTAGATGAAGTTTTTCAGGACTGTGAGTAGCCTAGCTAGAGGGGAGGAATTGGAACTCCAGAGACTTGTTGCTGGTTAGAGTTATCAGACTTGGAGTCTTGTCACTGGCTAGAGTTGTTGGACTTGGAGCTACAGAGTTTGGTGTTTGCCCTGTTTAAGTCATGTATTGCTTGAGTATTTCTTTGCTAATGCCCAATGCCATCTTTTGCAGTGTGAATGTTTATCCTGTGCCATTATGGTTTTTTTGAGGTTGTTTTGGTATTATAGCTCAGTTACCAGATATCAGACTATAGGAATGTTTGAATATCATTGGGAATGATAAAAACTATGGGGACTTTTAAAGTTGGACTGATTGTATTGTATTTTACATCATGGATGGTTATCAGTTTATGGGGGCCAGCGGCAGAATGTGGTGGTTTGATTCAGGTGTCCCCCATAAACTTAGGTGTTCTGAATGCTAGGTTCCCAGCTGACAGAGGTTTTGGAATTAATGCCTCCTTGAAGCAGTGCATTGTTGGGGGTGGCCTTACGGGTGTTATAGCCAGTGTTCCCTTGCCAGTGTTTGGTACACTCTCCTGTTGCTATTGTCCACGTGATGTGGCCAGAGGGTGATGTCCACCCTCTGCTCATGCCATCGTTTTCCCTGCGCTCATGGAGCTTCACCCTTGAGCCTGTAAGCCAAAATACACCTTTTTCACCACAAGCTGCTCTTGGTTGGGTGATTTCTACCAGCAATGCAAAACTGACTTTAAAAGTATAGTGGTACCACTGGCCTGCTGCAGAAGAACTGGAATTCAGCCTCTGATCTAGTTTCCTCCTTTCAGCTCACTCTCTAATATCCTACCCAGGTTTGTGGACCCCTTCCTGACTCAGCTACCTATACTCAAATAAATAGAAATTTACCCAGGGCAACTTCTTCTATATTTTTCCTTCTTGGCTTCTCATATCTCCATGCCTGAATCTCAGGGCTCCCAGCACCAGTAAGACTGTGTCCTTCCCACTCTGGCTGCCAGAGTAGGAAAAGATATGTCTTCTCTATGTTCTTATGGCCTCTTAGGTTTTTTGGTTGTTTGTGTGTTTGTTTGTTTTTATTAACAATTTAATATTTTAAATCTCACTGGGAAATCCTCTTTCAAGTTTCCCCCCCACCAGGCCCATGCTTTGCATCCACATGGGTTTTCAACTATGTGGGTGTATCCAGCCCTTTTCCGTGGTTTGCCGACTCCCCTGCATGCCCCTTATTCCTCTAAATAAATAGTTTATACTCTATCCTTATCACTCTATTCATTTTTCAATTCTTTGTTAAAAACAGATAAAAACCCAGGATTTGGAGTTTAAATACTCTCCTTGAATCCCCAAAACTCTGTTATAGCACCACACTACAAGTTGAGGTGCTGTAGTGGTTAATTTTGTCAAATTGAAGGCCCCACAAAGAAGAGTAAGACCACTCTGAATGTGGGTGATACCTTCACATGACATGGCCCCACAGACTGAATGAAAATGAGAAAGCCAACTTTTCTATTTTACACCAGCATTTATCTTAACACTACTGGCAAGAGTGAAGCTGTAATGAAGACAGCCCCTTGTGCCTTCCCTTTGACCATCATAGAGAACATATATTCAAAATAATTGAAATTTTCCCAGAAGACTCATACTTGGGAAGAAAAAAAGATTGGGACCCTGATGCCTTATCAGAGGAGAAACTGTAGAAAGTGATTTTACACAATTCTGACAACGTGTTAGACCACCTGTAGGAGAAACTGTCATTGAAATAATGATGGGTCAATGATGGGAAGAATCGCATCTTGACCAGGATCTCTTAGTTATATACATTTCTTGTCTTATATTTAAACCTAAACCTCTTCCAGGATCCTTAAGATCCAAAGCTGTACTAGATGGCATCAGTTTACCTCTTTATTCGTTCTTATGTCCATGTAGTATAATTTCTTTTACAGAACCAGCATATCCATGCCTTCACTGCAAAATGCAACACAGTCCCTCAAATCACGAGCTAAAATACACCTTTCCATCCTGAAATTTCTTTTGTTACATAATTTATCATAGTAATGAGAAAAATAGCATAGATGTTCTGATATTCATACCAGCCCATCCTAAGTTGATAGAGTACTCAGCTAAACTTTGTCATGGAAGCCCTACCAAAGCTTCTGAACTATGTTTCCCTTTCTCCTGTCCTTTGTTTCCTGACCACACTAGTTTCTTTGCTGAATGGCTCTATGTGGCATGCTATTCCTCTACTTTTAAGGTGGGTGAGTATAATAAACTCTATACTTTTAGCTTCTCTTTGGTCTCCTTTTGTGGTCATGCCAGATTGACCTTATATTTTTGTTTTGTTTTGCTTTAACAAAACACACAATTCTGTATATGATATAAGGAACAAAGTTCATTTGGCTTATTAAATTATTGTCTGGAAGTTCCAAACAGCATGACACTGGCGCCTTGCAAGGGCAGAATAGAAAAAGAAAATGAGGCAAACACTTGCCAAGAATGGTTACATATTAAGATAGAAAGCAAGAGTTGGGAGGGGCCAGGATAAATCTTTCATAACACCCTATTCTGTCAGGAAATAATTCAGTTCTGTGAGACATAACTCACTCTGAAATTACAACAGTAACCCTTTCATGAGGAAAATAAAAACTGTTTGTGATATTGTACTATATATTAACAATATCTTGAAAAATAAATGAGAACAAATGGAGATTAAATGGTACAATGAAAATGTGTAAAGGCAAGGGGGAAGGAGATCAGCACAGAGAAAAATCAACTCCTACCAAATCAGAGAGCCAGATCCTCAGAGGCCCCCAACACCTCATCACTGAAGCAGACCAAAAATGAACCCAACATGGCTCAGGGAAATTTTGTGGAAGAGGGGGCGGAAAGAATGTCAGAGTTACATGTTGGGTCATGATATGCAGAGACATTTAGCTTACCCATAACTGTGGGCTAACTCCACAATGCATGACCCGTATACCTCAACAAGAAGGGGTCAAGGGGAGGGGGTAGGTCACGGATGAGCCTAATAATGGTACCAAACTGACTGTATTTGCTGAATACAGAGCTGACTAATAAAGGAAAAAAAAGAAAGAAAATGTGTAAAGGTTGGAGAGAACTATGTACATTGTTTATTATATGTGAACTACAATTACCTTAATTAAAATTTCATTTAAAATGTGTTATGAGAATTATAATAAAGTTGTAATAAAGAGAAAAATGTTTTTAAACTTGTATGTACTTATTTCTATGATCAAATCATACAGAAACAAGGTATTAATGCTTAATAGAAAGATCAATGGATATGCCTGGTGATTTTCAGTGTGTAGCTTTGGAAAAGCCTGTTATTTCCATTGGATATTTTTTTTTCTGTTTAATTTACACTTAACTATTAGCATCCATGAAGCTTTTCTCCATTGTTAGGGCCAAGTTGACATTTTAAAGAATCAGTTGACATGTTCAGGTTAATGAGTTTGTGATCATGATTGAACAAACCAAAAAAAAAGTTAACAAATACTACCCATTTACACTATGGTATTAAAACTCTTAAAATTGTGGCATACAAACTGAAGAGAATGGCTTATCTCAATTATTTCCATTTTTATCTAGGACAATCTAATCCCAAAACATATAGCTCCCGATTTCTTGTATGAATTTATTCCTAACTAGTTACAAGTTTAATAAGATGAATAAGCCACTTAAATCTTACCTAAGTTCTGAGTATTCTTAAGTCCACTTAAGACTTCCAAATGACCTTGAGTCATTTACTGTGACTCAGGGGTTTCCCTAGTGAAATAAAACAACAACGAAGAAAAAAAATGCATCTTAGCTTTCTCTCAAAATAGTCTTAAATTCATAGCATAGGTATCAGAATCCAAGTGCTCTCTCCTTCTCTTTCCCTTTCTCCCTCCTCCCACCTGGCCATGCTCAAACTAGGTCTGAAATTTGGGAACCACTTCCTATTATGTTCATTGAGGACACCTGGGAGAAGAGGGAATGGCATTTTTCTTATCTCCAACCCCAGTGACATCACTTATGACTTTTCCCTTGCTTGACGGTTTCTTTCCTCTCCCCAGTTAACCTTGAAACTTCCTCTCTTCTCTTACATGGGTTATGATGCTTCTTGCTATATGTTTTTAGATCTCACAAGATACTTCTGGTGTAAAAATATTCTTGAGTTCAAGCAACACTTTGTCTTAGTCCGCTATCTAGAACCCATAACCTGACATTAGGGAGAATATCTGGGATATGTTTCCAAGAAGTGAGGAAATAAGGAGATGAAAAGTAAGAGAGAAAAGTTCAATGTATGAATGAGTAATGATTACAATTATTGTGGGCAATAGGAAACAGATCTTGCAAACTTCTTTACAGATTTTTTTTTCCCCTTAGAAGACAGAAGTTAGTATCATTTCTCTGTTTGTTTTCCCTCATAGTTGGTGAAAAGCAACTCTCATGCTTTCAGTTCCTCCTGAGCTAATAGGCAAAATGACCTGAGGTATGGCAATAGAACTTGAGGCTAATTGCAGAAAAATGCCTGTTGAGGTGGAATGTCGTTAGCTCCAAGTATGAGCTTTCCACCAGGAAACCCTTGCTAAATTCATGGAATAAACACAATACTATTGGGAACACAAGCAATTATCATCTACAGTTTCCTTTCCTTTGTTAGCTTATTTGCATTAAATCTGAATGTTATTTCATTTAATTGACACAAAGTTCCAAAGCAACCATTTTAAACAAATGCTATAGCTATAAGTAAGTTGAAAATACCCTGTGTTCAAGTTTAAGAAAGCTTCCTCTCTCTCACTCCACATCTGTGATATGTGGCACCCCCAAAGTGCCCAGGTCTGTGATTTTAGAATCCCAACTATTAAGGTAATTGACCAAGTATCTTGGGCCCCAGGCCTATAGTGGGAAATGCTACCTCCTTCCAGCCATCACCTCCATCTCTGGGTGGAGACATTGCAATCCACACAATTTAACTGAATCTCTGATTGAGCCTAAAGTCATGTAGGCTTGGGTTACATGTGCTCAATACCCCCTCACATCATGTCCCATATGTTTCATGGAAGGCCCTTCCCTGGAAGTGCAAGATCTTCTCTTCTCCCTGAGAAGCCTCAATACCATCACCTTCCCCTTACTCAGATGCCACCACTCCCTCCCCTGGCATTAAATAAGATCTTCCCCCAACAAATAGTTCATCTCTGAGTCCTTTATTCCTCAAAATTAAATTTACAACCTGAAACCTATCCAATATCTTTTCAATACTGTTAGTTTTAAATAAATATTCTAAAGACCAAAATATATTGAATTGTGTTCAACATGTTAGTCATTAGGGAAAAACAAATTAAAATCACAAAAGATTGTGTTACATACGCACCTACCATAATGTCTAAATTTGACCAGACTGACAATATCAAGCATTTGCTAAGACTATCTGGAGTTCTCATTTATTGCTGTGGTGGTTGATTCAGGTGCCAGCCTTAAACTTAGGTGTTCTGAATGCTAGGTTCCCAGCTGATGGAGATTTGGGAAGTAAGGCCTCACGGAGGCAGTGTACTGTTGGGGGCAGGCTTATGGGTATTATAGCCAGTTTCCCCAAGCCAGTGTTTGGGACACTCTCCTGCTGTTATTTTCCACATGATGTAGCCAGGGGGTGATGTCCACTCTCTGCTCATGCCATCATTTTCCTCTGCGATCGTTGAGCTTCCCCTGGAGCCTTTAAGCCAAATAAACCTCTTTTTCCCACAAGCTGCCCTTGGTTGGGTGATTTTTACCAGAAATGCGAACATGACTGTAACAGTAAAGTGGTACCGAGGAGTGGGATTGCTGCTAGACACCTGACTGTGTCATTTTGACCTTTTGGAGCTGATTTTCAAGAGTAATGTGGAAGGATTTGAAACCTTGGCCTAAGAGATGCCATGCAGTGCTATAAGTACAGCTTGATTGACTATTCTGGTCTGAGCTGTAAGACCTGAATGCAGTAAGAAATACAGACTGTGAGGTTTGGCTTATGCGGGTAAGAAAGAACTTTGCTTGGACTGGGCTAGTAGTTTGTGTGAAAAGCTTGCTGTTATGCCTGGGTCCTGAGAAGTTGTGCAGGGTTGCTTTGCGTAGAAATGAACTGGTGTGAGTAGAGGGATGTGGAACAGAAAAAAATTAAATCTTTGAGCCTAAATTGCTGCCCATTCACCTGAAAATTGTTTGAGAGATTAAGACCTTTCAGATTGGGCTAGCTGACCTACACTTGGGCAACAGGAAGAATGTAGACACTTTTGGAGGGGCTTGAGTCCTCAAGAAGTGTCCCGTTCTTCAAAGTCTGCTTTATTCCCTCCTGGATTAACAAATTGGCACCGTACCTGGTATTATGGAGTATAAGAAATGCAGGAAAGAGAGGGTCATTGAGTTTTCAACATGGCCTTGTGTTCTGGAAATGGTCATGGGAAGTGTGAAGCAGGTTTGCTGGATTCCTGCATGGAGACCCCATGGGCCATGAGGATGAACTTTGGATTGCAGTGGCAACCCAGTGGAGATGCCAGGACCACAAGATGGCGATGAAGTTTCCAGGACTGTGAATAGCCTAGTTGGAGGGGTGGAATTTAAATGCCAGAGACTTGTTGCTGGTTAGAATTATCAGATTTAGAGATTTGCCACTGGCTAGAGTTGTTGGACTTGGAGCTACAGAGTTTGGTGTTTGCCCTGTTTAAATCACGTATTGCTTGAATATTTCTTTGCTATGCCCAATGCCATCTTTCACAGTGTGAATGTTCATTCTTCCCCATTATGGATTTTTTTAAAAATTATTTATTTATTTTAGAGCGACAGACAGAGAGAGAAAGAGGCAGATAGAGAGAGAGGGAGAATGGGCGCACCAGGGCCTCCAGCCACTGCAAACATACTCCAGACGCGTGCGCCCCCTTGTGCATCTGGCTAACATGGGTCCTGGGGAATAGAGCCTCGAACCGGGGTCCTTAGGCTTCACAGGCAAGCCCTTAACTGCTAAGCCATTTCTCCAGCCCCCATTATAGGTTTTTTGAGGTTACTTTTTGGTATTATGGCTCAGTTAAAAAATCTTGGACTATGGGGATATATGAACATCCTTGGAATTCATAAAAAGTATGGGGACTTTTAAAGTTAGATGAATGCATTGCATTTTACATCATGTATGGTTATCAGTTTATGGCCGCCAGGGGCAGAATGTGATGGTTTGATTCAGGTGTCCCCCATAAACTTAGGTGTTCTGAATGCTAGGTTCCCAGCTGATGGAGATTTGGGAATTAATCCTTCCTGGAAGGAGTGTATTGTTGGTGGTGGGCTTATGGGTGTTATAGCCAGTTTCCCCAAGCCAATGTTTGGCACACTCTTCTGCTAATATTGTCCACAAGATGTAGGCCAGGGGGTGATGTCCACACTCTGCTCATGCTATCATTTTCCCTGCCATCATGGAGCTTCCCCTGGAGCCTGTAAGCCAAATAAACCTCTTTTTTTCCACAAGCTGCTCTTGGTTGGGTGATTTCTACCAGCAATGCGGACCTGACTGCAACAATTGCTGATTGGAGATTAAAATGCTACAGCCACTTCCAAAACTGCTTGGAAATTTGTAATAAAATAATACTACAGGTATCTGAACATTCTTTCATATATTAATGTTTTTTATTTGTTTTTTTTTTTGTTTGTTTGTTTTCTGGAGACAGAAAGCACACAAGCAATTTAATCATGGAATTCTTAGATTTCAAAAACTTGTAACTCATAGTTAAATAGTAAAAGGGAGCAAATTCAAAAGTGTGGTAAAGGTAGCATCTGCAGACATCATCCACCTTTGGGCTGAGAATAAAATGAAATAAGAACTTAGAAGTGCTAAGAACAGTTACTTCTACAAGGCTGATATTCAGTCAGACTTCTGAGGAGAGGATGTGGCCAGAAGATGAACAAGGGGACCCGCTGTGCTGATTGAAAAGAGAAAGACATTGAACCTATTGAAGGGTGGCCTCTTGCTGAGCTACCAAAATGCTTGCTTCTTGAAAAGCTCTGACCCTTTACTTATCATATGATCTTGAGAGAGATAGAGAAAGAGAGCATCAGAATCTCTTTTTTCTCTCTGCTTTTCAGTCTACCTCCAGCAAACTCTATTAGTCACTAATCTCAAGCATACTGATAAAACAGAATTACAACCAGCACAGTCTATTTTCTGTATCAAAACATACAGAAGAATGCCGGGCGTGGTGGCACACGCCTTTAATCCCAGCACTCGGGAGGCAGAGGTAGGAGGATCGCTGTGAGTTCGAGGCCACCCTGAGACTCCATAGTGAATTCTAGGTCAGCCTAGGCTAGAGTGAGACCCTACCTCGAAAAACAAAAACAAAACAAAACAAAAAAAACATGCAGAAGAATAGAAGGTTTGGGGCTAAGGGGCAACAAATCGACATTTGCATACTCTTCAAGTCTATGCTTAGATTAATACCAAAGGGAAATTCTTCCAATAAGGACTTATATAAAAGTATATTATAAATTCATTTATAATTACAAAAATTCTACAATAAGGAAAAATCGAAGGTCAAGCAAAATTAAATGATTAAACTACTTCTTTAGCAATAAAAATAATTAAGGGATACAATTTTTATACTTTGTATGAATCTTCCAAAAATTACATGATAAAGAATGTATGTATAATTCCAGTTTTTAAAATAATTTTAGAAAAGGCTAAGTAAGCTATAGTGGTATGATATAAATGGTTTTCACTTTGATGGATTATGAAATTTTAAGAGACATGGGAGAGGATTTTATCATGATGGAAATGGTCTACATTTGATCTTGGAATTTCATGACTCTATATGAAGTTACTAAGTGCAGTTTTAGCCCCAAGTGCTTGAAAGTTATCATTCCCATCCTCAAAATGACAAAAAGCTAATCAAATTTAAAAGTCAATGACATTTACAACAAGTCAGAGATATGAGATGACAGGGAAAACTGCCATTCTGAATTGTGTTGAGACAGGTGTGTATGGAGAATCAGAAATCAGCACAGGGACAGCAGAAGCTGCTGGGATCAATAACTGATAGGAATCCCAAATAGGTAATTTTCACTCACAGCAGATTATCTTGCTAATTAAAACCTATTAGGAAATCAATATGGAGACTTCTGTTAAAGATGAAAATTGAGCTAACAACTTATCCACCCATTCCTCTACTGAGCATCTACCATAAAGGCTCTACTCTTCACTACAGAGATATTTGCTCAACCATGTTTATAGCTTCCCAATTCACCATTCCAGCTGAGAACTGGAATCAACCCAGAAGGCCATCATTTAAGGAAAGGATAATGAAGATGTGGTATATCTACACAATGGAATTATACTCAACTCTAAAGAAACATTATATAATGAAATTTGTAGTAAAATGGACGGACTTAGAATCAATCATACTAAGCAGACTCACATAAGCATAGGAAGGCAAATTTTCCATGTACTCCCTCCTGTAGGTCCTAAATGGTAATGGCTTGAGTTGCAGGCATACCTGACAGACAACTAGAGAGATAGACAAGAGGGATGGAAGGGTTTGGGGGGTGGAGAACGGGAGGTAGAGGGGAGATATATACAAAAACAAATCCAAAATGAATTGTTACCTTAGAAACCTTCCTCCTGGATAGTAGACTAAAATATATAATCCTTAATAGAAGTGTGGAGGGTTTGTTAAGAAGGGCCCTGGATAGGGTGGAATGAAGCCTAACCCTAAAACATTTTGCTCTGGCTTGCAACTCCTAATACCAGAAATTGGTTATAATCCACATTGTGCTATTAATTGGAGAGAGCTATAATATCCCACAAACAAGGCAGACTTCTGCCAGAGTACATGATTACCCATCTGAGGTAAAAGGTAAAACTGTATTGCTGAAGACACTGAACGCTGCAGATGCAGAACATTGAGAGATCCAGGTGAGTCTGAAAAGAGGCCAGTTCCCAGATGGTTTGCCTGTATAGTGCTGGAAAGTGATACATGAGCTGTTGGGGGAAAATGTACAACAATATTGTTAGCAAGCAGGGGCACTGCTATATGAAAACAACCAACCTGATAAGATGTACATACCTGTGCAATAGTGGCACACAGCCTACATGGGCAACCAATGGCTCCTTGACTTGCTATGAGATCTGGTCAGTGGAAATTAACCTATAACTGGAACTAGGAACCACATTAGAACCTTATAGAGACCAAGGTAATGGATTCCAATGAGAAGCTCTCACTGGCCTTCATCCAAAATTGAGGTAACACCCATCAAAATTTCCCTAAATTAACAATGCTTATCCACTTTAACCTCTCCTTATCTCACTCTCTGCTGGAGAATGTGTTTTTTTTTTTTTTTCTTTTTCAGAAAACAGCAAGAATCAAGTACAACCATAATCTACTAACAAGACAAGTATAGATAGCTGACACCCTGACAGGAAATGGGCTACTCCTCACATTGCACCCCAAAGCCCAGTTGAAAACACAGAGGAATTGGTGAGATGAGCAAAGGTTCTGCTTCCATGGCAAGCCTGATAACATGGGTCAGGCAATGCACATAGACACCGAGGATGCTCAAAACTCACCATAGCAGAAATCCAGAAGCTGCTGAGAACTTGACACTAAAGTAGACTTAAAGGCTCAGGGAAGTATGTGGAACAGGGGGTGGATAGAATGTAAGAACATCTGGGTGGGAGGGAATATCCAGAGACATAGCCTTCCCCACAATGACTGACTGCTGTTCTCACAACTGATAACCTAGAATTACAAGGTGAATATCAACAACCCCACTATGGAGTCTTCTACGGAGTGGGGGCAAGGAGAAGGGAATGGATGGTACCAACAAATGATGTGAGGTATTCATAAATGTTTCTACTTAAAAAAAAAAACTATTTAGGAGTCCAAATACTTAAGAGAATTCACATTTACACAATTTTTTTTAACCTTCAGAATATCTACTTATTTCTCACAGTAAAAATTCAGTGCCAGGGATGGGATAACTTCTAGTGGGCTGTTGGCCAGGGAGGTCCCTGATGCCCCCAAAACATTACAGGCCATTGCCAAGGCCCTTGGTTTCCCACCAGGAATTGATGGTAAGACCCTATTGCTGAAGACTTCACATACTTGGGCTACAAGGCCACTGAGAAATCCTGATGGAACTGAGCTGATAACCCCCTCCATGTAGACCGGCTGACAGAAAGCTGGAAGAAGCCATTCTACATGTACTTCAATGGGAGAAAGAGAAAACACCCATGAAGATACTCAACAGTGGACACTGCAAGCCTTATATTTGGCCAGCCAGGCCAAATGAGCCAACAGGTACAATAGAGGCATGTCTGTCATGGTGGAAACCAACTGCCCTCTAATTGGACTGGAGGCCCATTTCATGGGAGGGAATACATACCTGAAACTGAAAACATACAACAGGGGTAGTCATGAGCCCTAGGGGTGTAAAGTCTGCTGCTGTCTGGCTAAATGTATATACTGTCCTTATCAAACTGCCCAGTAAGCACTTGTCTTAATGTTCATACCCTTATATTAATGCTACTCTCACTTTTGGTAGAGAATCTTGTCTTTTAAGAGGACAATGACCTTGGGATGACTCAGGAGGCATCATGGTGTTGGAAAGAAGTGACAGGATTACTCAGTACTGCAATATCTCTATCACATCTTCCAAGGCTCCTGATCTATTGCAGAAGAGGTGGCAGAAAGAATGTAAGAGCCAAAGGAAGGGTAGGACTCCTTAAAACGTGCTCCCCCCCCCAGACACAAAATTGCCTGGATATCCATGACCTCACAGTGCTTGACGCTACCTACATAAGACTATCATAATAGGAGGAAAAAATCATGACATCAAAATAAAAGAGAGACTGATTAAGAGGGGGAGGGGATATGATGGAGAATGGAGTTTCAAAGGGGAAAGTTGGGGGAGGGAGGGCATTACCATGGGATACTTTCTACAATCATGGAAGTTGTTAATAAAAAAAATTGGAAAAAATAACTAGTGTTTGGTCAAACAAAAGGAATGATAACCATTTAGAAACTCCAGAGAGGAAAATGAAAAATTGTGAGATTCAATGACAGAATAGGAGCGAGGGGGGATATGTGAGGGGGGATCTACTCTGCCTCTCCAGCCCCTTCACAGCAACTCTTGCTGGAAAGTGGGGAGAGATTTATTTTTGCATGGGCACTTTTCCCATCTTGTTTTGGTTGTTTTTCTACTTGTGTTATCTTTTTAAGCTCCAAGTCTCTTACTCTGTCTTAGTCTTCTATGTCCCCCTATGTGAGGGAGTTCTTTTGATTTGGGCTCTCCTGCTTTCCTTTCCACATGTGTATGTCACTTTTTATTGGCTTCTTCCCCAAAGATATCTCTATGTGAAGGAAAATTTTCTCTCTCTACTTCTCAGCCCTTCCTTGCTTGGAAGGGGGGAGAGTTTATTTTGGCTTGGACTAACTAATAGAAAAAAAAAAGTATTAGAAAATTCTACTAACATATAATTCTAAATCCAATGAAATTATTCCTCCAAAGTGGAGGAGTCAATGCTATAGAATAGTAGGAAGTCACAGACTTCACTCCTTCACCAAATATCAATTTAACAATAATATGCACAGCAAAATAACTTCATGAAAACTCTAGAATCAAGTTATGAAGTTGTAGTCCTCCAAGTGACAACAAAAGCAAGAATTGATGCATGGAATGAATAAGAGTACTGATTCCAAACAAATAACTCAATGGGACATCTCTGTAACACACTCCAAGGCTCCAGAATCATTGCAGAAGAGGTGGTAGAATGTAAGAGGCAAAGGATGTGGAGGAAGACTTTGGAATGCTATCTTCCAGATACAAGCAGCCATTGCATTCATGACCTCACAGTAGCTGATGCTTCCTACACAAGATCAGCATAATGTAAGAGCAAAACATGATGAATCAAAATATATGTGGGACTAATTGGAAAGAAGAAGGTGTTCAGTGGAAGGGGATAAGGAAGGGAACACAAAGGAGGGTAGAAGGATGGGATTATGATCAGGGTATATTTTACATATATATTATCACTGTTGTTAAAATGTTCAATAGAAAATCTCACTGCTCTTGGATTTAGTGATACTTCTTTAGATACAAAAAGAAAGACAGGAAAAAAAAAAAACAAATGAAGAGAAAAAATGAACCAGTGAAGAAATAAAAGTGATAAGTTGAAAGACTGGCACAAATTTATGTGCATATTGGTAAGTGAAAGAAGCTTTATGTATAGGCAAAGGTCAATGGTAGCTAAAGGCCTTTAGACAGTGAAGAACAGATAAACACTTAAATAAATCACAAAGGAATTTTCAAGGCATGTTTTTATGATATTGCAATGATGGATATGAGGGATATTATATTTGTCAGGGCTCATAAAATGGCACAAAGTAAAGACCAGATTTTTTTTTTTTTGAGGTAGGGTTTTGCTCTTGCTCAGGCTGACCTGGAATTCAGTATGTAGTTTCAGGGTGACCATAAAGTCACAGCCATCCTCCTACCTCGGCCTCCCAAGTGCTTGGATTAAAGGCATGCATCACCACACCCAGCTTGAGACCACATTTTAATGTAAGCCATCTACAGCCATGTAACTGTAATATATCAATATACATTCATAATTTCTATAAGTATTAAACATTATTGAAATGTATTGAGAGAAATAATGTCTATAGAATAGTGTTGTAAAGTGAGCAAAATGTTATATTTCTCTAAATTTCTTTATATCAAGCTTAGAGAAATATAGAAACCACTTCCATGTAGGAGCTCATAAAAGAATGGAATGAAACTCTTGCTTAACCAGATCAGGATGGCAGTTGAACAGGATGCTGTGCTTATTGAAATAGCATAACCCCAGGCTTACAAGGTTAAGGGTAAGCAAGATCCTTAATGGCAGATAAGTGGGACATTCCTAAGAACTCATCTCATCACCTTAGAGATATTTGCTCAACCATATTTACTGCTGCTCAATTCACAATAGCTTGGAAATGGAACCAGCCTAGATGTCCCTCAACTGATGAGTGGGTAATGAAGATATGGCACATTTATACAATGGAGTTCTACTCAGTGGTAAAGAAAAATGAATTTATGAAGTTTGCAGGAAAATGGATGGATCTGGAAAGGATTGTACTAAGTGAGGTAACCCAGGCACAGAAAGCCAAACATCACATGTTCTCTATAATATGTTGATCCTAGCTACAGATGATTGAACTTCTGTGTGACTCGGAAAAAAAATCAGTTGCAAAGGCCAATAAGCTAGAAAAGAGATAAAAAGAAAAGAGAAAGGAAGGGAGGGGGTACTTAATAGGATGGTATTGTATATATGTAAGTAAAAGAATAAATTAATGGGGCTGAAAAGGCCCAAGTGAGGTCAGGGGAAGAGACTGAGTAAAGAAAGGTAGAGGGAGAGCTAATCAAAATCTAAGAGGTTATAAAAAAATCATAAGGAAACCTACTTTTTTGGACAATGGAACACTCAGGAGCTATATAATGTTATTAGAAAATTTTCAGGGCCAGGAATGGGATACCTTCCAGTGAGTTGTTGGCCAGGGAAGTCCCTGATGCCCCCAAAACATTAAAGGCCATTGCCAAGGCCCTTGCTTTCCCACCAGGAATAGATGGTAAGACTCTATTGCTGAAGACTCCACATACATGGGCTGTAAGGCCACTGAGAAATCCTGCTGGAACTGAACTGATAACCTCCTCCATATAGACCAGCTGACAGAAAGCTCGAAAAAAGCTACACTCCATGCAGTTCAATGGGAGAGAGAGAAATCACCAGTGGAGATACTCAACAGTGGACTATGCAAGACTTAAATTTGGCCAGCCAGGCCAAATGAGCCAATAGGTGCTATGGTGGCATGTCTGTTATGGGGGAAACCATCCACTCTCTAATTGTACTGGAGGCCTGCTCCATGGGAGGAATACATCCCTGATACTGAAAACCAACAACAGGGGTAGTCATGAGCCTGAGGGGTGTAATGTATGCTGTTGTCTGGCTAAATGTGTCTACTGTGCTCATCAAATGGCCCAGTAAGCACTTCTCTTAATGTTCATACCCATATATTAATGCTACTCTCACTTTTGGTAGAGATCCTTCTCTTTTCAGATGGCAGTGACCTTGGAATGACTCAGAAGGCATCATGGTGCTGGGAAGAAGTGACAGGAGTGCTCAGCACTGCAATATCTCTATCAGTCCTTCCAAGGCTCGGGGTCAATTGTGGAAGAGATGGCAGAAACAATGTAAGAGCCAAAGGAAGGGTAGGACTCCTTACAATGTGCTCCTCCAGACACAAAATTGTCTGGATATCCATGACCTCAGAGTGTCTGACACTACCTACATAAGACCATCATAATAGAAGGAAAAGATCATGACATCAAAATGAAAGAGAGACTGATTGAGATGGGGAGGGGATACAATGGAGAATAGAGTTTAAAAGGGGAAAGACTTGGAAGTTGTTATTTAAAAAAAGAAAGGATATCTTTTTTTTCTGCTTAAGTCTTTTTATTAACCAATCTTATAGAGGTACAATTCATACAGCACATTTAATACACCAAGGACTACACACATGCATATGTACAATGTGTTAAGTTTCAACATAAAAAAATCCCAGTCTGTCACAACCATCATTGTCTCCCAAAGGGTCCTTTGATTCTGTTTTCTTGTTTTATTTTCTATGTGCTAAGAACACCTAATGTAAGTATTACTCTCTTGACAAATCTGAAAGTAGTGGACAGCATCACTAGCAGATCACTGGGACATATAGGGAAGCATCAGAAGCAGCCACAGGGAACAGCCACTCTCTTCCCACCCAACTCTGGGCTCTGCAGTTCTGTCTGCTTCAATGATGGACCACTGCTTAAGGAAGCAATCATAATGGTGGCCTTTGTCTTTCTCTGACATGTTTATTATACTTTCATTTTTTTTCTTTTTTATTATTAGATATGGACGTATTTTGTATGTAAACATCACATATTTGTACCACCCTTTCCCTCCTCCCTGCCCCTTTTGAGAACAGGCCCTCCTCATTGGAGATGCAGGTCAACCCCATGGGGATTGTGGGTCATGCATTATGGGAGCAGCAGCAGTTATGGGGGGAAGCAATGTCTCCATGCAAAATCACCTAATTTGTGTCTCTAACAATCTTTCTGCACCCTCTTCTGTAAAATTCCCTGACATATGCTGGGGGCATACCTTAGTGATGGGCACTCAGGAGCATCTGGATCTCTGGTTTGGTAGGTGTTGAGTGTCCTCAGAATTTTTCTCCATCACCCTTGTGCTGCTATCATCTTAACTAAGAGTGTAGAGTTCTTGCTCATTTCCCCAGTTCCTCTGTGGTTTCAGTTGGGGCGTGGGAGGAGCATGCTGGGTCATTTATCTCCTCATGTCCTGTTCCCATTTGAAAAAGAGAAGCAGATTATCCAACAGAGAGTGAATTCAGCACCCATTAAATAGGATAACCAATTTAATTTAGAGAAATTTAAGTGTTTAGACACACTTATAGTCTAAGGTTAATGGGAGCTTGACAATGGAAAGAAGAATCATTATCTGGATATAATTCTGACTTATTTCCCTGTTCCAGATATGGTTTCTTTTCCACTGAGTGGATCTGTTAGCCAATCCAAGAGCAGTTGGTTACCCACCATGGCTGTATGCCATTATTGTACTTGTGTGAGCATCCCATCAAGTTGTTTGCTTCTGAGTCACTTAGAATTTGAGTTGCTTGGACACATATTGGCCACTTTCTTCTCGTAGCTCCTGTAGTGCCTTCTAGCACTAAATACGCTAATTATCTGGGGAGTGACTCCCTTCCAGATTCCAACCAGGTCTCTCCATGGTCTGTGCCATGTGGTGTTTGGTGTCTTCAGCAGTAGGGTCTTACCATTAACTTCTGTTGAGTAATCAAGTGTTCTGACAGAAGTCTGTCTTGTTTGTTTTGGGAGATCTAGTACATCTCTCTGATCAACAGCTCATTGTGGATGTAGACCACATCCTGGTTCAGGGAAATACAGACCAGCACCAAGGGAAAAGAAAAAAGAAAAGACCAGAGAAGAAAGTGGAACAGGAGAAATTTGAGGTTAGGTTTAGTCTCACCCTCTCCATGCCTCTTTGATTCAGATGTTCCCCCTAAGGTCCGCTTGAGGGTTCCACCTTTTAGTGTGATTTCCAGGATAAAGATGTCTATGGTTCCAGTTCAAGTTTGGTTCAGATTTTGTGTCCCCCGCCAACCTTTCCTTTCCCCCAAGCCCTACCATCCCTTTTTTCCAAGCCTCAAGATACTATTCAGTTATGACAGCAACATGGGATAATTCAGGATAGGAACTGCAGATGAGTGAGATCATGCAACGGTTGTTTTGCTGTGATTGTGTGAGTTCACTTAGAATGATCTGTTCCAAGTTTTACCATTTTTCTACAAATTTCAATGTGTCATTTTTTCTTACTGCTGAGTAAAATTCCATCAAGGAGATATACCACATCTTGGGTATCCATTCATCCAATGATGGGCACCTGGGTTGATTCCAGTTCTTAGCTATTATGACTTGTGCAGCTATAAACACAGCTGAGCAAATATCTCTGAACTGAGATGTGGAGCTTTTAGGGTAAATGCCCAATAAGGGAATAACAGGGTCTGCTAGTAACTCTATATTAATCCTTTTCAGGAGTCTCCATATTGATTTCCACAGTGGTTATACCAGCTTACATTCCCCCCACAACAGTGAATGAGGGTTCCTATTTCTCCACATCCTCCTCAACATTTCTTTTCATTGATTTCTAATGTTTGCTATCCTTAATGAAGCAAGGTAGAATCTTATAGTTGTTTCAGTTTGCATTTCTTTAATGGCTAGGGTTGTTGAACATTTTCTTTTCTTATTTCTTTTCTTTCTTTCTTTTTTTTTTTTTTTTGGTTTTTCAAGGTAGGACCTTGTTCTAGCCTAAGCAAACCTGGAATTTAATCTGTAGACTTAGGGTATCCTTGAACAAATGACAACCCTCCTACCTGTGCCTCGCAAGTGCTGGGATTAAATGTGTGCACCAACACTCCTGGTTTTGAACATTTTCTTAAGTGTGTGTTAATTACTTGTTATTTTTCCTCTGAGACCTCCCTATTTAGTTCTCTGTGCCAATTTTGGAGTGGCTTGTTTGTTTTATATTTTTTAGTTTTTTGAATTTGTTGTAGATTCTAGACATTGGGCTTCTGTCAGTGGTATAGCTGGCACAGATTTTCTCCCATTCAGTGGGTAATCTATTGGCTCTGCTTATGGTATCTTTGTGCAAAAGCTTTTTTTTTAATTTTTAAAAATAATTTATTTTTATTCATTTATTTGATAGATGGAAAGAGGGAGAGAGAGAGACAGAGAGACAGAGATAGAAAGAAAGAGAGAGAGAATGGGTATGCCAGGGCTTCCAGCCACTGCAGATGAACTCCAGATGCATACGCCACCTTGTGAATCTGGCTTATGTGGGCACTGAGGAACTGAGGTCCTTTGGCTTTGCAGGCAAGTGCCTTAACCACTAAGCCATCTATCCAGCCCATGTGCAAAAGCTTTTAGGATCCATAAAAATACTTGTTTAATTTCCTTGGCTACTGTTTTTTTTAATTAATTTATTTATTTGAGAGAGAGAGAGAGAGAGATACAGAAATAGGCAGGTAGAAAGAGAGAGAATGTGTGAGCCATGGCCTCAAGCCCCTGCAAACAACTCCAGATGCATGCTCCACCCCTTGTGCATCTGGCTTATGTAGGTCCTGGGGTGTTGGGTCTGGGTCCTTTGGCTTTGCAGGCAAGTACCTTAGCCTCTAAGCCATCTCTGCAGCCATGAAGTCTTTTCCCATCCTATATCTTGTACAGTGGTTCCTATTTTTTCTTCCAGTACTTAAAGTGTTCCAGGTCTTATATTGAGGTCTTTAATCCACTTGTCCTTGATTTTGTGTATGGCAAAATGAGTGGGTCTCATTTCATTTTTCTACATATGGTCATCAAATTTGTCCAGCACCATTTGTTAAAGATGCTGTCTTTTCTCCAGTCTACATTATTGGTACCTTTGTCAAAGATCAAGCACCTGTAGTTGCTTGCCCTAAAGTCTGGGTCTTCAATTATGTTCCATTGGTCTATGTTTCTTTTTTTATTCCAGTACCATGCTCTTTTTGTCACTATGGCTTTGTAATATAGTTTTAGATAATGTATGGTGATACCACAAGAGGTGTTTCTTTTGCTGAGGGCATGTTTGGTTATCCTAGGCCTGCTGTCATTCCATATGAATTTTGAGCTCATTTTTTCAGTCTCAGTGAAGAATACTGCAGGCATTTTTATTGGTATTCCATTAAGTCTGTATTTTGTTTTTGGTAGAATTGCCATTTTCACAATATTAAGTCTACCTATCCAGGAACACAGGAGTTGCTTCCATGTTCTCATGTCTTCCTCTATTTCTTTCTTAAGTCTTTTTATGTTTTCATTATATAGTTCTCACATCCATTGTCAGTGTTATTCCAAGGTATTTTTTTCTTGTTGCTATTGAAAATGTGACAGCCTCACTGATTTCTTTCTCTGTAAATTTGTCCTTTCCACTTAGAAAAGCTACTGATTTTTGTGTATTGACTTTGTATCCTGCCACTTTCCTGAAATAATTTATCACCTTTAGAACTTTTGGAATGGAGACTTTCAGGTCACTTATACATAGGATCATGTCATGTGCAAATAGGGCTACTTTGACTTCTTCCTTTCCAATTTGAATCCCTTTTATTTCTTTCTCCTGTCTTATTGCTTGGGCTAGTACCTCTAGTACTATGTTGAAGAGCAGTAGTGTAGTGGGCACCCCTGTCTTGTTCCCAATCTCAGTGGGAACTCTTCGTGTTTTTCCCCACTAAGAATTATTTGGGCTTTAGGACCTTTATATATAGCCTTTATTGTGTTGAGATATAGACCCTACATGCCTATTCTTTACAGTGTTTTGATCATGAAGTGGTATTGTATTTTGTCAAAGGCCTTCTCTGCATCAATTGACATGATTATGTGGTTCTTATGGTTCAGTTTATTTATGTGGTGTATTATGCTGACCAATTTCCATATGTTAAACCATCCGTGCATCCTTGGGATGAAGCCTACTTGATTAAGGTGGATAAAGCTTTTGATGTATTGTTGAATTTGGTTTGCAAGGATTTTGTTCAGGATCTTTGCATCTAAGTTCCTTAGAGAAATAGGCTCATAATTTTCTTTCCTTGTTGCATCTCTGTTTGGTTTTGGCATTAGGGTGATGCTAGCTTCTTAAAAAGATTGGGGAGGATTCCCTGGTCTCTGACGCTGTGGAAAAGTTTAGGAAAAATTAGTTTCAGTTCTTCTATGAAGGTTTGATAGAATTCAGCAGAGAATCCATCTGGTCCTGGACTTTTCTTTTGGGGGGAGCTTTTTGATTACCTTTTCAATCTACATGGATGTGATAGGTTTCTGTAGGAGATTAATCTGTTCCAAGTTTAGATTTGGTAGGAAGTATGTGTCTAGGTATTTATCTATTTCTTCCAGATTATTTAATTTTGTAGAGTAGAGGTTATCAAAGTAGGCTGTGGTGGTTTGATTCAGGTGCGCCCCCCCCATAAAATTAGGTATTATGAATGCTAGGTTCCCAGCTGATGGAGATTATGCATTCAAGGTCTCATGGAGGCAGTGTATTGTTGGGGGCAGGCTTATGGGTATTATAGAAAGTTTCTCCATGCCAGTGTTTGGCACACTCTCCTGTTCCTACTGTCCACCTTATGTTGGCCAGGGGGTGATATCCACCCTCTGCTCATGCCATCGTTTTCCCCTGCCATTGTAGAGCTTCCCCTTGAGCCTGTAAACCAAAATAAACCTCTTGTTCATAGAAGATGCTCTTGGTTGGGTGATTTCTACTAGCAATGTCAACCTGACTGCAACATAGGCCCTGATGATTCTTCCAATTTCATTGATGTCTGTAGTGATCCCTACTTTTACATTTCTGATTTTCTTAATTTTAGACTTGTCTTTTTTTTTTTTTTTTTTTTTTTTTGCTTGATCACTTTGGCCAGGGGTTTGTCAATCTGTTCATTTTGTGAAGGAACCAGCTGTTTGTTTCGTTGGTTTTTTAAAATTGTTTTCTTAGTTTCCAATTCATTAATTTCTGCTCTAATCTTAATTATTTCTTTCCATCTGGAGCTCTTTGGGTTGCATACCTCTTGTTTGTCCAGCACCTTTAGGTGAACTATCAGGTTATTGATTTGTGATCTCTCTGCTTTTGTAATGAAGGAATTTAGGGCTATGAATTTTCCCCTTATGACTGCATTCATGGAGTCCCATAAGTTTTGGCACCTTGTTCTTTCAGTATCATTCAAAGCTAGAAATTTTACAATTTCCTTTTGTGATTTCTTCTATGACCCATTCATTTTTTAAAGAGTGGTGCTTAGTCTCCAGGTGTTGGTGGAGTTAGATGTGTCTCTTTTTGTTAATTTCTACCTTTAAAATATTGTGATCTGACATGATGCAGGAAAATTGAAGTAATCCCCTGTATCAAGTCAGATCACAATGCTTTAAAGCTAGAAATTAAAAACAAGAAATGCAGCAAGAACTCCATCAGCTCCTGGAGACTAAACAACACACTTTTAAACAATGAATGACTTTATGAAGGCATACTTTATGGCCCAATATATGGTCAACTTTGCAGAAGGTTCCATGGGCTGCTGAGGAGAATGTGTATTCTGTAGAGTTGGGGTGGGATGTTATGTAGATATCCATTAGGTCTAGGTGATCTATGATGTTGTTGAGCTCTATTATTTCCCTGTTAATTTTCTGCTTGGATGATCTCTCTATTGATGATAGTGGAGTATTGAAGTCTCCAACTATGATGGTGTTGGTGTTTATTTCTGTTGTGTTGTCAAGTAGATTTTGTTTTATAAACTGTTGTGCCCCTGTGTTTGGGGCATATATACTTGATTGTGATGTGTTCATGTTTTATCATTCCCTTGATGAGTAAGAAGTAGCCTTCTTTGTACTTTTTGATTACTTTTGGTTTGACGTCTATTTTATCAGATATTAATATAGCAACACACGCTTGTTTTTTCCCCATTTGCTTGGAATATCATTCTCCAATCTTTCACCCTGAGGAGATGTCTATCTTTAGTGGTGAGGTAGGTTTCTTGAAACAGCAGAGAGATGGGTCCAATTTTTTGATCAATTGTGATAGTCTGTGTCTTTTGATGGGGGAGTTAAGACCATCAATATTTAAAGTTATTACTGCCAGGTTTGAATTAATCTTTGCCATGATGTGGTGTTTTAAGTGATTGGGTGCTTACTTGTGTTAAGTACTGTTTTGATCCTGGTCTATTTTGGGTTATTGTGATCTTCTTGTTGGTTCTTTAGATTCGTTGTTTGACTGTTCTGTGTAGAGTATTTTCTCAAGTATTCTCTGTAGGTTTGGCTTTGTGTTCATATAATCATAGAGTTGACTTTTTTTCATGGAAAGTTTTTCTTTCCTTACCTATTATGAGGGTTACTTTTGCTGGGTAATGTAGCTTGGGTTGGAAGCCATAGTTTTTCAGATTTTGAAGTGTTCTATTCCAGGTCCTTCTGGCTTTTAGGGTTTCCATTAAGAAATCTGATGTTAATCTAAAGGGATTGCCTTTGTATGTTGTGAATTGCTTTTCTCCCACTGCTATTAAATCTCTATTTGTTTTCATTGTTAAGTGTTTTAACTATGATGTGTCTTGGAAAGTTTCTTCTTTGGTCTTGACTGTTTGGTGTTCTGTGGGATTCTTATATCTGGATGGGCCTCTCTTTTGCATGATTTGGAAAATTTTCTTCAACAATTTTTTGAGTATGTTTTCTATGCCCCTGGTCTGGATTTCTTTCCTACTGGTATACCCATGATCCAGATGTTTGGTCATTTTAGTGTCCCACAGTTCCCTTGCATTCTGTTCACTTGATTTTTTTGAACTTACTGTTTTTGGCCTCCCAATCCATTTCTTCTGTCTTATCTTCCCAATCAGAGGTTTTTTGTTACACATGACTAACTCTCTTGGTGAGTGGTTCTAGAGTGGTTTTTATAAATTCTATTTGATTTTTATATTCTGTTGTGTTATTTTGTATCATATCCATCTCTTTTTTGAGGTATGATTTCAATTCAATTCTGATTATCTTGATGCTTCCTGGAGTTCATTCTTGCATTTGATCAAGTTAAGCTGAATCAACTGGTTGTTGAGTTCTTACATTTATTGACTTACCTTCAATTTATTCATATCTCTTTGGAGGGTTCTAATGCTTTCTTCAATCACGTTAAGCCTACTGTCAAAGGCTAAATGCTCTAGGAGACGATTCTGTTCAATTTCATTGATATGATTTTTGGTATTTTGATGATTTGCTTCAAGCTCAGCAAATTTTTATTAGGTTCTCATTGGTTGTTGTGTTTTCATTTTGGGAATGAATTTCTGTTGATTTTTTTATTATTTCATTGGAGGCTTCCGTAGTAGGACTATGCAGCCTTGGTTGAGATCTCTCAGTTTTCTGACTTCTGTTGTTTTTTTGTGTGTTGTTATCTACCCATTTTAGGAAGACTCTTTATTTTATTGAGGAGGGAGCAAGTTTGTGTCCTTTGGCCCATACACCCTTTGACTCAGGTGAACAGGGATGTTGATACTTGGTGGCCAGTCAAGATACCAAAGCAGGAGGCCTGATTCTACAGCTCACACAAGGGCCAGGCCTCCTCAAGAAAGGCAAAATGGGACCTACCAGAACCAGGGGACTAGGAGGAATAAGGGAACAGGGATCTGGCCTACTTCATGCTGTGCCTTCCAGGACATAGACCAGTACAGGCAACCTGGACTGGGGAGATAGGAGTAGCCCAGATAGAGGTGTCTGACCTACTCACTCCAGATGGCCACACCCACCCATACACTGGCCTCATAAGGAACTCACAGTTGGGCAATGGGAGGATTCCAGATATGGGTCCAGTCTGCTCACTTGAGACTGCTGGGCCTGCCCATGCACTGATCATGAAAGAAACTCAGAGCAGGGAGGAGGTCTGTGGAGTCTAGTAATAGGTCCAGCATACAAACTCCAGAATAACTTGCTCACCCACACAGTGACCTTACAAGGAACTCAGACTCAGGCAGTGGGTGGAGTCCAGATATGGGTCCACCCTACTCATTCCAGACCACTGCACCTGCCCACGCACCTGGGAAGAGGGAGGAGTCCTGAAATGGATCCATCCTACTCACTCCAGACCACTACACTGACCTCACAAGGAACTCAGACCCAGGAGGAGGTGGGAGGAGTCCAGATATGAGTCCGGCCTACCATTCTAAGAATCTCGGTCACAGGCCTGCCTCACACCTCCCAGATGCTCTCTGTAACTGACCAGCAGACTTATTTCACAAGTTTCTTTTTTTCCTGTTATCTTGTAAGAATGGAATGTCCCTGCTATAATGCAACAAAACCCCCTTTATGTTTAAAATTATTTTTATGACTGTAACTGTAACATGTGATTTGTATGGTTTTTGGTTTAACTCCCATCCTGATTTTTTGCAATGTACATCTTGTAGTTTTCTCTAATAAAATCTGACATTCTGAGCAGTTCGGGGCTCCACTTGAAGATCCTGACCTCTGATGTGCAGTCCTGATGTGTTGGCTCTTACTCAGCACTCTATGAGCCAGTGGTCTGTCTTACTTGTGCAACACCAGACCCCATAACAGTGAGTGTGAGATATCTGGGAATACTTCTCTGTGCTATCGAATGTTTCTATATCTCTAATACTGGTTTTTTAAGAGTACATTTAATTGTAAAAGACAGTGAAAATCATTGAATTGTATATTTACATTTGTCTAGTTTGTTTTGTCATACATATTTAAATATATGAAATGTTTAAAAATACTAAAATTAATTGTAATATAAAATGCAAACAGAACATTTTGATTGAAACTTTTCTATTAAAAGAAAATGGATTAAGCTCAATATTATTAAATATTGGAATACCAAAATGCAGAATTATTATTAGACATGAGATCTGGTAAATTGCAGAACACAAGCCAGGAGCATTAGTTTATGCACCAAATATCAGGCTATTCAGTGTCATGACATAACATCAGAAATGTCTACTTTAAACTTACGTCTGGAGATTCATATAAAATATACTCTTAAAATAACCTTTGCAAATATTCTTGGTGGTGGTTCCCTGAAATTTTGCTTCCACATACTCTATTGCAAGGGATATCAGAAACCTATAGCTTTTGTTTCCCAGTTTTCCATGGGCAAGGTATAGTCAAGGTGGGCTTCATGAATGTTTGCTATAGTGACTCAAAGTGATGGTTTATCCACTGTGTTAAGGGATATTGTTCCTTGAATAATTCCTTGGATTTCTTTTTGAAGAGATGGGACAGCATTACTAAATTATTTTAATAAGAAGGAAACATAAAAGCAGAATTCAGTGAGAATATGTGTGATACGCATATATACAAAATGAAGGGAACATTTTAGCAGAAAAATACAAATAAAGATGTTTTTAGGCATAGAAGCAGAACTAGGGGAATATATTCAACTGCCAGCAGTTCTAGCAAGTACTTTATCTTTCCCAGGAACTGGAGTTTATAAAACTCATATAATCATGATGCTGAGTGTACAACCAGCTGTATGTGAGTACTCATGCTTTATATCTTGTCAAACCAAATGAATGATTTTGTTCTGACAAGGGTTTCTCTCACAAGGGTCCTACAAACCTACACTATATAAATACCAAAGCCTTTAAATAGCTTGGACTGCTTAGATACTCAGGAAAGAGGATGTTATTAAAGTATTAATAAAAACTAAAATGTCAACATTTTGAACTGAACTGTAATTAAGGCCATGCTAGCATTTTCTTTGTCAGGCTTTATTTTCAGAGGTTAATATTTGAACTTAATAATCATTCCCTCTATAAACTTGGCCCAAAATTTCATAGGATGCAAGGCTTTTATTTTAATCTTTAAATAAAACAGATTTGCATATTTTAAAGGAAATGCCACAGCATGGGTCTCTCACTTTGATATGCATTTGTTATGCCAAAAGAAACAAAATATTTTGGGTACTTTTTTTTGCAGCCTGGTAACAATTGCAATGCATTAGATTTTTTTTTTTTTCAGCATATGTGATTAACTAAGTTCCTTGTGACTGGCCTTTTAAACAGTAATTGTTTTCACATACATATATTCATGAATTGTAAATGAGGTGCAGTCCACAATTGTTGTTAATTTTAAATACCTCTCCATCTGTTATGCCTGCTGCAAGGAATCTGAGATACTTAATTTAGGGGACAATGGTTTTCGAAGGAATTCACTCTCTATGGACATACTTAGGATATTTTATTTGGGATGTGTGCTCTGTGTAGGTATGTTTGTGTGGGTGTGTGTGATGATGTGAAGATACATGTGTGAAGTGGCCAGAGGTTGCTATGGTGTGTCTTTTTTCATCACTCTCTGCCTTATTTACTGAGTCAGGGTGTGTAGTAGTTTGAATAGATGGCCCCCAATATATTCAGTGTTTATTACAGTTTATAATTTAGATCTGCAGGCACCTGGCTGGAGGAGGTGTCAAGGGGCGAATCTTAGGGTCTAGCCCGAAAGTGTGGTGGTGGATTTGAAATTCCAATCTAAAGATCTGCAAAGTGCCCAGTTGGAGTTCTTGAAGTGTGTTCTGTGGTATCTCTCTCTCGCTCTCTCTCTCTCTCTCTCTCTCTCTCTCCCCTTGGACCTGTGAAAGTGCACCAGCTTCTTCTGCCACTATAGAACTTCTTCTGGATCTGTAAGATTCAATAAATCCCTTCCTCCATAACTGCCTGGTCTGGAAGTTCATCTCAGTGACCTGAAGCTGTCTACTACATGGTGTCTCACTTGGATTCAGCCTAGCTAACCAGTTTGCTAGCTTGCCAGGAAATCCCCTGTCTCTACACCCTGAGTGCTGAGATTACAGGTGGGCTGCAGTGCACACTCAGCATTTATATGGTGGTCCAAGTCTCAACTAAGAACCTCACACTTGTATGGCAAGTATTTTCTATGCTGAGCCATCTTTCCAATTCAACCAAAACTAAGTATGTTTTAAGTCCAAAAAAAAAAAAAAAAAAAAAAACAGTTAAAACCAAAGGTGTTTGATGGAACAGTAAGCCATTTTTTTTTTTTTTTTTTTTTTTTTTTTGGTTTTTCAAGGTAGGGTCTCACTGTGGTACAGGCTGACCTGGAATTAACTATGTAGTCTCAGGGTAGCCTTGAACTTTTGGTGATCCTCTGCCTCCCAAGTGCTGGGATTTAAGGTGTGTGCCACCACACCCGGCTATGCCAACTTTTCCTTTTTTGTTTTTATGAGGGAGGGTCTCACTCTAGTCCAGGCTGACCTGGAATTCACTATGTAATCTCAGAGTGTCCTCAAACTCACAGCAAAGCTCCTACCATTGCCTCCCACATGCTGGGATTAGAGGCATATGCCACCACGCTCGGCTCCAACATTTTATTAATAGATTTTATTGGAATATGGATTGTACATAGTAAGAGTCCACATAAATATTTTCATAAAAGAATGTCATATAATTTGAGTATATTCATCACTCAACCCTAATCTTCATTCCAATTCCTCTTCCTTCTGTCTTTTTTTTATGCCAGTTTTACTTCTCTTTTATGTCATACATACATGTATCTAGTATCTGTTAGTTCACGACAAAATGGAGTCACTGAGCACAGCAGGAGGGCAACAGAGACATAAAGAAGTGGGTCATCAACATTCCTCAAGGAACCACCCAGCCATCATACCTTCCTTGCCTAACAATGCCCCAGATTTAGGTTTCCTGCCCCTTTATCTCTCAGGACGCCAGGTTACTAGTCTGGCATCACACCCTGGCTATCTTAGATCTCCCCTAAAGAAACCTTTACTTTATTTCCACCATCCTCACCTTCTCCCAACTGAAGAACTCTGTATAGCCTTGGGATCTGTAATCCTGTTGTGCCAAGTCCCCTGACCAGGAGCCAAGACCCCCGGTCACCCAGGAGTCACCCAGAGAACTGCCACAGAAGCCGAGACACTCGAATGTAAAAGCAACAGGTTTCTTTATTGCAAGCCCAGGCCTGGGCTCCATCCCTACAGTCCGACACAGCGGTAATAAGGGAAAGAGCCCCTTCCTTTTGGGGGAAGGGGTTCATATAAGAATTCGAACAAAGAAGTAGGGGATAGATACATGATTGGTTGATTTAAACAGTTCCGATTGGGTTGGGGTTTCAGCGGGCAAAGTTGGGGGCAGGAGCTAGGGGCACTCCAGGCAGATGAGGTAATCTCCATTGTGATGGGCTAAGTAAACAGTGGTATTTTACGACTTTTGAAATGGAGATTCCTTAGTTTCTTATCTAAGCAGGAGGTCGGAGACCTCAGTGGAGTGTTTCTGTAATGTCCTTGAAATGGAGATTCCCCAGAAACTTTAGGGAGAAAGGCAGCAATTCAGCAAGCAAGGAAAGTTTACAGAAGCAGAGGTCAGCACATTAGCCGGCTAGTTCTCTATCTAAGTCAGGCCTGGGCCTTTTTACTTAAAATGGTTATATTCGGCCTTTCAATCCCAAGTTGAATGCTCCACACTTGAGAGTCACTCCTGGCAGCTTGAGATTTTCCTGAATAAAAGCTTCCATCTTTGGCTCAGGGTGTTCCCCGTGGTCTTGGTCACTCCTGATCTTTACAGTATCTATCTATGAAAGAAAATGATTTCTTGTCTTTCTAGGTTGACTTTTGAGGTTCAAAGATTTTAAAATATTTGGCTGGGAAGACGGATCAGCAGTTAAGGTGCTTATATTCAAAGCCTGCCAGCCAGGGTTCAAGTTCAAAGCCACCCACTTAATGGTTGCAGAAAGTTCCTCAAGTGTCTGGTTTTAATTTGCAGTGGCAAGAGGCCCTGGTGCACCCACTACCTCCACACAAATAAACAAATACATACATAAGCAGGTGTAGCAGACAGATTCAGTTCGCTGAGATGAACTTCCAGACCAGGCACAGTTATGGAGGAAAGGATATTTATTGAAGCTTACAGATCCAAGGGGAAGTTCCATAATGGCAGAAGAAGCTGGCCTGCCTTCACAGGCCCAAGCAGAGAGAGAGAAGTTCAAGCCAAAAAGGCAAAAGCCACAGCACACTTCAGGAACTCCAGCTAGGCACACTCTGCATATCTTTAGATTGAAATCTGAAACCCACCACCACACCTTAAGATCCACCCAGTGACATTGCCTCCAGCCAGGTGTCTGCAGATGCAAACTACAAACAAATAAACAACTGAAATATATTGGGGGCCATCTATTCTATTCAAACCACCACAGCAGGTAAATATTTTAAAAAATTAACCTATACTTCCTATGTCAGTTGGATGTAAAATAAACTATAATACTCAAAGTTCAATACAACTATACCCAAATATATAAATATCAAAAAACTGTTTATCCATTACATGACACATTTATTTATTTATTTACTTTATTTAATTTTGGTAAAAAATCATTATTTTCATTAGTATAAAAAGTAATGTTTCCGTATGGCATTTTCATAATACTTAGTTTTGGTTGATTATCTCCCCTTCCCCTGCTTCTCTTCATCTCCTTGTCTACCTCCATATCCCTTCTGTATTCTATTTCACCCACAGTAATCTGTATTCCACTTTCATATTGCATGTGTTCAATTATCTCCTACACTCTTCTCTCTTACAGCCCATTTTATCCTATTCCATGGGTTCCTTTATAGTTTACTGGCCTCTATCTATACTTACACCCACTAATGCATACATAAAAATTAGAAGTCACTATTCACCTATGAAGAACATCTGGAATTTGTCTTTCTATGCCTGTGTTACCTCATTTAACACAATAGATTATAGTTCCCTACATTTCCTTTGTGCAAGCAATTTCTTCCAACCAATTTCCAGCAGTGTATGATGGTTTATGGCTGTGGAGGAGAGCTGTCAAGCTGTGTATGGATTTCAAAAATCTCTCAACTAAAACTATGAAACACAGTTTTAGGATTACTCTCTTAAGTAGGTTTTGCCAATGAAAGACATATGGAATAATTTTACTGTTGAAATATGTTGTTATATTGCTTTTAGAACCTAACAGTAATTTGTATCCCCACAGGGCATAAAGATGTTGATTTACTCACAACTTTCCAACACTATTTATTTTTTGAGGCAAGCCCAAGAGACTGGCTTTTTTTTTTTTTTTAATGAGAGAGTGTGTGTGAGAGAGAATTGGCATTCCAGGGTCTCCAGCCACTGCTATTGAACACCAGATCCATTTGCCACCTTGTGTGCATATGTGAACTTGTGGGCTTATATCACTTTGTGTATCTGGCTTATATGGGACCTGGAGAATTGAACATGAGTCCTTAGGCTTCACAGGCAAGTGCTTTAATCACTAAGCCATCTCTCCAGCCCCAACACTATTTTGAAATCATTGAAAGTAATTCTTACTATGTCATTTAAAAATTGAGGTGAAATTCATATTAAATAAATCTGATCACATTAAAGGGAACAATTCAGTGGGTGTTCCCAGTACTGTAAATTTTTCTATATAATTCTGAAACACCTTAATAACATTGTGCCCATTAGGCAGTTGTTTCACATTGTATTTTCCTCCAATACCTGTAAATTATCATTCCATGTTCTGTTTTGATTGATTTATCTATTCTGGATATTTCCTACAAAAGGAATAATATAATATGCAACTCTTTATTTCTATCTTCATTCACTTAACATAATATTTTCCATGTTCAACCACAGTATATTATATATTAGTATTATGAAGAAATGATTTTGATGAATGAATAACAATCTATTATACACACACACACACACACTCAGTACGTCTTTTACAAAGGATACATTTCAGACTTATTTTATTCATGTCTCCTTTTGTAATTTACTCTGTAATCACTTTATATAAATGATAGCCTTTGATGTTTTATAAAGTAAGCATGGCTGAACACTAAATAGCCATATCCTAAAATTAAACTTTATGATGTCAGTTATTTTTTCATCATTATATGATATTAAGCTTGTTTTTCTATTATTACACCAATCATTTATCAACTCTAATCTTGTATTATTCTGATTGTCCTTATACTGCCTAGCCTTCAGTGGGTCAACAATTTATTTGACATTCAAATAGAACTCATCTCCTGTTTGTGCTACTTATGTGAAGCTTTGTGATTTGGTGATTCATCTTCCTTTACTTTTAATATGGGTCGTACCCTCACTGTCATCACTCAAAATCAAACCTACAACTGTAGGCGATTTAATTAATTAATTAATTTATCTGCAAGCGGGGGGGGGGGAGAGAGAGAGAAAGAGAAAGAGAAAGAGAGAGAGAGAGAATGGGTGCACCAAGGCCTCTAGCATTAGTAAAGGAACTTCAGACACATTCAATACCTTTTGAATAAGTCCTTACTTGGGTACTAGGAAATTGAACCTGGGTTGTCACATTTTGCAGGAAAGTGCCTTAACCACTGAACCATTTCTCCAGCCCTGTATATGTTTATCCCCTGTCCCAAAATAATGTTTGTATTCAAAATCTCTCATGGCTTCTCTGAGTTTCCAGATAGGGCAAAAAATTATACGTGTGTGTGTGTGTGTGTGTGTGTGTTTACCCTTTGACTTCTGGTTTTAACTGAAATCTGGATGTCTGTCCCAGATACTGTTTTCATAAAAAATACCAGAATAAAAGTACTTTTAGTACACTCATTTGTTTATGTAATTAGAGTAGTTCAGAACTTGTATTCCTTTCAGGTTCAGGAGAATCTGCTATTGAACTCTTCTGACTTTCACTCATTTGTTTCTTGTTGCCTGTATATCTCTTAGCATCCTTTTGTATATTATATTACCATACATGACCATGTGAGAATCCCAAAAAGGATATTTTTAATTTTTTTAGGTTAGCTTAAAAACTGTGCCATTATAGTATATTCTCAGTTGTTCACCTAATCCACTCTCCTGCCCTGTGCCCCCTGCTTACCTCTTTATTGCTCCCTTCTTTCTCACAGATAGTTCTTTTTGTTTCATTACATATATTCTATTACTTCTTCTTTCCCCTCCTCACTTAAGATGCTTTTCTGCCCCCTCTCATAACCCACATTCTAGTTTTCTCTCTCTCTCGCTCTCACACACACATACACACAAAATGCCCTTCACACATATATAACTCACTCCATATTAAAATCCCAAAAATTACCTAAAATTCATACAGAAGCTAAAAAAAAAAAGAATACACAAATAGTCAAGGGACTCCTTAGCAAAAAGAGTAATACTGGAGGTATCATAATACCTGATTTTAAATTAGATCACAGAGCTATAGCAGAAAAAAATATGGTGTTAACACAAAAACAAACAGACAAACTGAAGAAACAGAGTACAGTACCAGAAATAAACCCACATAGCAGCAGACTGTTTAACAAATGGTACAGGAAAACTGTTTTCACACATATAGAAGAATGAAACTAGAGGCATATATTCTGTTAAAGATTAGTAAAGAATATGTATCAAGCTCTTAGAAAAATTCCCATAAAACTTCCGTCAACAGATTTTTGGTTGAAATATTATTCTCTGTCTTCTTTTGTGTGGGGGTGGAAAATTTATGTGAGGGTTTTACAGAAAAACCAAATCGTACCCAATTAAATCTTGTAAAGTTTCTTACTCATTTATTCTTTCTGTTATATATACCTGAGTAGGGGGTGAGGTGGCCTTTTCTGTTTGTTATTTTCTGTTTCTTTTTTTGCATACTTATGGAAATATTTTAAGTGTCTCCTATCACACTAAAAATATAACTTTAACAACTTTGGTTTCTCTTAACTTTTAAATTTCAATATTAGCCAATACTCCAAAAAAGTATTATTTAATATTTCAAACATATTAAATAGTTTAGAGGATAGCATAGCACTCAAATGCTCATTATTCAGGCCTAATAAATCAACATTTTTGCCTTAATTCTTGTTTCCAATTTCTAAATTGATGCATTTTGTTTCTGGCTGGAGATTCTATACTGATTTGTAGGCATAACTTTTAAATTCTACCATCATGCTGGTATAAAGAATATCCCTTATACATTGGTAAGCTTTTAAATTCAAGCCTTAACTTTGAAAATGATCTCATGGCTTCAAAAGCCTTGATACAATAACTTTGATAATAACGAGCTTAGTGCTATGGCTCTGTTTTCCCTTTTTGGTTCTGCTGTTTTGGATTTTCCTATTTCTTATAATTTTTTAAGCATTTTTTGCTACTATAATACTTTATCTAGGATTTCTAAGAATTAATAATACAGAACTGTCTTAATTTAGGCTGCCTTTGATTAAGAAATCCGCATTCACTCCTGAATTTACTCTCACTTCGAAAATCATATTTACATACCATTTCTGAGAACATCAGTCATATTTGTGCTAATAAATACAGTGGCAAATTATGTCTATCACCTTATTACTTAGCTATCCAAGGCATGATGCATTTAACTATACTGTCCTACTTGAAAAATAGTTTGCATTTGATTACAAAGTTGTATCTGGCTTTTCCCAGTCTGCTATCCCTGCTTTTATCATCTTTGTTTATGTTTGACCTTCAGGATAGAATGCCCGGGGTCAGAACTCTGCACTTCTATATTTTCCATCTTTATTACATCCTTTTCTGACCTGAACTAAATAATTTCTGTAATATGTTCACTTCTTTGCCTCTAGGGGATTATTTATTGCTGACCATAGATATGAGACGGTGTTTCCCTTTGAGAAAAGTATAATTTGCTATTCCATATGACGTACATTGATTAAGAAATGTGAATAAGAATCATGAATGCCAAATTATAGTAGTTATTTTACAAGTCATTGTGATTTTCATCCAGTTTCTTCTTCATTTTTATTTTCTATATCTTATTTCTTTATTTATTTGAGAGAGAAAAAGGGGCAGAAAGAGAAAGACAGAGGGAGGGAATGGGTGTGTCAGGGCCTCCAGCCACTGCAAATGAATGCCAGATGCATGTGCTCTTGGGCATCTGGCTTAGGTGGGCCCTGGAGAAGCAAATGGGCACCATCTGGCTTTGCAGGCAAATGCCTTAACCACTAAGCAATCTCTCCAGTCCCTTAATTTTCAGTTTTCAACAATGCTGAAATCTCCATTTTTTTAAAATTCTTTTAACCTGACTCTGAAAACAAAGTCAATATGTAGGGCAGGGGAAAAAAAAAAAGTCTAGTAGAGCCAAAGTGTTCTGTCTTTCTTTCCACTGATGGAGAAAATAAACTATTTTGTTTTGATAAAGCACTGAAATGTTGAAATTGTTTAGCATTTTAACATGATATGATGCACACTGACTGCTATAAGAACCAAATCATCAATGAAAATTTATTGTTACAAATATAAACCACTGGCTGAGCTGTAGACTCATACAAATAACTTCTTATTGATATTTTACTTTGTAAAAAATGAATATTAGATGTGGAATGATCAATTGTTCAGAAAAATAAAGAGACTCAGCAAGAGGGGGAGAGGAGTAATGAGAGAGGGGGATAACAGTGTGTGTAGAAGCAAACCACAATGATATGTATGTGTGAAAATTTCATAAAGCAACGCATTTCTTTGTATGCCAACCAAATATCATTTAAAACAAGGGGGGAAAAATGAAGAATGCATATAGTTTCAAAACCAAAAAAAATTAATAGGATATAAATGTAAAATTTGTACTTGATAAGTTGCTATGATTTTTTTATCTTTATAAGGAATTCTCATTTGTATCATGGGAGGAAACACAGTGAAATTACAACTGAGGTTTTCTATTTTTGTTGGTGTAGCCAGCATTCTTTAAATTATAGGAAACATTCCAGCCAGGCGTGGTGGTGCACGCCTTTAATCCCAGCACTCGGGAGGCAGGGGTAGGAGGATCTCCGTGAGTTCGAGGCCATCCTGAGACTACATAGTGAATTCCAGGTCAGCCTGGGCCAGAGTGAGACCCTACTTTGAAAAACAAAAAAAAAAAAAAAAAAGGAAACATTCCAATCTTCTCACACATTTTCTTTGTTAATGTCTAATGTACTTACCAATGTTTATAAATCACAATCTGTCATTTAAAAATACATATTGGTGGTTTTAGTTGCAATGATCCATGATCTTAGGGGCGAAAGGACTTTTAAAACTGTCATTATGGGATGGGTATATATCTCTGTGGTAGAGTGTATATCTGGGGCTTTATCCCCAGTGATACTATAAATACTTCAACTATAATCATTTCTGTATATACATATTATATTATAAGAACAAAAGTTACTTAGAGGGCTTCAGAGAGGGCTCAGTGGTTAAAGGTGCTTGCTAGTAAAGCCTCATGGCCCAGGTTTGATTCTTCAGTATCCACGTAAAGGCAGATGGACAAAGTGGCATATGCATCTCGAGTTCGTTTGCAGTGGCAAGAGGACCTGCCACACCAATTTCCTCTCTCTTGTTTTGTCTTTCCTTGAAAATAAATAAATGAAATATTTTAGAAACTACGTAGAGTTTAAAACAAATTTGGATAGTATACCAAACCATACACACACCAGATCAAAATATATTCATATTTTTAGACATGAATGTTATCACAGGCGTGTTCGTGGAGCTTCAATCAGGAAGATAGATTTGACACTCAAGATTTACATGACTAAATTAATTTATCTCAAATTTGTTAGCATTCAGTTTACTCCAATTAATTTATAAAACATTTCAATTTATTTTTGATCACAGATATTTTGAATGAAACAAAAAATTAAGTCGGCCTCTATCTACATGTGCATGTGGGTGCATGTGCATAGTTGTGAGCATGTGAGGAAGTCAGAGGGAAACCTCCATGTTTTCCTGGAGAACACTGTCCATTTCTTTTTGTGACAGGAGCTCTTATTGTTCTGGATATCATTGATTAGGCTAGACTGGCTCGAGGGTTCCTTCTGCTTGTCTCCCCAGCACTGGGATCAGAGGCTGAATGCCTCCATGCACTGCATTTTATGAAGGTACTGGGGATCAAACTCAGATTCTCATGCTTTCACAGCAAGCAATTTGCCCACTGAGCTATCTTGCCAGCCCCAAATCTACCACTTCTAGACAGAAATGTGGTTAGTTCAGTAACCCATTTCGTAAATAAAGAAATAGTGAAGAACTAACTGTTGACAAAGGAAAAACATTTTCCCCTTAGATTATAAAGTTAAAGTCACTACTAATACAGAATTTTTACACTCCACATTGTAAGTTGAAACTTTAATTTTAAAATTTAAGTTAACATGAGTTTATTTTGCATATTATAAGACATAACACATCAATTATTCTTAAACAATTCTCTTAAAAGTCTCTTTCACATGTGGGTAAATGTACATAAAGTTACTCCAAAAATGATTGTTGGTGTTTTCTAAATATTTATAAGCATAATGATAGTAAAATAAGTGAGAAAGTATGGAGGAAATAAAACCATAAGTACAGCAATAAAAATTCCATAAGTCTGGAACATTGTTAGTAACATTGTTAGAAGAATATCAGTCAAAACAAATATCAGTACATCATTAGTTAACAGATAAGTAATATACAGTAAACATTATCTTTTAGCAAATGTACATTGAAAGCAACTGAAATCATTTATTTAAAAATATTGATACATGCAGTGAATTTCTTAGCCCATTATAATAATGATTAATGTTGCTTATTTTTCTATTTGTTTCATCTGTACATCTCTTTCCTGATCTATGGGATCTTGAAATTTCTGAACTGCATTGTGCTGCATCGAATAATAGAACTTGCAGTTTTCAATGAGATTTTAGTGGGACATGAATTACTTCTGGGCTACAGTACTTAACTATCAATTTGGACCCCTATGGTATTCTTCAATCACTTTGGTTCTGAGATCAGCAATATTTAAGATTTTTCCATATGCCATATACTTTAGTCCATAAATGACTACAGTGAACAGAGCACCCACCTTTCAATAAGAAATGAGCGCAAAGGGCATCATTGCTATTTTAATTACATGAGATTTTGTAGATAGTTTATTTCTGCAGCCTAACCCAGCCTATGATGACTCACTTATGAAAATAAGACCTTGTTATGTAGTGTGGATCCTTAAATGCTGTATTTTAAACTGAATTATTTCTTAAAATATCCTATAAGGCATTCTAGAGTTATAAATACAAGAGCAATCCAATAATCATACACTTGGAGGATTAAAACTTAGGTCTTGATACTCAGCTCTCTCATGATTTAATTCAAGGATTATCTTTAGAGCAATGCTATCCAGTAGATACAAAATTAAAATATAAATACAAGTAATGTGTGTGAAATCAATTTAAAGACAGATTTTATCACTTCTCAGCATTTTGGGTATGATCAGGTACAATGAAAGATCTTATTTAGCCTGCTGTATCTAAATGTCATAATTTTATCATGTATTTAGCATAGATACTAACACATTTTTAAACTTTGCATTAAGTCTTTGAAATTTTGTAGATATCTGGGAGATAATACATCTCTATTCATGGTATCTCCTTTTGAAATGTTCAAATGATAGGTATGGCAGCTTCACAGTCTTTAGAAACAGATGAAGTAAATGATCTTCATGGTTCTTAGGAGATATTCTCTATTTTGTGATGAAGAATGAAATCAAGATGAACATTAAAAAAAATCTTTTCCTAAGATAACCTAATACTCAAGTAGAGTATTAGCCAAAGTATCCAATTCAACTCTTTTATAAAATATCTTGAAGCAGACTAAGTCTTCTCTCACATAATAATGAAAATCAAGAAATAGGCAAATGTTAGCGCTTCTATCTCAATTCATTAAAAAGTGAGAGGTTCCAAATAAGGAGATCTCCACTAAGGATTTGAATGTTGGAGTTATTTATTTCTATGTAAAAGGTTTCTTAAAATATAGTGGGATTAAACAATTGTATTATATTACTAATGAGTCTTCAGGTCACGAAATCAGGATGTGCTCCTTGAAGAATTCTTCCAGGTGTCATCGGGGAGTCCTGCCATCTGAAGAAAGGCTCAGTTATCCAGTCTGGCTTAGTCATGGGTTTGAAAGTTGATTTTTTTTTTTTTTTTACCTGAGAGTTCAGTTATGGTAAGGAACTGAAGTACTTAAAGAGGCCTCCCTAGTATGTGTAAACAAGGTTGTCATATTTTACAGAGTGACTTGTTTCTTGGTGATGTACTGTGAAAGGTACATAGCATAAGCATCATGGCATACTCTGCAGTCTGTTAGACAAAGCAAGGACGAGCTTGCATAGCAGCAGCAGAAGAAGAAGCAAACCACATTTCCTAATGGACATAGTCTTTAACAATTGTCACAAGAGATCTAGAAGAAAAAATGTTAGGACCATTGTACTCTTTTAGCTGTCTAATACATGGGAGAGTATTTATCTACTAAATGAACAACTCTAAATAATGTGTATTATCTTATATTCTAAGAATTTTTTTTCATTTTAGTTATAATTCATGTTTTATTCTTTGACTTGATTTTGCATGGTTTAACAGGCGAATACAGAATGAGCTGTTAAAGTCTTCACAAACAAATGTCAATATTTTTTCTCATTATCATTATTATTGCAATTATTATTAATTGGTACTGGGGATGGAAACCTGAGGTTTGCATTTTGTAGACAAGTGTTCTAATCCTCACATAAAGTCTCAAAAATGTTCTCATTACATGAAAAAGCAAATAGCAATTAAAATAACCAAAAATTCTGCAGAATAGTTTAGCTTTCCTTCCTTTCTCCCAAATGATATTCCCACTGACAATATATGCCTGTGTTAAATTCATAAATCAACTGTAGTTATTACACTAGAAATCTTAATGTGTGTGTGGGAATTTGAATGGACAACCCCAATATATTCAGGATTTTATTAAAGTTTGTAATTTAGATCTGTAGCCACCTGGCTAGAGGAGGTGTCACTGGGCCAATCCTAGGATGGTGGTGGGTTTGGAATTCCATCCAAAGATATGCAAAGTGCCAGAGTTCTGCCTGGATTTCCTGAAGTGTACTTAAGGGTTTTGACTTGTGGCTTTTCTCTCTGCTTGGACCTATGAAAACGGTCCAGTTTCCTCTGCCATTATGGAACTTTACCTGCTTCAATAAATCTTTTCCTCCCATAACTGTGCCTGGTCTGGAAATTCATCCCACTGAACTGTAGCTGTCTATTACAGTGTGTAACACATCAAATTTTTAACAAGTTAAAAAAAAACTGATTGAATTCTTCAAGTAGATGGTAACCATTATAGCTAATCATATATAAATAACTTATTTTTTACATTTATGCACACATATGCAGAGGCATATATTTATGTGATATTCATATACCTTAGAGTTTGCACAGAAAATTAAAATAAGATTTTGTTATGCATATTCTTCTTCTAATTGCTTTTTATCACATAATATGTGAATGTATTTTGCAATCTAATTGTATACTTGTACATTATACCTTTAAATGGTTAATGAGCAGTTCATTGCATTAATTTATCATAACATATTTGACTGCTCTCAATGTCATTCCCTATTTTTATTGAAAAGAGCAAAGTAAAAAGACTGCATCTAATTGTACTTCCCAAATCATTTGTTCACACACACAATGTGTGTGTGCGGGGGAGGGCTGTGTGTGTGTGTACATGTTTTACTTGTGTATATAGGTTTCTGTATGTCTGGGTGCACATATATGTGCAGGTACACATGTGCATGGTGGCTGAAAGACTACCTTGGGTATCATTTCTCAGGAATGGATTAAATCACTTTGTTTTCAGTAAATTGCTCCAATTGATATCAACATGATCAGTTACATATGTGTCCAATTTACAAATTAGCAATAGTTATTGCTTAGAACTCTTAATATGTTTAGCACATTAAAATGTTTAATAAGTAGTGATATTGATTATTCTCTTGGTGATATCATTAATGACATATCAGGAAATATCTTTATTTGGACTTTAGCACAAATTCAAAATCATTATGATTCCATATCCCTACGTGAAGAAATATGTAACATATTTGCTTTAAATTAAATTCATCAAATTTAAAATGCTCAAGTTGCATTTAATTTCTTAATTAAATGGGTAACTTTATCCATTTAAATACAACTAAAGTAACTCAGCAATTATTCTGTTATCTGTACAAGCAGATGTCCAAAAAATGTATGTAGAAATATGATTCTAATGGCCTTTTGAAAAGTGTAAATTTAAAAGTTATATATGTATATATTATATTATAACTTATTTAATTGAAAACCCATTGAAAGTTACAATGAAATATTCTTCACGTTTTAAAGAATTATAGTTTCTGTAACTTAAGGTTTTACACTTCATGTTTTGTGAATGATCATGATACAACTAATAATAGATACAATTTGTTCATACTAGATCCTGGGGTGTCAATTTATTACTATTAGAACTGTAAGTTAAAGTCACCTAGATCCTGAGGCTAGTTGGGGTGAGATTTTAGGAACCTAGGCAAACCTTAACCAAAGCTAAATTGTTTGTGAATATTAAGAGAATATTATATGGAAAACCTTTCATCAGAAATATAAATTCAAACTGGAAAACGTCCAATGGAGCCAGGTGAAATTTAGTGGACACTTCCTCTTCTATACTTGCTGGTGGTTGTGAGATTTCGAGGAAGACAAACAGCAATCAGTATAATCCTCTGTGTTTCACAGAGCTCTGAAGCATGATTTCATCAGTGCTCCAGTTGCTAATATTGGCTTTCCAGTCAATTATTACATAGCCAGAAGTCATTCATTCTCACAACGTTATAAGTCAGAATAATTTTTTTTCCTTCTGTATTAAAGAGACATTCCATGGAAAATGATAAATATAGTGAAATACTTTATATAAGTGAAAGATAATCAGAAGGCATTCTCCATTGTCAGCATGGATATGCTAATAGTTCCTGGAAAATTACACTTTGAAAATAAACAAAAATAATACCATTATGCTAGACATGATGGAAGGCACACATCTGTAATAATAGTTCATGAGGATAAGACAAGAGGATCACAATTTTGGGGTAATCGTGGGATACACAGTGAAATGCTGTCTCCGAAACAAAACTGCACAACAATTATATTACTATTAAATTCTTCAAAATTATATTTGGCATCCCTAATCTTTGAGGAAAGCTCTATTTTATATAACAATAGCAAGTATATGACACAATTCCAATATAGTGTAATGAAATATGTAATGTCCAATTCAATTAAACAAATCAACTAATTAATTTGTGTTTTTCTCTGTGTGTCCATGTGTGTGGAGGGAGTAATACATGTGTCATGGTGCCCATGTGGTGGTCAGAGGGCTGCCTCTGGGTGTTGTTCTCATTCTACCTTGTTTGTTTTGCCACTATAAAGGCCAGACTAGTGTGCCTGTGAGCACTTTAATTCTTCTTGTTCCACTTGCCTTTGCCTTGGATGCATTGGGATTATACATATGGCTTTTATGTGGGTATGAGAGATCCTAACTCTAGTCATCAGGCTTGTGAGACAATCACTTTTAACCACTGAGACATCTCTCCAGTTTTTATTTTTTTAATCAATCGTCTATTATGGCTCAGTTTAATTTTGTATGTGTAAGTGTATGTGTGTGGGTGCACACACACATGCATATGCACGTGCATGTGCGTGCACATACACAAACAAGGGTACGTACATGTGGAGGCCAGAAGATAACTTTAGTGTCATTCATAAGGATCATCAATCCTTTTTGAAACAGAGTCTCTCATTGGCCTTGAGCTTTCCAAATATGTTAGATTAGCCAGCCAGGAAACCCTAGAAATCTGCTTGTCTTAAGATAGACTAGCTTGGCTATTATACCCAGAGAATCTGGCTGTTTCTTCAACCTCATTTCTGCAATTACAATCCCAAATCATCACATCTCAACGTTTTTTATGTGGAATGGAACTCAGGTCCTCAGGGCAAGCACTTTACAGCATAAGCTAACTTTTTAGCTTCTCAGATTAGTTTTTTTTTGGCCATGTTATAAAACTCAATTTATTAACAGAGTGCAGCAATGAAATAACACTTCCACAGGTGGTTTTTGTATTGTTTTAAGATCAGAGTTAAGAATATACTTTACAGTGTCTTTTTAAAACCAGAGTAAATATATTCCTGTTACCCCTTGTCCTAGGAACATCTGCAAGAAAAACACAGCTTCTGAGATAACTATGTTGTCACTTAACACAAAAACGGAACCACAAAAGTTGGATACTGAGGAAGCAGGTTTAGCTCAAATGCATAAATTCTTCTACACCAAAATTTCAATTTATTAGCATACTAGGATGCCTAAGCTCTTTTTCTATTAGCTCATGGTATCTACATGTACAGAAAACCTCTCTTGAATGTTTTCTTAAGGTCTGTGATCAATGGCAATGCACATCGTAAATGTGCAGTTCTTTAGTTCTTTTGCATCTCAGGCTCTTGCTTTAAGAAACTTGAGCAGTGAGGAGAACCAGACCAACTACAAAGAACTAAGACAAACCAACCGCCACAGTAGGGGAGAATATTGCATTGACAAGCTTTCTGGAAAGACTAGATCCAGGAAAGTGTTTCCTAGAGTAGAGCTTGTAGACACAGGGTAGGTTTGCAGTGGTGTTCTACGTAGCAGTAGGAAGTGGGGCTATGCACTTCACACTGTTTCTGTGAAAAAGTGGGAAGATTGGGGGATAAAAAGAAACCAATTCTACCTCCAAATAAAAAGAGTATGGTTCATGGGATCTGAATGTGTATCTAGAACATGAAGGAATTTTAATTCTCTTTTCAGAAAAGAAAAAAAAAACCTCAATCTTTTATTACTGAGCTTCATATTAGCTGGAATTTTATTTGGTTAAAACCTTAACATGGTCAGTATGAAAGAAATCCAGATGTGTAGCTTTATCTTGCCATTTAAATTCTAGGACATCTCTCTCTCATTTTCTTTAATTTTTTGATTCGGGGTAAAATTTTATCCAAAAAACAGCATACATACATATTCTGAAAACACAAACCATTGGAGAATGAAATATGAAATTGGGAGTGATTTCAGTTTTGGCGACCTCTGTTTTTTTTTTTTTTTTTTTTTTTTTGGTTTTTCGAGGTAGGGTTTCACTCTAGCCCAGGCTGACCTGGAACTCACTATGGAGTCTCAGGGTGGCCTCGAACTCATGGCGATCCTCCTACCTCTGCCTCCCGAGTGCTGGGATTAAAGGCGTGCGCCACCACGCCCGGCTGTTTTTTTTTTTTTTTAAAGCTTATTAAGGACAATAGAGGAATAAAAGGATCACTGGCTCTGCGTCTAAGAATAGGTATAAAATAAAAAAAGAAGCCCCAGATCCCCACGCAATCTCAGGAACCCTATTCCTCCCATACTCCACAGGAAACAACATGAGTACCTTCAGTGACAATTCAGAATTCATGTTTACCTACTTGCCTCATCAGTGCAAGTTTAGAGTCATGGGTTTTTTTATATGTATATAAACTCAGGTTAGATAACAACCGGTTTTTAAACCGGAAGAGAAAGAAAAAATCATTTTTTAACTAAAATCTGTTATTTTTTGATTACTGTTCAACTTGCTATTCTTTAGCAAAAAGCAGTTTCCATAGTGTCCATCTCAGACCTTATTGCTTTACAGTTGTGGCATACCTTCCATTAAAAATAAAAAGATGAAGCATCAATCCAGTGATTAATTTGACATGGCTTTCATGGGGGGGGAGAGTTGGCAAAGAGAAGAGAAAAAAACAGACAAAATGGTAACTTAAACACTTCAACATACAATGGTTTTCTGAGCGAGAGTGAAAGAGAGAGAGCGAGAGAGAGTGAAAGAGAGCGAGAGAGAGCGAGAGAGAGATTATTTTCAACAAATGGAAACAAGCACTGAAAGCCCACGAGTCAGGCCATAGCCAATACCATGTTCTATCTTATGTAGCTTTCTATTTTCCCCTTCGTTTTTGCTTTTTTAAATAAAATCTCTCCCCAAACCATCATCACTTTTAATCTTCCCCAGACTGGGCTTCATCTTCAGACCCTTCATCTCCAGACTTCTCGGGTGGGGGGCTTGTAGATGCCTTCTTTTCTGGAGGGCTCTCTGGCTCATCTTCTTTTTCTTTGGGAGAAGGCGTCTTTCCCTTTGGCACCTTTGAAGCTGTGGGCCGGCCCACCTTTCCTTTGCCTTTTACTGGACTTGGCATCACTGTAGCCTTTAGTCTGGGTTTTGGCATTTTCTTTTCATTTCTCTCAGGTTTGGACTTCTTAACCATCTTTTTTTTTTTTTTCTTTTTTGAACTTCCATAGTCACTGTCATCATCATCTTCCATTAGGAAATCCTCATCGCTGCCAGAAACTTTTTGCTGGAATGGTGCCTTGTCTTCTTCCTCTGGCTCTTCCTCACTGCCCACATCGTCCAAGAGCATATCTCTCTGTTTAGATGCTGCTTTAGATGCTGCCTGCCGTTGCTGGCGCACATTTTTGTGATCATGTTTTTCATCTTCACTGTCTTCTGCTGAGTGAGAATCATCCTTCTTGGTCTTCACATCTTTTTCTTCTGAGTCTTCACTATCTTCTTGTGAATTCTTTCCAGATCGCCTCTTATGTTTACCTTCTCGAGGAGATGATCGAATTTTCTTAGTGGGAGGGACCAAATCCATAAGCTTCCTCTGCATCATCAGATTCTGAAACTGTGAATAATCAACGACCTTCCTATTTCTGACAGGCCAAGACATGTTCGCTGTGGAAACAGGACTGTGCCCAGAAGCCAAGGACCTGGACAACCACTCCTCACCCCCGCCCATGCTCTCGGCGCCCCACCCCCCCAACTTTGGCTGCCGCAGGAACCGCCCCCCCCCAGGAGCTGCTGGCCACAAAGTCACAGATCCTGGGCTCGGGCCCCTGAATCTACATGAGCCCCCCCGCTCTCCCTTCCCTTCAAAATGAATCTAGTTGTTTTTTTTTTAATGGAGAATACAAAATATTTATATATTTGTTAAGTCATCATATATTTAATGATTATAATCCCATATATTTTCATTTCACCCAATTCAATATTTCTACATGAGATAACTTTGATCAGCTTCATGTGATCCCATTGGATGAGTGACTTTTTAAGATCGTGAGCTACTGGGGTTTTGTTCAGGAAGTCTTTTTCCATTCCTATATCATGGAAAGTACTTCCTAAATTTTCTTCCAGTAGTAGTCAAGTTTCTGGTCTTATATTGAGGTCTTTCATCCATTTGGACTTGAGTGTAGTGCATGGCGAAATGTGTGGATCAAGTTTCAGTTTCCTGCATATAGTTATCCAGTTTGTCCAACACCATTTGTTGAAGATGCTGTCTTTTTTCCAGCCTGTATTGTTCAGGCCTTTGTCGAATATCAAGTAGCTGTAGTTGCTTGACCCAAAGTCTGGGTCCTCAAGTCTATTCCATTGGTCTATACTCCTGTTTTTATGCCAGTACCATGGTGATTTTATTACTATGGCTTTGTAATATAGCTTTAGATCAGGTATGGTGATAGTTCCAGAGACATTTCTTTTGCTGAGGATATGTTTGGAAATGCGAGGCCTTCTGCCTTTCCATAGGAAATTTGAGATCATTTTTTCTATCTCTGTGAAGAACACTGTAGGGATTTTAATTGGAATTGCATTAAATCTGTATATTGCCTTTGGTAGGATTGCCCTCTTCACAATGTTAATTCTGTCTATGCAGGAACATGGGAGGTCTTTCCATTTTCTCAAGTCCTCCTCAATTTCTTTTTTGAGTGTTTTTATGTTTTCATTGTATAGATCTTTCACTTCCTTGGTTAACGTTATTCCAAGGTATTTTTTTTTGTTGTTGTTGCTATTGAAAATGGGACTATGTCCCTTATTTCTTTCTCTATATCTTTGTCATTTGCATATAGGAAGGCTACTGATTTTTGTGCATTGATTTTGTATACTGCTACTTTGCTGTAGGAGTTAATCACCTTCAGGAGTTTTGGGATGGAGTCTCTCAGGTCTCTTACATATACAATCATGTCATCAGCAAATAGAGCTAACTTAACTTCTTCCTTTCCAAATTGTATCCCTTTTATTTCCTTCTCCTGTCTTATTACTTGAGCTAGGACTTCCAGTACTATATTGAAAAGCAGAGGTGAGAGTGGACAACCCTGTCTTGTTCCTGATCTTAATGGGAATTCCTCCAGTCTCTCTCCATTAAGTATTATTTGGGCCTTAGGAGCTTTGTATATTGCCTTTATTATGTTAAGATGAGAACCAACCATGACAATTCTTTCCAGTGTTTTGATCATGAAGTGATGTTGTATCTTGTCAAAGGCCTTTCCTTTTCTGCATCTATCGAAATGATCATGTGGTTTTTATGCTTAACCTTGTTTATGTGGTGTATTACATTGACAGATTTCCGTATGTTGAACCATCCCTGTGTTCCTGGGATGAATCACACTTGGTCAAGGTGGATAATGCTTTTGATGTGTTGTTGGATTCGGTTTGCAAGGATTTTGTTCAGGATCTTTGCATCTAAATTCATCAGCAAAATAGGCTGGTAGTTTTCTTTTCTTGTGGCATCTCTGCCTGGTTTTGGAATTAGGGTGATACTCGCCATCTATCAAAGCTAAACTCAGAGCAGATTAATCACCTCAGTGAACCCATGACACTCATGGAGATTGAAAAAGTAATAAAAACCCTCCCCCAAAAGAAGAGTCCAGGACCAGATGGCTTCTCAGCTGAATTCTATCAAACCTTCATGGAAGAACTCAAACCAATCTTCCTGAAACTGTACCACAGAATTGGAGAACAGGGAAAGCTACGTGAGATAACTTTGAAATTGATAAATAATTTCATGAGATGAGTCTACAGGTTGCTACTTTTTATTTTTTGATTATTTTTTGTTTTGTTTTTGTTTTTGTTTTTCAAGGTAGGGCCTTGCTCTAGCCCAGGTTGACCTGGAATTCATTACGAAGTCTCAGGGTCGCTTCAAACTCAAGGCGATCCTCCTACCTCTGCCTCCCGAGTACTGGTATTTAAGGCATGTGCCACCTGGCCTGGCCTGGCTTATTTTCTGATTTTTTTTAAGACAAGGTCTTACTCTATAGGCCAGACAAGATTACATTTTAGTTTATCATGCAAATGGGGTTCATTGTGGCATTTTCACAGAAATATCTCATTATACTTTGGTCTTATCAGCCATCACTTATAGCCCTTTCTGCTACTCCCCTCTTTTATTCCCCTTGCCACCATTAATCCTTCCTTCTGTTCCAATTTTACAAACATTTAATTCTCTTCTTTTGTGCTCCCATACCCTTCCTTCAGCACTCTTCCTCCTTGATTACAGTCCCTTTTCTTTCTTTCCCATTTTTCTGATGTGTATACTATGTGCGGTGTGCTGCATGTGGTGTGTTGTATATGGTTTAGTCACATGTGTATGAAGATGTGCCAAGGACAGAGGAGAACATTAGGTATCCTCCATTATTAGTCTTCAAAATTTATCTCCTTGAGGCAGTTTTTCTGTGAAAATGGAACCACATTTCTGGTTACACTGAATGATCTCTGAGCACCATTAATTCTGCTAACTGCTTCCCACAGGACTGGGGTTACAAGTGAGTGTATCCATACACAGGTTTTTATAAGGGTTTTGGGCATCAAACTTTGTCTTTCTCAGAACCTCGGACTTCCCACTTAACCACTGAGCCATCTCCTCAACCTACATAATCCTCTTTCTACTTCCATAGGCCATGGAAGTTTTATAAAGTGAAGGACCCTTGGTGACATGGAGAACAATATTAAAAATTCTACCTAGAGCTGAAAAGATGGATTACTGGGTAAGGCACTTGCCTGCAAAGGCAAAGGACTCATGTTCAACTCTCCAAGTCCCACATAAGCCAGATACACAGTGACACTTGCTTGGATATGCAGGTTCCATGTAAACCAGAAGCACAGTGACACAAGCATGTAATGTCACACATGTGCACAAGGGAACACATGCATCTAAAGTTTTATTGCAGTGGCTAGAGGCTTTGGCATGCCAATTCTCTCTCTCTCTCTCTCTCTCTCTCTCTCTCTCTCTCATTACAAAGGCCAATCTGTTGGACTTGCCTTAAAAAAAAAAATCCCAACTAGACAGGAGCTGCTAGTCCCCAGTCATTCAAGCTATCTTTTCCTAGGTATTTCAGTCATAGCAAAGCATTCATTGGAGTGAACACTTTATGGTGTAAGTGAACTGCTAAACTAAGCCAAGAAAACCCTTAAAAGCAGAGCCTAAACAGTAGGCATTGTTTTAGGTTGAGGAATTATAATATTTAAGAACAGTAATAAAAGTCCTAATGATGATGGAGTCTACGGATTAATGTGAGATTTTTTCCAAGTAACATGATTTTAAATATTAATTATTCTAATAAGTAATAACAGTAAGAGAGGTGTCAGCAATTGGGAGAATCTCTTAAAACAATGAAGCCATTATTTCTCTTGTAGATATGTTAATAATGAAGTCATTGTGTGAGAATCCCGATGCTGTGTGATTCCTGGGCACTGTTGTGGATGAAAACATGCATCAGAAGCTATAGAAGAAGTGGATGTCTGTGAAAGTTGTTGCATTATAAAAATATATAAAACATGCCAGGCATGGTGGCGCACGCCTTTAATCCCAGCACTCAGGAGGCAGAGGTAGGAGGATTGCCGTGAGTTTGAGGCCACCCTGAGACTCCATAGTGAATTCCAGGTCAGCCTGGGCTAGAGTGAGACCCCACCTCAAAAAAACAATATATATATATATATATATATATATATATATATATATATATATATACATATATATCAGGAAACTATGGCTAATGCTGACAAGTGATCTACTTCTCTAGTTTCATGCCATAAAATTTTGTGAAGGTGTGTTATTTCATAAAATAAAATAAAAATCATGATTAGCATTCTAATCATATTCACTATGAGGGAGAAACCCAAGAGTTGCTTCTCTTCAAACTATCTATAAAGATCATTCTCAGTGAACTTACCCAATCACAGAAAAAAAATCGCCACATAGTCTCACTCATATACAGCACCTAACCTGAATCTACCCAAGATACCTTACATACCCAGCAAGCATCTCCTAGACTAGACACTAGGATGGAAGGGGAGGGAGGGGAGGGCATCAAAGCGGTGGGAAACACAAATCTAGACCCAAACGGCAATGGTACCATAATTTTCTACTTACTAAAAGACAGAACAAATGGCTGATCCTTCACCAGGCCCTTACAGAGAACACCTGAACCACAAGACACTGGAGAGGGTAAGATCAAAACTAACCTTAATCTTCTACATGTTCCCTCCCTCACTTCCCCTCTCCCTCTCTCTCTCTTATCTCTAACTCTTGTATATTAGTTATCTTTTTCCACCTTTTCTTAGTGGGCACTGACCTGTAACTCCCAGTACCAGCATGGGGCTATCATCCACAATGAGCTTTTGATCAGAGAGACCTACAAGGTTTCCTAAAAGACAGACAGATTTCTGTCAGAGTACTTGATGACCCACCAAAGGCTAGTGATAAGACCCTACTGCTGAAGATACCTTATGTGATTGACATGCAAATTAGAATGGCATGGCTGGAAGTTGGAAGAGAGTCAGTCCCCAGACAGTCAGCGCGTCTAGTGCCAGAAGGTGCGACATGGGCGACTGGGGGAAAATGACCAATATCTGTCGAAGCAACGCGTGGTCTAACCTAATTAGCAGCAAATAACTTGTTGTGATGCCCACACAAGTGCAGTGGTGGCACACAGCCATGGTGGGGAACCAACTGCTCTCAATTTGGCTAACTGATCCCCTCACTCGTTTGGGACCCATAGCTGGAGCTGGGAAACAAGTCAGAACCATATCCAAACATAAGCCCATTCTCCAATATCAAGCTACCATCAATTGTGGGCTACAAGAGGGCCTACACCTATTAAATTCTCTATAAAAAAAAAAGTAAGGGTTATCTCATTTGTCCTGGTGCTAACTTACTCTCTGTTGGAGAATCTGCCGCTCTTTTTCAGATAGATGTAGATCCTAAGGAGAGAGCCACCCCATCATACCTCAAAAGGGCCCCAGCTGAAACTAAGAAAAATTGGAGAGACAAGCAAGGGGGCTGTTTTCCTGATGAACCGGATACCAGCACAAGGGGGAAGGAGATCAGCACAGAGAAAAATCAACTTCTACCAAATCAGAGAGCCAGAGCCTCAGAGGCCCCCAACACCTCATCACTGAAGCAGACCAAAAATGAACCCAACATGGCTCAGGGAAATTTTGCGAAAGAGGGGGCGGAAAGAATGTCAGAGTCACATGTTGGGTCATGATATGCAGAGACATTTAGCTTACCCATAACTGTGGGCTAACTCCACAATGCATGACCCATATACCTCAACAAGGAGGGGCCAAGGGGAGGGGGTAGGTCACGGATGAGCCTAATAATGGTACCAAACTGACTGTATTTGCTGAATACAAAACTAACTAATAAAGAAAGAAAAAAAAATAACACAATGATTCAGGACATCTATGCTCCACTATGTATTCAAATATTGCAAGGCTCAGTGAGGGTTATAAAAAGTCATTTATGAAAACTCTGAAAGTAAATGTATCTTTCTCTTTTCAAGTATAATTGATTTGACAAACTCAATAATTGTATTCTATATCTATTATTCCATGAGTTGATATGATAGTATGCCTTGTTCCAAAATATGAAAATGTTTTTTCCATCAAAGGAAAACAAAAATTTTCATGCCTCTCAGTGTACTTGTTTAGGGAATACTGGTCATTTCACTAGTACAGAAAGAAATTGGTAACATTCAGGTTTGTGCTGCAATTGTTTAAAAATAATTTTTTCTACTTGAAAGTGACTAGATTAGATTTTTCTATAGTTAGTAATTTAAATAATTTCAATATAAATATAAATATGAATATAGGGAGCATTTAGCAAAACTTATATTACATACACTAATGAAAACAAATTTATTAACTAAGCATATGTTGTATCTAATTTTGAGTTTATTTTAGAATGTAAGTAACCAGTAACAAAAATAAAGTTGTCTCTTTTGGTTGTGATTACCCACTAGAGAACAAGGATTATGTTTTAGGTAGTGTGAGTACATGGTACAATATTAGCATTTGTTGCACCTACCTTCATGCAGCTGGGACAAACACTTGGCCAGAAACAGCAGAACCTGTTCAACTTCATACAATGGCCTTTCTGGGTCTTCTGACAGGGATTTCAAACCTGCTTTGCATTGCCACATCTCATCCTGGACCCATAAGTACTTCATGACCCACTTGTTGCAGTCAGGTTCACATTGCTGGCAAAAATCACCTGGCAAGGAGCAGCTTCTGGAAGGAAAGGGCTTATTTTGGTTTACAGACTTGAAGGGGAGCTCCATAATGACAGGGGAAATGATGGCATTAGCAGAGGGTGGACAGCAGCTCCTGACCAACATCAGGTGTACAACAGCAGCAGGAGAGTATGCCAAACACTGGCAAGGGGAAGCTGGCTATAACACCCATAAGCCCCACCCCCCAACAATACACTGCCTCCAGGAGGCCTCAATTCCCAATTTGCCCTCAACTGAGGACCTAGGATTCAGAACACATAAGTTTATGGGGGACACCTGAATCAAACTGCCACACCACTTTCCTGCATTTTTCTTGTTTCTAAAACCAGTATGGGGGCATAGCAAAATTTGTATACCCGGGGAGGGGAAGGATAATGCTTGACCGGGGAGAACAGGATATTCTTTCATCAATATTCCTTCCCGCCACCTCGTTTTAAAAGAATTTGTATTCATACTAGCTTGAGCATTCCATGGGTGGGTATCACCCTCAGGCATCATTTCCATTGTTTCAATGTGAAACGGTCCACACTTGTTGACAGTAATTTCTTCAACAATTATAGCTTAAGTAACCTAAAACCAGTCTCTATGCCTGTAACTTCAAACTTGTTTTAATTTTTTCCTGTGATAAATTGTACATCTTTCCTGTCATTCTCTTTTATACCTTCTAACAACCACACCAACCCATTAGTTTAAATTAAACTTAGCTCGAATTTTCAGGCTATGAGTGAAAGAAAAGCAGCCACTCTTTCTGTCAGTATTCAAGTTCCAACAAAGTGCTGTCCTTTCCTTTTGTAAAGTTCATAAGCCGAGCCTTCACAGTTCACAATTTCCCCTATAGTTATCATTTTTAAACGCTTACCACAATAGTTCATGGAGTTCTGTTTACAGCACTACAAGGCTTCTCCAGTTAAAAGTATTAAATCCTTCCACATTCCTCCTGCATATACATTCCAAAAGACTAAAAAACATATGACCAGATTTGTCACAGCAACAGCCCCACTTCTTTGTGACAGGTTTCCGTGGCAGTTAGTTACCTTTGTGTTTCTGTGATATACATTTGACTAGAAGCAGCTAATGGGAGGAAAGGGCTTATTTCAGGTTTATAATTTCTAGGGGAAGCATCATCATGACAGACAAAGCTGACTCACCTCAAAAAATCCATAGCAGAAAGAGAGAAGAGCCAACAGCAGCTAGAAATGAACATCAAGAGCTTAGGCAAGCTGGCTCTTTACTGGTCTCAAGATCCACTTCCTGTGACATACTTCCTCCAAGAGGTCTCTGACTGCTGAAGACTAAGTAGGATGATTGATGAAACCGGGAAGGAATTTTTCAATTTTGTGCATAGAATGCTCATTAAAAATGGATTTTTGAGTGAAATTTATATCAGAATGTTAAAGTATGTGGATAAATGTAGGCATATGTAGAAAAGATATTATAGGAGATCCAAAAAGACCAAACTTTACCTAAAAGTAATTTCCTTTTATAAGGAACAAAAAGCTAATTTTCAGGCTAAACATAGATAAATATCATGACTAAAATTAAAAATTGTTCAACTGTTTACAGACTCTTAAGGATGCTCTAACAGTTTTACATAGAAATATAAACTTAATCTAAATTCAGCTCACATTAGACATAGGTGATGTCCTATGCTAGGTGGGTCACAAAGTCATAGCACAGATGTAACTCACATTCTTTGGAGGTCTAACCAGGTTAGACATAGACAAATCCCTATCACCTTGTATATTACAATGGGAAAAATAAATTTCCTGGGTGAAAACAAACAACTTCAGAATAGGGTAAAGAATGTCAGCATGCTTAGCTCTCTGCTCTCATTTCTTTTTGCTCTAGCTGGCTATTGTTATATTATATATATAATATATAATTATATTATAAATAAAATTTATTATATAATATAAAAATAATATATAATATATATTACTATTAAATATGCTATTTAAGGTCATGGAAAGCTGGACTCTGAAGAAAGGGATGACACTCCGCTTTGTCTCAGACCCCATGCAAATTTAAGTGATGTGGCCCCAAGACTCTGTCCTGAGGCAAAATGACCAATTGTCTCTGACAAGAAAAAGGGAATGAAAAACAGTATATAACTCTGGTCCTCTTTATAGTTCTTATCTTTTGAACACCTAAAATTACATCTGTTAGATGAAATTTCTCACTGGACAAAGAGGTAAAACAGGTAAACTGAGTCAACGTATTTGATCAGGTTACAATCTCCTTACATAAGACAAGCATCAGGCTTACCTAATGCATATAAAAAGGTAAAAACATATGATGAAAAGACATCAAGTAAATGATCTCATCTTTCTCTCTAATATCAATAATAAAGGGTAGGATCCCTATATTTAAGGTAATAAAACCAAGGATTATCTTTAAAACAATAAGAACAATCCTTTAGTCCCAAACATTCACCGACCAGTTTGAGGACCCATATCCCAGGCTCCCACAGAACAGAGAGGGGAAAGGTCCCAGGGACACCCCTCCCCAGTATGTCATCTAAGCTGCCAAGACGAGAGTAAGGGAAGAAATTTCTGCACTTACGCTTATTGTAACCAGTGGCTAACCTTATATGCCATGATGTAAGGTGCATGCTGGGGGTTGGGGGAAAAGTCTGGAAGAACATGAGTTTGGAAGCTGGTTTGTGGGTGAGCATGGATACCTATCTTTCCTTGCTCCAGAATACACATAAACTGTGCTGTGTGTCCCTTTTTGATTGGAGAGAAAACAGGGAAAATTTCAGTCAGGCATGCCAATGTATGCCTTTGATCCTAGGACTCAGGTAGGCTGAAATAGGAGGATGGCCATGAATTTGAGGCCACCCTGAATTCCAGATCAGCTTAGGCTAACAAGAGACCTTACCTGAAGAGAAATTTCTTCTCCCTAATCTAGCTGTAGGGATGCCCCCTCCAACAAAAAGATTTGAGTCAGGCTGGGGCATAACCTGACTACAGATTCTTCTTTTTGCTTTTCTACATTTCATTTCAGATTAGACAGTTGGTTTCTAAAATATCCCAATAGTCTCTGCTATGCTGTCTCCTTAAAAACTGGGCTTATTTAGATAATACAGGGAGAACAAGAATTATCCATTACTTTTCTTCAGAGACTTAAGGGGACAGTTAAAAACTTACTAATGTAACTCCCAGTCCATGGAGGAAGAAATACTTCTTAAAGATAAATTCTTAACTCAGTCAAGAAATTACAAAAATTGGTAGCCAAAGCAGATAAGAACTTCAAACAGTTTCTCTAGGTGCCAGTTTCTGCTTCATTATAATTGGGAAGCCAAGAAAAAGAAAAAGCGATAGATGTCACAAGGATGTTGTAACAGTAATGAATGTTGCTGAGGGAAGGGCCCTTTCATTGAAACATTTAACTGGATAAAATCTAAATTACACTTACTTGATGGCAGGGTTTTTAACCAGTAGAGAAATTGTGTCTTATGGGTAAGGCCTTACTCATTAACAGTTCACTGCTGCTACTTTGATGTGGTTTGAGGGTTATATAAGCTAGCTTTAAGACTCTCAGTAAAGTAAATTAGGTTCCTCTATTTGTCAAGGTTTTAACTATTGGAGAAACTGAGTCTTAAGATAAAGGTGCATGTATAAGCATTTAATTTCCAAAGATGAGGTACTCATACCTAAAGATGTTGTGACTTTAAAGATAGCTTCCATTTTATTCATGCTAATTCTATTGAATTGTCATCACTAGGTTTAATTACTTAGGTTTAAGTGATTTAATTTCAATAATGAAAATTTTCATCTTTCTGTCAGGTAAAATATGTTGGGATAACTTGCCTAAGTTTTATCAATTTAAACCATGGGTAAGACATAAAATTGTTTTATGTTAATAAAAATTTCTATAGTACATAAAATCAATTGATATGGTTGTCAAGTGGTGTTTTCTCTTTCAAGACAGATTTTTCAAGGGTTGTATTAGAGCTTAGGTGTTTTGGCTCAACAATGACCAGATTCTGCTCTATTATATGTAAAGTAACTGCCTCATTTCTGGCATTTCAAGTCCAGTGCTTATAACAAAATTAACTCTTAAGACATATTCCATACTTTAGGGTATAGCTTCATGCTCAAGCAATGGTCTTCATCTGTGAGAAATAATTTCAAGCTCTGTGGTTCTGTTTCCAATGTTGCCTGGATAATTGGTACCCACAGAGGTATCTGGACTAAGATGTTTCCAAACACAGGTGCTAAGACTTTATACTGTCTTACTTGTCCTTTCTTGACAGTTTCTAGGTTAAATTAATTGGTTGATATTTGCATTGTTTTCAAGAGTGGTAACAGGTTCTTCCTGTACTTATAGCTATTAGATATTTAAAAGATATATGCCTACTTTCTATGCCTCAGTATGGCCTATACTGCCACAGGAAAACCAAATTTTAAAAGGTTGAACAAAATGACTTTAAGCTCTTGTGTCATAATTTAACTAAATCTATTTCAGTAATCAAATGTACCCTATATGTACATACATCCTGGTTGGTGTAACTCCCTTTCTAAGTGTATTAATAACATATATAGAAGCCAAAGCCAACTGGAAACATTGTAGCTGAAAAGGATAATATTTTGGCCTGTGCTCCCAGGTCATGAGGCCACTGGAGATGATGGGACACTTCTACATTGGGCCCCTGATAGGTCACCTGTCTTCCTTATCAGGGAAGATACTCAGTCCCAGAAACAACAAAAAACAAAAAAAAAAAAAAATCAGTGTACAGTCTGAAACAGGAGAGTCACAGCTTAGGAGCAATCAGGACTCCTGGCTTCCCAAAGAAGGGAAAACTTCTTGGTCATCATGGCCCCAACTCATTCAAACAGACAGAAAATACCAGTATCAGAGAAGCTATAGGGTTACTTCTGGGTTCCTAAAATCTCCCTTGAAGATCCATTAGTCAACTGCAAAATTAATTCTTTTTTTTCTCCTCAATATTTTTTATTATTAACAACTTCCATGATTATAAAAAATATCCCATGGTAATACCCTCCCCCCCCCCCACTTTCCCCTTTGAAAATCCATTCTCCATCATATCCCCTCCCCCTCTCAATCAGCCTCTCTTTTATTTTGATGTCATGATCTTTTCCTCCTATTATGATGGTCTTGTGTAGGTAGTGTCAGGCACTGTGAGGTTGTGGATATCCAGGCCATTTTGTGTCTGGGGGGAGCACGTTGTAAGGAGTCCTACCCTTCCTTTGGCTCTTACATTCTTTCTGCCACCTCTTCCGCAATAGAGCTTGAGCCTTGGAAGGTGTGATAGAGATATTGCAGTACTGAGCACTCCTGTCAATTCTTTCCAGCACCATGATGCCTTCTGAGTCATCCCAAGGTCACTGCCATCTGAAAAGAGAAGATTCTCTACCAAAAGTGAGAGTAGCATTAATATAAGGGTATGAAAATTAAGAGAAGTGCTTACTGGGGAGTTTGATAAGCATAGTATATACATTTAGCCAGACAGCAACAGATGTTACACCCCTTGGGCTCATGACTACCCCTGTTTTAAGTTTTCAGTATCAGGGATGTATTCCCTCCCATGAAATGGGCCTCCAGTCTAATTGGAGGGCAGTTGGTTTCCACCATTACAGACATGCCACTATTGCACCTGTTGGCTCATTTGGCCTGGCTGGCCAAATATAAGGCTTGCAGTGTCCACTGTTGAGTATCTTCACTGGTGTTTTCTCTTTCTCCCATTGAACTGCATGCAGAATGGCTTCTTCCAGCTTTCTGTCAGCTGATCTGCATGGAGGTGGTTATCAGCTCAGTTCCAGCAGGATTTCTCAGTGGCCTTGCAGCCCAAGTATGTGAAGTTTTCAGCAATAGGGTCTTACCATCAATTCCTGGTGGGAAACCAAGGGCCTCAGCAATGGCCTATAATGTTTTGGGGGCACGAGGGACCTCCCTGGCCAACAACTCACTGGAAGTTATCCCATCCCTGGCATTGAAAATTTTCTAGCAACAATCGATGGTTCCTGAGTGTTCTATTGTCCAAAAAGTAGGTTTTCATATGATTTATTTATATCCTCTTAGACAAAATGAATTCTTGATTAAATTTTGGCTATGTGCTTTGTCTTAAGCATTCAGAGAGAAATGTATAACCAAAGATAAAGGGATACCTCAAATATATGAATGGCCTATTAAGTAATACAACAAGAGCTTTCCAAGAGGGGAAACAAACAAGGTCTGGAGACATGTTTTCCTCATCTCTAATAGTTCTAACACTATAATAGGGAAAAACAGCCATAAAGGGTTATTTTCAAATCTAGAATATATATGGATGACTCTGACCAAGGGTTGTTTAATTCAAAAGACTTCCTTATACTGGGAACAATGGTGAATGTCTTCTAACTTGTGCCAGGACACTCTTAAATAAGTCCTGAGACCAAAAATCTATATGTACAGCCTTTAAATGGCACACAATGGCTCTATGATACCAACCTTTGGCCCTGGCTACCCCCAGGAAAAATTTAAAATGGTACACTCTTTAAGGTTATTATACACAATATGGTATATTCACCATTATCAAAGCTAACTGTTGTGTATATGCTCCTGATAACTCTGCTACTATCTCATCTGTTTAACAAGCCATAAAAAACAGATTCAGGTCATGTCGACACTACTGTGCCATTCTATGAACAATTCTGGAAGAAAATCTCAGCTAGCTCATGCTCAGATGATCCTAAGACAATCAAACTCTATCTACTGGGGTTCCCTCAAATGCTTCCCAAGGCATAGAAGTCCATAAGAAGAACAACCATGAAGGCAACCAGTTTGCTGTGTGTTCAATTCTCATTAGCTCCTTACTTTTATTCTTTTTTTTCCAACATTCGCTTCCAAAACTATATTCCTGCACTCCATCAATACACTTTCAGGGTCCTCTAGAGTAGTTCCGCTCTCTGGGAAAGACTCTCTACCTGCCACAGACAACTTCATTCCCTATGCAGGAAGAAAGATTTAGCAATGTGACATCATTGTCCCTTGTCCTCAAATAGCAGCTAGAGTGTTTTCTCATGAGCGCGGTAAATAAGGAGGGGGGTAGAATTAGAGTGACTGGACCCCTGAAGGTGAAAAGCACAGGAAAGTTTGCACTTGCTAGAAATCAAAGATAATCTGACTTTTTTATCTCTTGCTTAGTTCCCTAGAGACCTGTTTTTCCACAGTCAGGACCCTTCCTGGAAGGGATGTCTTTCATAGGATTTAAACATTGTGGTTTGTCAAGTTCAATCCCTGATCTTGGTGCCAGAGCAAATCTCTTCCTGAGACAACACCTAGCCCTAACCAACCAGCTGACCCTGTGGTTCACGTGAGCCAGCATAACACTAAAGGTTATAAATACATTTTCAAGGGGAGAGCAGACTCTCTCTCTCTCTCTCTGTCTCTCTCTCTCTCATCACTTGGGAACTTCGAGCTTTGGGTGAGTTTTTCCCATGGCTGGGCCTGGGCTGGCTCCCCAGCCCTTACTGTCCACATGGGATCTTTATCCACTCCATCTGTCCACATGGCAGGAGCTCCTTGAACTTTCTTTTACCATGCTTTTTTTTCCCCAGGGCCCCCATGTGGGATCTCTACCCATGTGGGTTCCTTTCTTTGACTGTACTTCCATCAATAAATATAAAAAGTTAATAATGATCCTTCTCAGTTTTATTTTTTTATTCAATTCTTTGACTAATATTAGAAATGAACCCAGGGTTTGGGGTGCAAGAACTTTCCTGGACCCTTAGCACCCTGTTACAGTTAGCTTCATACAACTCATATTTAGCACATAGTTCTCATGTTTCTAGCACTTTATTCACAATTTATATGAACTTAAATTCTTATCCTTAATCTCTTTCTATATAGCTAATATAGAGAATATTCATGTCTGATATGTGAAGCATGCACATTTTTGATGACTACATGACTATATAATGCACTTGTAACTTTGTCAATTCATAAGCATATTGTTTGACTGTCTAGAATAGCAATTACCAGAATATCTGTGGCATAGTGCAGTGCACAGGATTTATGCTTTCATGCTTCATTTGCTTTGGCTTCCTGTCGGTAGTAAAAACAAACTGTTTTACATTACATGAAGTTCAAGGCTCTAAGTATTTAAGTGGTTTTTTTTTCCCAATTATTCTACACATCTAGAGATCACTAACTATGCAGATGAGTACAGCTGTCCTACACTATTATTTCCCACCAGATGGGCTCATCTGCTCCTTTAAACATACTCTATTCTCCTTTCACTGTTTTTGTTTATTTCTAATAGCTCCTCCCTTGCCTGTAATGTCCATTTAAAAATCTCTTTAATTGCAGTCATTGCAGAGAAGACACACATCATAAAGGCCCTACCTCTTGAAAGACATCATTAAAAAATGTTTAACAAAATCCTTCTGATTCATTCTTTTCTTTCTCTAAATTTTGGAGCAGGTCTTGAAGTAACCCCATGGTCAAACAGCCCCACTGATCCTGCTGCCACTGACATCATTAAAGATGGAACTGATGAGAGAAAGCACACATTCTTCTTTATCTTCATATGCTCCATATCCCCTCTCAGGAGATTCAATTTGTAGCTCACCCCTGGGATTTTCTGTCTGCCTGTACATTCTCTCACTTCAGGTCTATGTTTCAATATTGAATGTTGGCCTGCTAACTTTCTAGAGATGTCGAAGTAGACACCTCATAAAAAAGGTCCACACTAGTAGAAAGCATGCTACAAAGCATATTCCTTATTCTATAGTACACATACTTCTGCTTCTCTGATCAAATTTGACTCACACATTACTTGAGAGCATTGACTGATAAGATGTCTTCTAAAGGCCCTATCTCCTAGTATTTCTTCTCTCCCTTTCTGAATTTGCTTGATATAGGGGAAAGACTGTTGCTACATCTTGAACAACTTTATGAGGAAGAACACATTTTCAGAAATGGAAGCTTCTTATAAGAGGCATGTGAATGAGGTTTTCTAAAGATTCTCCAGCCCCAGTCAAGGTGTGGGTGAGTGAAGATCCAGCTAACATTGTAAGACATTGTGAGCCAAGACCCTACCATAAACTCAATCCCAAATACAGTTATTTCACAAAATGTGGGCTAATAACTGTTGTTCAAGTCACAAAATTTAGTGAGATTGGCTGTAGGTGGCACTCTTGTTATTGCTGAGCCCATTGCCTTTTGCAGTGTATTCAATACATTATTCTTCTTATCCTGGCCCAAAGGGTAAATTCATTTACTGCCTCCTAACTCCTTTGTGACTACTATCATGGTATGCATATATTCCATTACAAAAAAGTTAGATTTGTTATGTGATTATCAAGAGAAAAGTCTAAATACAAAATTCAAGTATTTCTGGCATCATAGAAATTTTGTAACTTTTATTTTTAAAGACAATATCTTGTATAGCCTAAGTTAGCCTAGAACATGTTATGTAGCCAAGAATGACTTCAATTTTCTTTCATTTTTTTATTTTAATCATGCAGTATAGAAAAACTTATTTCACACAGATTAAAATAATCATTCATAAGTAGAAACCAGAAATACAACACACTAAATATTTGGCAGTTTCTTTTAAATTTTTAATTTTTTTGATTTTCTTAATATATAGATTTTTTTAATTGTTAAGTTTTATTTATTTATTTATTTATCTTAGAGTGACAGAGAGAGAAAGAGGCAGAGAAAATGAGAGAGAGAATGGGCGCACAAGGGCTTCCAGCCACTACAAATGAACTCCAGACACATGCATCCCCTTGTGCATCTGGCTAACGTGGGTCCTTGGGAATTGAGCCTCGAACCAGGGTCCTTAGGCTTCACAGGCAAGTGCTTAACCACTAAGCCATCTCTCCAGCCCAATATATAGATTTTTTATTGACAAGTTCTATACTTATAGACAATAAGCCATGATATTACCCTCTCCTCCCCCACTTCCCCTTCATAATTCTGCACTCCGTCATATCCCCTCGGTCTCTTCATGGTAGCCCTGGCAAGCTAGCCTACATTATGAGGCCATGCCTTTCCAAATGATATATATATATATTTAAGAACTTCTATACTTACAGACAATAATCCATGTTATTTTCCTCCCTTTCTCCACTTTCCCCTTCATAACTCTGGTCTCTGTCCTATACCCTCCCTGTCTCCATTAGTCTCTCTTTTAATTTGATGTCATCATCTTTTTCTCCTATTATAAGGATCTAGTGAAGTTATTGCTAGGCACTGCAAGGTCATGGATATTGAGGCCAATTTCTGTCCAGACAGTTGCACTGTAAGGAGTGGTACCATTCCATTGGCTCTTACATTCTTTCTTCCACCTCTTCCACAATGGAACCTGGAGGGTGTGAGATATTTCAGTGCTTGACACACCTTCATCAGTACTTCTCAGCACCATGTTGATTTTTGGGTCATCCCAGTGGTCATAGCCATCTGAAAAGAGAAGCTTCTCTAACCAGAAGTGAGAGTAGCATTAACATGTGAATATGAATATTAAGTATAGTGCTTTCAGTGCAATTTAGTAAGAATAATATATGCATTTATCCAGACAAGAGCAGGCTTTATACCTCCAAGGCTCATGAAATCCCCTGCCATAGGCTTTTTTCTTTTATTTATTGACAACTTCTATACTTACAGACAATAAACCATGGTATTTCTCTCCCCACCCCTCCCCCACTTTCCCCTTCATAACTCTGCTCTCCGTCATATACCCTCCCTCTTTCCATTAGTCTCTCTTTTAATTTGATGTCATCATCATTTTGCCTATTATAAGGGCCTTGTGTGGGTATTGCTAGGCACTGTGAGGTCCTGGATATCGAGGCCAAATTCTGTCCAGACAGTTGCATGTAAGGAGTGGTACCCTTCCTTTGGCTCTTACATTCTTTCTGCCACCTCTTTGGCAATGGACCCTGAGCCTTGGAGTGTGTGAGATGTTTCAGTGCTGGACACTCCTCCATCCCTTCTTCTCAGCACTATGTTGCCTTTTGGGTAATCCCAGTGGTCACCTCCATCTGAAAAGAGAAGCTTCTCTAACCCGAACTCAGAGTAGCAATACTATATGAATATGATCATTAAATGTAATGCTTTCAGGGCAATTTGGTGAGGATAATATAGGCATTTATCCAGAGAACAGCAGGCTTTATACTGCTAAGGCTCATGACCTCCCCGCCATAGGATTTTGATTAGGTTTTCAGTACCAGGCACATATTCCCTCCCATAGAGTGGACCTTTCAGTCTAATTAGAGAGCAGTTGGTTTCCCCCAGAACAGACATGCCACTATTGTACTCGTTCAGTCATTTGGCCTTTCGGGCCAAAGTTGAGGTTTCCAGTGTCCATTGTTTTCACTGCTGATGACTTATGTCTCCCGTAAGACTGCATACAGTGCAGCTTTATTCCAGCTTTTTTTCTGGCTGGGCTACAGGGAGAAGGTTTTCTGCTCAACAACAACTTGATTTCTCAGTGACTTTGCTGCTCAGGCATGTGAAGTGTTCAGCAATAGGGTCTGACCAACTCTTTCTCATGGGGAACCAAGGGCCTTGGCAATAGCCTATAATGTTTTGGAGGCAATCAAAATTCAAGACATTCTGAATAAGCCATATGAACATCTACTTTCTTAAATAATGGCACACCCAGCAGCCATAGATTTTTACTAGAAAATTTTCAGTGCCTGGGATGGTATATTTTCCAGTGAGTTGTAGGACAGGGAGGTCCCTGTTGCCTGCCATAGGCTTTTGATTAAGTTTTCAGTACCAGCCATATATTCCCTCCCATAGAGCAGGCCTTCAGTCCAATTAAAGAGCAATTGGTTTCACCCAGAGCAGACTTGGCACTATTGCACTCTTTTGGTCCTTTGGACCATCTGGCCAAACTTGAGGCTTCTAATGTCCACTGTTTCCACCACTGATGACTTCTGTCTCCCATAGGGCTGCATACAGTACAACATTTTCCAGCTTTCAGTTGGCTGGGCTACAGGAAGAAGGTTTTCTGCTTAGCACCAGCTTGATTTCTCAGTGACTTTGCCACTCAGGCATGTGAAGTCTTCAGCAATAGGGTCTTACCATCTCTTTCTCAAGGGAAACCAAGGGCCTTGGCAATAACCTATAATGTTTTGGAGGCAACAGGGACCTCCCTGACAAACAATTTACTGGAAGGTATCCCGTTTGTAGCACTGAAAATTTTCTAGTAACAATCTATAACTTCTGGATGTACCATTATTCAAAAAAGTAGGTTTTCATATCTCTTATTCAGAATATCTTGAATTTTGATTGACCCTCCCCCTGCCCTTCTTTTACACAATCTCTTCTACCCCCTCTAATCTGGTCTTCTAATTACATACATACAATACCATCCCCTTAAGTCTTTTCCTCTCCTCCCTCTATTATAGCCTTTCACTAGCTTACTGGCCTCTGCTACCAATTTTTGGTTCCAGCTCACACACAAATCTATACATTTGTAGCTAGGATCCACATATGAGCGAAGACATGTGACATATGGCTTTCTGGGCCTGGGATACCTCACTTAGCACAATCCTTTCCAGATCCATCCATTTTGCTGCAAATTTCATAATTTCAGTTTTCTTAACTGCTGAATAGAACTTCATTGTCTAAATGTACCACATCTTCAATATGTCCTCCTGTTGGAGTGTTCCTTTAATCAGTATCTTTCCTCCATTATATTGGTTTGAAGTCTATCCTGTGATATATTAGGATAGCAACTCCTGCTTGTTTCCTAGGCCCATTTGCTTGAAACACCTTTTTTATCCTTTCACCTCACAACAGTGTCTATCTTTTATTGAGATATGATTTTCCTGGAGGCAGCAAACAGCAGGATCCTGCCTTTTAATACAGTCTGCAAGTTTGTGTCTTTTGGTTGGAGCATTGAGGCTACTGATATTAAGAGTTATTATTGAAAGGTATGTATTTATTCTTGCCATTCTTCTTATTTTGTAGTGCTTCATGTTTTCCTTTTACTTGCTTGTTTTAACTGTTTTTCGAGTATGCTTTATTTTTTTCCCATTTCCTCTTGTGTTTGTTTTGCTTTCTCTTCAGTGTGAAGAATTCCTTTGAGTATTTTCTGTATAGCTGGTTTAGTTGTCCTAAATTCCTTTAGCCTGTTTTGTGTGTGTATGTGTGTGTGTGTGTGTGTGTGTGTGTGTGTGTGTGTAATGTCCTTATTTCTCTATTAATTTGGATAGATAGCTTTGCAGGATAAAGTAATCTTGATTGACAGTTGTTATTTTTCAGAAATTGGAATGCAACATTCCAAGCCCCTCTGGATTTTAAAGTTTGTGTTGAATAATCTGCTCTTATCCTGATGGGATTGCCTATTTAGGTGACTTGCTTTTTCTCTCTAACTGCTTTTAATATATTTTCTTTGGTTTGCATGTATAGTAGTTGGATTATAATATGGTGAGGAGAGGTTCTTTCCTGGTTTTGTCTTTTTGGTGTTCTAAAACCTTCTTTTATCTGCATTGGTATTGCTTTTCCAATTTGGGGAAATTTTTTCTTCTATGATTTTGTTGAAAACACCTACCAAGCCTCTCCTTTTATATACCCTGGATTCTTTATGTTTGATCTTTTCATAGTGTCCTGGATATCTTGAAATTCCCATTTATACCTTCCTATTACCTTGTCTTGCTCTTTGTTGGGTTGTATTACGTCTTCCACCTGGTCTTCTAGTTTAGATACTCTGTTCTCTCCTTCATCCATTCTACTTGTGAGACCTTCCACAAAGTTTTTTCTTTGACTGACTGTGTTCTTCAGAGCTAGAATTTCAGCCTGGTTTTCCTTCAGTATCTCTATTTTCTTACTCATGTCTTATAAGGACCTCCTTATTTTATTAAGCTGGTTTCCTGTGTTCTCATTCAGGAGTTTGTTTTCTTCTTTAATTCCTTTGTTTTCTTGCTTGATTTCTTGGAGTATAGATATAGTCATTTTTTTTTTTTTGAAATCTTTGTCAAGCATCTCATCTAAAACAGTCTCATTGTTGAACATTTCTGATGGATTTAAAAATTTTTGGTTGGATTGTATTATCTTAATTCTTTGTGTTTCTTGTATTATAATGTCGTGACTTTTGCATCCTGAATTCACTGGATGCTTGAGTTTTCTACTCATCTGCAGTGCTCTTAAATGTGGCTATCCACCTTTATATACTTTCAGGGTATGAGTTTAAGGTGCCAGGTGTAGCTCTTGTACCCCAATCCAGCCACAGAAGTAATCCTAGGTGTTGAGTTTGCTTGCTAAGCAAATATTATAGTGGACTGAGTGGAAAAATTTACTGCAAATTCTAAACTTCAACTTAGCAATATACATATTCAATAAAAAAAAGCACAGAGTATGCCATTGTGGGGATTAAAACAGATAGTCTTATCAAGCCAAAATCCCTAAAGGTGTCTTTTGTTCTACACCCTTAATCCTGTCATCTGGGAGGTAGAGAATTCTGTCTTGAATTGGGTTCCAGGTCAGCCTGGATCTGAATCAGACCCTGCCCCCAATAATGACAGAAGCAAAAGACTAAAGCCCTATAAATCTGAAAGCATCAATGCAACAATATTCAATCCCCAAATGCAGCTTATTTGAAAATGGTAAAGCCAACGAAGAATATGCAACCCATAACCTGCCCTGACATGGAAAGAGAGATTAGCACTTCCAATGCAGGCCTATGTACCTGTTTTTTATTTTATTTATCTATTTATTTTGTCAGTTGTCCTCATTACCTTTTGGGATGGCTTCCAATCTCACCAATGCTGAGTGCCCACCTCTATCCCTCCATGTTGTGCTGTGGAGCTGCAGTTCTGATCAACTGTGCTGGATAAACTGCCACCAGGGGCTGAATGCTGGAGGTTCACAGTTCTGATGGTTGGGGGATGGGAGACTGCAGAAGCCTGGATTTGCTCATATAGTCCCACCTGTATCCCTTTCAGGAACCCCTTAGTTCATCTCAGTTGTCTTTCCTTCAGATTTCTTGACTTTGCAAAGAGACTGATGTGGTGAGGAAATCACATTGTTTGGTCTCTGCTGCTGCCACTGCTTGGCACGCCTGGTGGGTTAGTGCCAGGCAGGTGTGTGGATTGTGCAGATCAGAGAGCCACAAGTGCCTCAGTGGGATTCTGGCTGTTTTCCTGCTTTCTGTTGAATCTTAGTCCCTCCTGCTTCTCCACTGTGTCTAAGAATAACCTATACTACTTCAGTTTTCAGAAGAAAAGTATATTTTGCTTAGGTTTTTCTTAAATCCCTCCATAGGCTGGTTTAGCATGGCTCCTATGCCACCATCTTACCTGGAAGTCTGACTTCAAGTTTCTGATACTTCTTACTTCAATTCCTAAGTTCTGAGATCACAAGCATCTACTACCACCCCTAGCCAATCATTTTTTTTAATTTATTTTTTTATTAAAGGCAGACATACATAGAGAGAGTGCAAATGGGCACACCAGGGCCTCTAGTCACTGCAAACAAACTCCAGTTGCATGTACCACCATGTGCATCTGGCTTACATAGGACTTGGAAAATGGAACCTGGGTCCTTTTGCTTTGCAGGCAAGCCTCTTAGCCACTAAGCTGTCTCTCCAGCCCCCAATAATGTTTTTTTTTTTTACATATTTTTGTTTATCAGAAGAGTTGCTAGAATCATAATTAATATGAAAATTTTTCATACACACCATGCATATATCTAACCCTATATGTAATGTTATATTACTACAAAAATCACACAGACTTTTGAAAATAGTTATTAAACAGGATCTAGTACAAAAAATTATTTGAAATAATCATTTAAAGCCACTGTGATAGCACTCACTTATAATCCCAGCTCTTGGCTGGTAGAAGCAGTAGGATCAGTAGCTCAAGGCCAGTTCAAGAGTAAGTTAGAGACAACCTGTGGCTAGCGGATATCCTGTCTTTAAAAAGTAAGTAAAGTTTTTCTGTAGTAGAAAAAATAAAGTGCAATAAATAGTGAAGCCCTAACTAGGTTCAACATGTTTACAAAAGTAGACATGTTAACAAAGTGATTACTTGGGTTATATTCTATCATATTTCAGTAACTTACAATTAAATGAAATAGTATAGCATAATAGTACTGTGGTGCCCATGGCATATATTTTCTTCCTGGCTGTTTTATGCTGTATTAGACTCTAATGCTGAATACAATTGACAATTGTATATTATCCTTCAATTACATGGCTTTTTTTTTTTTTTTTTTTTTTTTTTTTTTTTTTTTTTGGTTTTTCAAGGTAGGGTCTCACTCTAGTTTAGACAGACCTGGAATTCATGATGTAGTCTCAGAGTGCCTTTCAACTCACAGTGATCCTCCTCACTCTGCCTCCTGAGTGCTGGGATTAAAGGCGTGCACCACCATGCCTGGCTTCAAGTACATGACGTTTTGAAAATTTAAATCCAAATGAGTCAAACCTTATAAAACTGAAAATAGAAGTTAAATTAACTTTTGTATCAGTGAGTACATTTAGTGAAACAAGATGCATTCCATTGAATTTATTATGCTCTTAATTTACTCTTCCATATTTTAGAGAAATAGCTAAAATGAACATGGCTTCACATATTTCAAATAAAATAAAGCCAGTCATGCAGTGTTAGACTGCTTTCCTTTTGATAGATTTGATAACTAAAACCCCTCCCTAAATCGAGGTCATTCTTTGTCTATCTGCCTATCCTATTAAGTCTAAAGAATAAATATATTTTTAAGTCCACGTCAGAATACTATGAACAAAACTTAAAGTACATTGTAAAGACAAATAATTGTATATTCTTTAGTCACACTTCATATGTATCCATTAATTATTAACTTATTAGATATCATTATTATTCATTTATCTTTAAATTTTAAGTAAAATATTAATGCATTTACAGATAAAATAAATTAAAATATCATATTAGTATATTTATAAATAAATTTGTTTCTAGCCTGAGAAACTTCTTTAGGTAAATGGCGATAGACACCAAAGAGACTCAAACTCATCAAAATATAAAATCAGAGGCTGCTGATAGCTCAACATTAAAGGACACTTATAACAAGCTGTTAAAGGCTCATAAAACTTTCCAGAAAGGGGGATTGAAATAATGTAATGGCCACAGGGTGGGAAGGTATACCCTGAGGCATTGATTTCCCCCACAGGGATTGACTGGTGTATTCATAAGTAAATAACTATAATCCCATGGAGCAGGGCCCTCAGTGGAATGGGGCAGGGAAGAAGGAACTAAATAACATAACCTGATGGGAATATTACCAATATAAAATGTATTCATTCAATAAAGTTCTGAATAAAAATTATTTATAAATAAAACATTTATAAATAAAATGTGAAAATATAAATAAAATAGATATTAAAAATAAAATATAAAAATATATTAATGGGCTAGAGAGATAGCTTAGCCATTAAGGTACTTGCTGGTAAAGCCAAAGGATCCAGGTTTGATTCCCCAGTACCCACATACAGCCAGATACACAAGGTGGTGCATGCATCTGGAGTTCATTTGCTAGGAGGACCTGGCATGCACATTCTCTTTCTCTTTCTAGCTGTCTCTTCCTTTTCCTGTCTTTCCCTCTATCAAATAAATAACATATATGTTTTAAATAAATATGCATATATAGATGTACATATTGTACATATATGTATACATTACACATATATTATGTATACATATATTATACATATATATAGATATCTATGGAGAGAGTCATTAATATTTGTTATGAAGGAAGACACCAATGGAATAACTTAGTAAGTTCTCTATTTCTTAAAGTATAAAGTTTACCAGTGCTAATCACTCCTTGCTGCATATTTATACACACGAGCATGTGTATTGTAGATGATTTTATCTCAACTTGTAAAAATTTGGAGTTTCTGTCTCTTCAGACAAAAGACAGGGATAATTTTGTATTCATTAAGAGCCATGGCCAGTTTTGGAAGAATAAGACACTTCATGATGTCTTTTGTGCCACAAGTGGGATTCCCTAAAAAATATCACATACTATGTTGTATACTGTTTTTTTTGAAAGTCTAAATAATATATTTTATAACTTGATTATTATCTTTTGTTTGCTTTATAAGTTTCTTAAAAATTGTTTGAAAAATATATTTTTTTAATCAAACCAGTAACTATAATCACAGTTCACAGGGTATACTGTTTTTGTTCCTGATTTCCATAGTGAGGTTTTATACCAAGAGCTGAGAAACATATTTTTTTTAAAGAGAGACAGAAAAAGAGAAGGGGGAGAGAATTAGTGTGCCAGGGCCTCAGCCACTGAAATCGAACTCCACACATTTGTGCCACCTAGTGGGCATGTGAGACCTTGCACTTGCCTCAACTTTGTGTGTCTGGCTAACATGGGATCTGGAGAGTTGAACATGGGTCCTTAATTTTCGCAGGCAACACCTTAACTGCTAAGCCATCTCTCCAGCAAGAGAAACATAGTTTAAACATGAATAAAAACTTAGTACCAATAGTTTATGGTGGATGCCAGCATCTAGTAGAATGAGAACTTATCAGTCTCTAAAGTCAAAGTAGGAAGTTTCCATGTTGAATACTAATTCTAGCAGTTTATTATTGTTTACTTAAGTTCCCTGCTATATGAGCTTCTCCATGAGGAAGCTCAGAACAGGGCCGTGGCTGCAAAAGAAGAAGAAATACCAAGACAGAAATCAGTGTTCATGATAATCTATCTTATATATGATATTGTACGACAACTGCCTTGTTGCATTTGTTCAACACAAGTCATCAGGAACAGACAACACAAAAGAAAGCTACTCAGGCACAAAAGGTCACTATGGGACATCTAAGACCTATGTACCACTTCCTCTTTTTGGGTGATCTCAAAGACTCTTTATTTCCAAATGAAATGTTTAGTATCACCAACAATAAATAAATACATAACTAGAATAAATACTCTTCTTAAAAACGTACCAGGATCTAAAGTATTAAATATCAGAGTTCAAGAATACTAACACATATCCCAGTGGGAAAAGTTGTCCTGCAACATTTGTCAATAGAAAAGCATAGCACTATACCTCTGATCTTTCATCTGATCATCCTTAGGTAAAACTGTTCTTGTACTTAACACAACCAGGCATGTAATTAATCCCTTATTCTTAATATGGCTTGAATGTCAAGGATTAAAAAAAATTAAGTCAAGCTTCTCATTTGAAAGGAATAAACTGAAATATAGACAGGGCTAAAGAGATGGCTTAGCAGTTAGAGGTATCTTCTTACAAAGACTAATATCTTGGGTTTGTTTCCCCTTACTCACCATAAAGCCTGATGCACCCACAATGTGGCACATGTATGTACAGTTCATTTGCAGTGGTAAGAGGCCCTGCCCTGGTCCTCCCATGCTCAACATAGATATCTTTCTTCCTCTCTCCCCTTTCCCTCTCTTTCTCTGTCTCTCCTCACAAGTAAATAAATAAAAGTATTTTGAAAGCATAGATACAAATAATGTTATAGGGAAATATTCTAGGGTAAGATTATGAAGGGAAAAGGAAAACATCAAATAAATGTTAATACAATCAAAGAAACAAAAGAACATTGATGAAAAATTGGTTATTGGTTGTATTTCTATAAATGAAACTGGAAAATAATTCACATTAATAAGTCTATGTTAAAACATTTTATTAGGAATTAAAAATAGCAACACAAAAATATAAATTCAATAAAGTCAACATCTCCCCCATACTGTAAAAATATTAACAGATGAAAAGAAGAGGAGAACAAATAAGGATAAGAAAAGGTCAAACCAGAAAGATTATATTTAATTAACAATAACTACATAGAGAAGAAAACCAGAAAGTATGGGAAAGAAATCAGAAAGACAGAGGCACAGATAGAAGCATTAATGGGTACAGATGAGAGAATAGTAAAGACCACATCAAGTCTATAATCATAAAACATTTGTAGGTAAGGGACTAAGGGAGAACTATGAAATCTTTCATTAAAAATATGCAAAGAACAAAACTACAAATAAGTTATCTATAAAGATTGGAGGGTTGTAATGACATAGGAATACTCAATAACATCGAGAAACTAAAAATAACTAAGGAACACCTTCAAAATTTTTTAAAAATTTGTATTTTTGGTAGATTGAATGTCTAGTCCCATAAACTCAGTCATTTTTGGTTGAACTTTCTGTCACTGGAGATGGATCGTATTATAAAATAATATAAGGTTTTTCATAAATTGTAATTTATATTGACAATGTGAGAGAAAAATGGGATGAAATATTGCATTAAAGTGTTAAATTTTCAATGGCAATAATATGAAAATAATATATGAGTTACCAAAACTAAGATAAATATGCATGTCATTTATAATGTGGTGTTAAATAGATGAAGGCAATGGAAATCATTAACTCCGAGATGAAGTTTAAGGGCAGAAAAAGGGAATAAACAGCCACTCATTCATTTTTATATGACTTTTAGATGATATGTGCAAGAAGTATCTTTATAAAAATGATTATCACGGAGAAAACAGAACAGATGTTGTTGATAACCTGTGCCACATTCCCTGGGTAAACACCTAGTCCTTTGGCAGCTATGGTAGATGATTCCCACACACTTTGACAGCTCCTTGCCTCAAGGGCTTGAAGGAGTCTCTCTTTTCTGCCTGAAGGCTTTCTGACAGGGAGTAATTCTCCCTGCAATCCAGCTTGTTCTCAATTTCAAACAATAAGGATTGTACTCCTTAAATGTTCTGGGTTCTTAGTCCTCTCTAGGGAGAGGATCCTAAGGAGTAAATTTCATGCTTTTGCAAATGGGCCCCAGCAAATTGAGCCCCAGCTGCCCATAATAATAACTGACCTTAATTTCTTACCTGTGATTCCTGGGATCACTCCCTGTATAAACTACATGCACCCCAGTATTTGCAAGTGAAAACCCAAACTAAAACATCTGTCTACAGGATATTTTGGGAAAAGATATCAAGGGGAAAAATCACATGATGCCTGCTATGGTGTGTCTAAATTTCTAATATGCATACCTTGGTTAATAATAAAATGGTTATTTTACTTAACAAGCTCTGGAGTAGATTGGTATGCATCAACAGTAGCTGGTACACATTAACCTTCTTTAAATAATTACTAACTGGCGGGCTTGAAGAGATGCCTCAGCAGTTAAGGCACTTGCCTGCAATGCTTAATGACCTGAGTTTGATTCCACAGTACCCACGTAAAGCCAAATGCACAAAGTGCTGTATGCATTTGGAGTTCATTTGCTGTAGCTAGAGGCTCTTGTGAACCCATTCATTCTATCTCCTTGCAAATAAATAAATAAAATATTTAAAAGTTACTAAAAGAACATATTATCTTAAATTAGAAAAGGGTAGTTCTTTGGTTATCCTTTATTCTGGTCATACTAAAGAATTATGGATCAATCCATATCCAAGATATTTTTAGCATGTTTTCTCTATCAAAAGAGAGTAGATTAAACCCTTGAATTAGATGGAAAATAATAGAGCACACTGTTATTAATGTTATATGTGCTGCCAAAGAGTCCAAAATTAGTAATATAGAAACTTTCAACATAAATGATAGAAAACATAAATGTAGATCTTCAATATTTGGAGGATGTGTTTACTGAGGCTTCTTGCAGCTATAAAATATTCTTTTTTAAAATCATTATACATCCAATGTAATATTCCCAAGTGATTAATTTAGTATGAAATTAAATGTTTTGCCTAGATACAAGATCTTTTAATGTTATATGTGTACCAAATTGTGCTAAAATAATTAGGTAGCTGAGGACATCTGCTGCAGTAAATTCAAATGCTGAATATTCAATTTAAATTAATACCAAGCATCACATCCAAAAGACTTGTATGGCTTCTCTTTTAACATGAAGAAAAGAATGAAAGTAGTGCATTTGAACTATTTTATAAAATAGCTGAAAACTGCATTTGTCTAGGCTGAAGAAAAGTTATTTATGAAATATGGCTCCAATCTGAGAGCTTGGTGGTCAATTTCTCAATTTGGGAATAAAATCTTAATGCTAATGTGGCCTAGAGTTTAGGATGTTTGTTTTATTTGAAAGTTGGCCATTTATATTACTTCTCATGTGCCTGTTTAAAAATCTAAAAATTATATAATAAATTAAAACGAATGTCTTTTTCCCCGTACCATGTTAGATACGCATATTTGAGCCAGACATAATGCTGAATACTGCATTAGATAGTCTACTTGCCTTAAGGAATTTTGTCAATTAAGATTTGTGGGCTAGAGAGATGGCTTATCGGTTAAGGCGCTTGCCTGCGAAGCTAAAGGACCTCAGTTTGCTTCCTCAGTACCCATGTAAACCAGATGCACAAGGGGGCGCATGTGTCTGGAGTTAGTTAGTTTGCAGTGGTTGGAAGCCCTGGCATGCCCATTTCTCTCTCTCTCTCTCTCTCTCTCTCTCCCCCTGCCTCTTTCCCTCTCTTAAATAAATATTTTTTAAAAAGGTTTGTAAGGAAATAAGTTGAATCATTTTAATTCATAATTTATAAAGGATGAAGGGCTTTCGTGAGGTAATATATAATGAACTGTTTTTAGAAAAAGACTAATTTGACTGAGGGGCATCTACAATTTTGTTGTCAACCTGAAAGGTAATTCATTTCTGGAAGAGTGTCTGTGAAGGTATTTCCAAAAAGGTTTAACTGCAGGGGGCAAAACACACCCTAAATTTGAGAAGCACTATCCCATGGGCTGGAGTCCTAGATTGAATAAAAAAAGTAAAAATAAGATAAAGTGAACTGAGTCTGGTTCTCTACTTTAGAGTTTGCTCCCATGACTGGTTTCATAACTGCAGGTTTCATCATGAACTGTGTCACAGCTTCTCTGTCTTGATGGACTGTATCTTTTTAAAGTGTGAGTCAGAATGAAGTATTCCTTCATTAAAGTGCTTTTGTCAGCTATTTTGTCATAGCAACAAGAAAAGTAGCACATACTGATATTTATTTATCTATTTACAACTAAGGTACTTGCTTGCAAAGTCTAAGAACCTAGGTTTGATTCCCCAGGTCCTAAGTAAGCCAGATGCACAAGGTGGCACATGTGTCTGGAGTTCATTTGCAATGGCTGGAAGCCCTGGCGTTCCCATTCTCTCTCTCTCTCTCTCAAATAAATAAATAATTTTTAAGAAATAAAATTAAGTCAGCAGGATATCTAAATGCATTGCTCAAACCTTTATTCTACAATTGTTAGTAAAATCTCCTTGGGATGTACTAAAATTGAATATTAAAAGTAGTACCCTAATTTTCATATAGGCTTAAATTGAGATAACATAGTTGTGTTTATGATACATTACCAATTTCTGTTAAAAAGTAGAAATAATAAAAGAATATCTTCCATTTCTTAGTGTTAAGTTCTCTGCAAACAAACCCCCTTAGCTAACATCCAGGCTCATATGGGGTAGGAGAAGAAGTGCCGTTGAACATATTTGTGGTGCAGCAACATTTTTGACTAAATTTTTCCTCTTCCTGTAAAATATAGCAAACATTGAATAGGGAGAAATACTTAAGACATATCATTATCAATAATATGCCTGTGGCATTCAAAGGTGAATTCTAGGGAAAAAAAATCAAAACACTATGGACCTCATTTTATCAAAGGGACAAGAACTAAGAATTGAGTGTTGCCATAGGTGAGCAGAGTCTGACTCTCATAAGATTAGTTTCTGAGGCAGGAATTCAAAATCTGGGGAAAAAAAAGATGAAATCTCTGCTCATTCATTGTCCATACTCTATTGCCCTCATATAACTATTAGGTACAGGAATTCTAAGTCCTACAGGCTAAAATGTAGAAGGACAGACCACTTAAAATGTATGCTTCAACCCCCTTTCTGCAGCTGCATATTCTTTTTTGGGGGAGGGGGATTTTTTTCTTCACCCTGATGAGGACAGAAAAGACTTGTGCTGTATAGTTTTTTTTTTTAAATAACTGTCTTCATTTTCTTTAAGTTCCCTTAGAGGAAATTCAGAAATTCAGACTGATTACATGATATTTTCTGTAATTATTTCTAAGGCTGATTTATGTGACTTTTTTAAAAGATAATGAATAAAAAATAAGTTATAGAAAAAGATCCAGTAACCCAAAATATTCAATAAAAACTGTTAAGTAGAAAAATAGACTTACAGTATTATAAAAGTATATTCATATAATACATAAGAATACTAATGTAAAAACATTTAACAATTACCAGTAATATTTCCTGGACTGCGATGTTATATATATATATTATATCTCCTTACATTTTTCTTTAAGTTTTTAAACAATTCATGTACTTTTACATATATCCATAAAAATATGCACTTAAATTAAGCATAGTTAACTGTATTTCAAGGGAGAATTATTTTGAATACTATACGGGAGAATATTTATTTCCACTATAGAATGCCTCGTGATTTCACAATTCTAGTGTACAGAAAAACAGTATTTATTGATAAATGGTATTCAAGTTTATACCAAAAGTAAGAGGCTATTACTGTTAGTCTAATTACCACCCTCATTTTTCTATTAGAAATATGCAGAAGCAACTCTGACAGTCAGCCTGTCCCTCATCTGTAACGATTAGTTTTACAGTATTCCCCATGGTATAGCATTCTGTGTTTTGTTTCACCTTCAGTTAAATAACTCATGCTGATTTCTTTAGTGGTCCACAAAGACAAGTTTCCTTTTCTTATATAGAGTCTAATAGAGATACTCTTGCAGGTTTTCCTTTTTACACTTTCTCAAAAATCCTATTAATAGAGTCTCTATTGTAATACTCTTCTAATTATAACATGCTCCTTGCAGAGCACAGAGGGCAAGCATTCTAATAAAACTGTGGCCCCACACTGAAAAGTAGGAAGAAATAACTGCCATTCTCACTTCAGTAGTAAATTTAATAAATCAGAATATGTAGAATTTAAAGTCCACTTGGCAAAGGTAAAGTGATAGGGTTTGCCTACTATTGATTTGGTCATGAACTAGGGATATAGAAATATCCTGCTTTAATGTAAGCTAGGTTGTTTTTGTAATAAACATTTTGTTGAATTGTGGTTGACATTTCCAAAGCTATTTATATTTAATATATATCTCAATTACTATGGGAATAAATATGTCAATGAAGTCATTATTCTATGAAAGCCATAAAATCATCTATAATGTTTTACCATTTTACTACCCAATTGTAATTTTTATTAGTGTTGTGGTTGTTATCTTTACTTTGGTATAGTGAAGAAACTTCATATCTACCTTGTTGGCTAAGTGAAAACATACAGTGAAATATTGTTAGATATATAGATGTTACATTATATGTGCAAAAGTTTTAGACCTTATATGTCTTGCCCAGCTGAAACTGGCCTTTTTGGTATCACCTGTGTATTTCTCTGTTTCTCATGTATTGCCTGCAACTATTATTTTTGTGCTTCTATGTGTTTGATTATTTCCGATCTTATATATAAGTAAAGTCAGATGGCATTTTTCCTTCTGTGTCTTGCTTATTACATTTAACATGATTTTTTCTGTGTCCACAAATATCTCACAAATGACAGGATTTTCTTCTTTTTCAAAAGACTAAAAAACACACTATTGTATGTATATGCCACATTTTATTTATTTACGACTCTGTCAATTTACATTTAGCTTGTTTTTATGCCTTGGCTATTAAGGTTAATGCCACAATAAATATTAGTGCAAATATCTCTGATTTTAATACATTTAAATATTTGTCAAGAAACAAGAGTGATAGATCAGGCAGAGGTACTAATTTTAATTTTGTGAAGAATATTTAGTGTTTTCTGTATTTTCAGTATGAATTTGTATTATTGCCAACAGTGTATCAAATTTCCTTGTTTTTCATGTCCTCCCCAACACCAATTATATTCCATCTTTTAAATAATGGCAGTGTTCACAGATTTGAATGATATGTCCCCTCTCCATCATATCCCCACCCCCTCTCTATCAGTTTCTCTTTCATTTTGATGTCATGATCCTTTCTTCCTATTATGATGGTCTTGTGTAAGTAGTGTCAGACACTGTGAGGTCATGGATATCCAGGCCATTTTGTGTCTGGAGGAGCACGTTGTAAGGAGTCCTACCCTTCCTTTGGCTCTTACATTCTTTCTGCCACCTTTTCCTCAATGGACCCTGAGCCTTGGAAAGTGTGATAGAGATATTTCAGTGCTAAGCACTCCTCTGTCACTTCTTCTCAGCACCATGGTACCTTCTGAGTCATCCTAAGGTCACTGCCATCTGAAAAGAGAAGGTTCTCTAACCAAAGGTGAGAGTAGGATTAATATATGGGCATGAGCATTAAGAGAAATGCTTACTGGGCAGTTTGATGAACATAATATATGCATTTAGACTGGCAGAAGTAGACATTACACCCCTAGGGCTCATGACTACCCCTGTTGTAGGTTTTCAGTATCAGGGATGTATTCCCTTCCCATGGAGCAGACCTCCATTCCAATTAGATGGTAGTTGGTTTCCACCATGACAGACGTGCCACTATTGCACCCGTTGGCTCATTTGGCCTGGCTGGCCAAATTTAAGGCTTGCAGTATCCATTGTTGAGTGTCTTCACTGGTGATTTCTCCCTCCCCCATTGAACTGCATGCAGCATAGCTCTTTCCAGCTTTCTGTCAGCTGGTCTACATGGAGGAGGTTATCAGTTCAGTTCCAGCAGGATTTCTCAGTGATCTTGCAACCCAAGTATGTGGAGTCTTCAGCAATAGGGTCTTACCATCTATTCCTGGTGGGAAATCAAGGGCCTCGGCCATGCCTATAATATTTTAGGGGCATCAGGGACCTCCCTGGCCAACAACTCACTGGAAGGTATCCCATCCCTGGCACTGAATATTTTATAATAACAATCTATGGGTTCTGGGTGTTCCATTGTCCATAAAAGATTTTTAAAAAATAGTTTGGAGCCAGGTGTGGTGGCACATGCCTTTAATCCCAGCACTTAGAAGGCAGAGGAAGGAGGAGCTCTGTGAGGGAGGGGAAAGAGAGGGAATGGACTCCCAGGGACTCTAACCACTGCAAATGAACTTCAAATGCATGCACCCCTTGTGCATCTGGCTTACATGGGATCTGGAGAATTGAACCAGGATCCATTGGCTTTGCAGGAAAACACCTTAACCACTAAGCCATCTCTCCAGCCCTTTTTTGTATTTTTTGAGGTAGGATCTCACTCTAGCCCAGGCTGACCCAGAATTCACTATATACTCTCAGGGTGGCCTCAAACTCATGGCCATCCTTCTACCTCTGCTTCCTGAGTGCTGGGATTAAAGGTATATGTCACCACACCTGGAAATTTTCACCTTCATAATTAGGTTTTGTCCCCTTTCTGTTGGTGCTATAGATCCTTATAACTGCCATAAATGGTATAGAAGAAACCATTGAAAAAAGAAGAGGGAAGTTGTTACCCTCTAATGTAGTTCTGAACTAATGTCAGTAACAACTTTCTATTTCCATAAATAACAGGATTGATGCTGTTCTGTGTCTGTTAACATTTTTTTTTTTTGTTTGCATGTTTTTTGTTTATCGAGGTAGGGTCTCACTCTATCTCAGGTTGACCTGGAATTCACTATGTAGTCTCCCTGACTCCTTTTATGAAGCTAGCATCACCCTAATACCAAAACCAGACAGATGAAACAAGAAAAGAAAATTATAGGCCTGTATCCCTGATGAACTTAGATGTAAAGATCCTGATCAAAATCCTTGCAAATTGAATTCAACAACACTTCAAAAGCACTATCCAACTTGATCAAGTAGGCTTTATCCCAGGGATGGGTCAACATATTGAAATGGGTCAATGTAATACATTACATAAATAGACTTAGCCATAAGAACCACATGACCATCTCAATTGATGCAGAGAAGTCCCTGGACAAAATGCAACAACACTTCATGATCAAAACACTGGAAAGAATAGGCATGGAGGGTTTATATCTCAACACAATAAAGACTGTATATAACGTACCTAAAGCCCAGTTATTATGTGTTGGGGAAAGACACAAGGAGTTCCCACTGAGAACAGGAACAAGACAGGGGTGCCCACTCTCACCACTGCTCTTCAACGTAGTACTAGAAGTACTATCCCAAACAATAAGACAGGAGAAATAAATAAAATGGATTCAAATTGGAAAAGAAGAAGTCTACTTAGCCCTATTTTCAGATGACATGATCCTGCACATAAGTGACCCAAAAGTCTCCATCTCAAAACTTCTAAATGTGATCATTTCCTTCAGTAAAGTGGCAGGATACAAAATCAATGCACAAAATGAGTCGCTTTTCTTTTTTTTACAAATTTTTTTTATTTTATTTATTAGCAAGAGATTGAGAGAGAGAATGAGATGGAGACAGAAAATGGCTTATGGGTACTGTGGAATCTAAACAAGATCCTTTGGCTTTGTAGGCAAACACCTTAACTGCTAAACCATATCTCCAGCCCCCAATCAGTAGCTTTTCTATATGCAAAGGACAAATATACTTAGAAAGAAATCAGTGAGAATATCCCATTTTCAATAGCAACAAAAAATTTAAATACCTTGGAATAACACTAACCAAGGTTGTGAAAGACCTCTATAATAAAAACATAAGAAAAACTCAAGAAAGAAATTGAGGAGGTCTTGAGAAGATGGAAAGATCTCCCATTCTCCTGGATGGGTAGAATTAATATTATGAAAATCCAATTCTACCAAAAGCAATCTACAGATTTAACACAATACCAATAAAAATACCAGCATCATTCTTCACAGAGATTGAAAAAAATGATCCCAAAATTCATATGGACTGACAGCAGGCCTCATATATTCAAACATATCCTCAGGGGAAAAAATAACACCTCGGGAGGTAGTACCATGCCCCATCTAAAGATATATTACAAAGCCATAGAAACAAAAAAAGAGCATGATACTGGCATAAAAACAAAAAATATTGACCAAGGGAACAGGATTGAAGACCCAGACCTTAGGTCAAGAAACTACAGCTACTTGATCTTTGACAAAAGTGCCAATAATGTAGACTGAGAAAAGACAGCATCTTCAACAAATGGTGTTGGACAAATTGAATGCCCATATGTATAAAAATGAAATTAGACCAACTCTTTTTGCCATACACAAAAATTAAGGCCAAATGGATTAAAGACCCCAAATAATACGTGAAACTCTTCAAGTACTGAAAGAAAAAAATAGGAGGCATGCTCCACAATATAGGAGTGGGAAAATACTTCCTAAACAAAATCCCAGTAGCCCAGGAACTTAAATAAGCACTAAACCAATGGAATCTCATGAAGGTTAAAAGGTTTTTGCACACACAAACATAACATAAGCAGAGCCATTATATTACCCACTGAATGGGAGAAAATCTTCACCATCTATACCACTGACAGAAAACTAATATCTAGAACCTACAAACAACTGAAAAAAAACTAAATAAAAAAATCAAACAACCCACCCCCAAAATGGGGCAGAGAACTGAATAGAGTTCTCAGAGGAAGAATTACAGATGACTAATACAGTTAAGAAAATATTCAAAATCCCTAAGCATTACAGAAATGCAAATTAAAACAATTATGAGATTCCAACTTTCCCCAATAAGGAGAGCAAACATTAAAAAATCAAATGAAAACAAATGTTGGTGAGGTTGTGGAAAGATAGGAACACTTATTCACTGTTGGTGGAATGTAACCTGGTACAACCACTATTGAAATCAATATGGAGGCTCCTGAAAAATATGAATATAGAGTCACCAACAGACCCTGTTATTCCCTTACTGGGCATTTACCCTAAAAGCTCCATACCTCAGTTCAGAGATATTTGCTCAACCATGTTTATAGGTGCTCAATTCATAATAGCTAAAAACTTGAATGAACCTAGGTGCCCATCTTTGAACAAATGGATAACAAAGATGTGGTATAGCTACACAATAGATTTCTACTCAGCAGTAAGGAAAAATCACACAATAAAATTTGTAGGAAAATGGTTAAACTTGGAACAGATCATACCAAATGAATTCACACAATCACAGAAAGACAGTCATCACAGGGTCTCACTCATCTGTGGTTCCTAACCTGGATCAGCCGAGTTGATGACATACCTGAATGGCATCTCAAGGCTTGGGCTATAGGGAGGTTATGGCTTGGGGGAAGGGAATGGGGGGGACACAAAATGGAACCCAAATTGATCTGTTACATATAATCCTATATATCCTAGAAGTTAGACTAAAAGCTTGAACCTCAACAGGACCTTGAGGGAAGCGTCTGAATCAAAGGGCTCTGGAGAGGGTGAGATGAAGCCTGTCATAGTTTCATCCAGGTGTCTCCCATAAACTTAGGTGTTCTGAATGCTAGGTTCCCAGCTGATGGAGATTTGGGAATTAACACCTCCAGGAGGCAGTGTTATTGTTGGGGGCGGGCTTATGGGTGTTACAGCCAGCATCCCCTTGACAGTGCTTGGCACACTCTCCTGTTGCTATGGCCCACCTTATGTTGGCCAGGGAGTGATGTCCACCCTCTGCTCATGCCATCTTTTTACCTTGCCATCATGGAGCTTCCCCCTCAAGTCTATAAGCCAAAATAAACCTTTTCTTCACCACAAGCTGCTCTTGGTTGGGCGATTTATACCACAATGCAAACCTGACTGCAACAGTAAAGTGGCACAGAGGAGTAGGATTGTTGCTAGATACCTGACTGTGTGACTTTGGCCTTTTGGAGCTGATATTTCAAGAGGAATGTGGAAGGATTTGAAACCCTGGCCTAAGAGATGCTTTGCAGTTCTGTAACTACAGCTTGATGGACTATTCTGGACAGAGTTGAAAGACCTGAATGCAATAAGAACTATGGACTGTGAGGGTTGGTTTATGAGGGTGATAAAGAGCTTTGCCTGGACTGAGCTACAAACAGTTTGTGTGAGAGGTTTGCTGTTAAAAATGGGTCCTGAGAAGTTGTGCTGGGTTGCTTTGCATAGAAATGAACTGGTGTGAGCAGAGGGATATGGCACAGAAAAAATAAAATCTTTGAGTGAATTGCTGCCTGTTCAACTGCAATTGAGATTTTACAACCTTTGAGATTGGGCCAGCTAACATGCACTGGGGCAACAGGAACAATGTAGACTCTTTTGAAGGTGCCTGAGTGCTCAAGGAGAGTCCTGTTCTTCAAACTCTGCTTTATCCTCCCCCCCCACCCCCAGATTGACAAATTGGCACCCTACCTGGTATTGTGGAATATAAGAAATGCAGGAAAGAGAGGGACATGGAGTTTGCAACATGGTCTTGTGTTTTGGAAATGGCCATGGACAGTGTGTAACAGGTTTGCTGGATGCCTGTATGGAGACCCCGTGGGGCCATGAGGATAAACTGTGGGTTGCAGTGGAGACTCAGTGGAGATGCTGGGACCACAAGATGGCTGTCAAGGAGAGCAGCTGGCCCTGGATGAGGTTTTCCAGGACTGTGAGTAGCCTAGCAAGAGGGGCAGAATTGGAACTCCAGAGACTTGTTGCTAGTTAGAATTTTTGGACTTGGAGATTTGTCACTGACTAGAGTTGTTGGACTTGAAGTTACAGAGTTTGATGTTTTCCCTGTTTAAATCTTGTGTTCGTTGAATATTTCTTGGCTATGTACAATGGCATCTTTTGTAGTGTGAATGTTTATTCTGTGCCATTATGGGTATGGGGGGATTTTTTTGGTATTATGGCTCAGTTAAAAGATCTTGGACTAGGAGGATGTATGAATATCATTTGAATTGATGGGGACTTTGGAAGTGGGACTAAATGCATTGCATTTTATATCATGGATGGTTAATAGTTTATGGGTTCCAGGGGTGGAATGTGGTAGTTTGGTTCAGGTTTCCCCCATAAACTTAGGTGTTCTGACTGCAAAGTTCCCAGCTGATGGAGATTTGGGAATGAACACCTCCAGGAGTCAGTGTTATTGTTGGGAGTGGGCTTATGGGTGTTATAGCCAGTCACCCCTTGCCAGTGTTTGGCACACTCTTCTGTTGCTATGGTCCACTTTATGTTGACCAGGGGGTGATGTCCACTCTCTGCTCATGCTGCTGTTTCCCCTGCCTTTGTGAAGCTTCCCCGTCGAGTCTGTAAGCCAAAATAAACCTTTTTTATTCCCCACAAGCCAGTCTTGGTTGGGTGATTTCTACCAGCAATGCGAACCTGACTCAACAAAACTTATCCTTTAATTTCTCTTGTTTTTCTTTTTCTATGTCTTGTTATTTTCTCTTGGCACTGGACTGTGATTCTCTGTACCAGGATAGGGTTAAATTCCACAGAGAGCTGTTAACCAGAGAGACCTACAAGGTATCTCAAAACAAACAAGACAGACTTCTATCAGAGCTCATGATTACCCACCAAAGGTTAATGGTAAGACCCTACTGCTGAAGACACCATATGCTCTTGGCATGGACCATGGAGAGACCTGGTTAGAATGTGGAAGAGAGCCAGTCCCCAGACAGTGAGCCTATCTAGTGCTTGAAGGCACTAAATGAGCTATAGTGGTGGTGGTGGTGGGTGTCCAACAGCTGTCTGAGCAACTCAATGTCTAAGCTATTCAGAAGCAAACAACCTTATGTGATACTCACCCAAGGGCAATAGTGGCACACAGCCATGGTGGGTAACCAACTGCTCTTGGGTTGGCTAAAAGATCCACTCAGTGGAAAGGAACCCATATCTGCAACTGGGAAACATGTCAGAATCATATCTAGATAATGAGTCTGCTTTCCAATGCCAAGCTCCCACTAACCTTGGGCTATAAGAGGGTCTATACCCTTTAAATTCTGTCTAAATTAATAGTGGTTATCTCATTTAATCAGTCCTGACATCGCTCTCTGTTGGAGAATCTGCTTCTCTTTTTCAGATGCGAGTGGGACCTAAGCACACTTCACCCTGGATCCAGCTAAAGCCATGGAGGAATTGGAGAAATGAGCAAGAGTGTTGCTCTCTTGGTGAGGCTAATATCAGCAACAGGGTGAAGGATATAAACACTGAGGGCACTCAACATCTACCAAACCAGATATCCAGAAGCTCCTAAGAGCCCATCACTGAAGTAGACTTAAAATGCACCCAACATGACTCAGGGAGTTTTGCTGAAGAGTGGGCGGAAAGATTTTTAGTGCAACAGGTTGGGACATTATGCACAGGGACATTGATTCTCCCCCATAACTGACTGCTAACCCCACAGTGAATGATCCACAATCTCCATGAGGTTGTCCTGCATCCCGAACAAGGAGGGCCTCTTCAGAAAAGGGTCAGGGAGGAGGGAAAGTATGGTACCAATATGTGTTGTTTATATACTTAGTATGTCCATATCTAATAAAAATAAATTTAAAAAATTAATCTTTCTTTAAATTTTTATATTTGGCCAGGCATGGTGGTGCACACCTTTAATCCCAGCACTTGGGAAGCAGAGGGAGGAGGATTGCCATTAGTTCAAGGCCGCTATGAGACTGCATAGTGAATTCCAGGTCACCCTGACCTAGAGTGAGACCCTACCGCAAAAAAAAAAAAAAAAAAAAAAAAAAACACCAAAAAAGTTTATATTTGCTTAATGGCTAACCCTTGTCATAAATTACATCCTTTGAGACACTTAAGCTCATTTTCATAAACACACATACACACACAGCCATTGTGAAGATACTTAGCCATTACTCTTGAGGAGCCTCAACTTATGTATTGAGATTGCATATTTTCCTTTTCTTATATGATTCTGTTGACATAAGTAATAAACACTCCAGTGATTTTTCATGATAGTCTTTCCTGTGTTGAAGTCAGTAATCTGTTTTTTTTCCATAGTTGAGGTCCCCAATGTGGAAGAGAACTCGTCTGGTTGCTGGTGCTTGTGTTGGGATATGTTTCTTTGTTGGCTCTGACTATATCATCCTCATTATTAACAAAATTTGCAAGACCTCATAACACACCAATAACACAATAATGTAACTATTCATTTATCTTTTACTGGACAGCCTGCACCTCCCCCAGTCACTACTGTCTCTGTCTCTCTTTCTTTAATTGCTTTTTCCTTTCAATTAAAACTTTGGCCTGAGAGTCCCTGCTCCAGTTTTAGTTTGCAGCTATGTAATTACTGGGGCAAATTACCTTCACATCCAATATCAAAGGCAAAGATGCCAAGATTTAATCCTGCTTCTTTGTTATCCATCAGCATCTGGAGGCCCCAGTGAAGCAACAGTTGTTTTAGCTAACACAACTTCTAAGTCCCTATGACAAGTTCTCTTTGTAGACTAATAAACAACCCAATAACTTAGAAGTTTACTATAGTACATCTTTATTTGTTCATCTGAAAATTTTGGCTTTATTTGGGCTGTTTTAGGAATCCGTATTCAGCTGCTTGAAAAGGAATTCTACTGTGAGACTAGATGGCTGTTGACTTTGTTGGAAGTATGTGACAGACACTCACCTAGGAGGCTAGACTTCGTGTGATCCACGAAAACCAGCAAATGCATCTAATGTGTCTTGAAACCTAGGTTCAAAACTTATACATTATTCTTGTTTGGCACAATTCTGTGAGCCAAATTAAATCACAAGACCATCTGACATTCCTCAGGTAAGAAAGGGAGAACCTTTAAATTCACATTTCAAGTGAATTGAATATAGGGATGGGAATGATTACATTAATTTGTAAGTAGTATCCAGCGAGCCACTTTTCTCCATAGCTTGAAATGTAATCTCCAGCTGCTTGACTCTGGATAATACAAGAAACAGAGTGGTTACTTAATGCTTTCTCATTGGAAATAAAACTACTAAATATACTAGTTTATTTTAATGCTTGCCTTGAAAATCTTGGAAAAAGTGTCTTAGGAAAAGAATGTAAAAGAAATAAAGCTCAGACAACACAGACAAACCAAAACAGACTGAGTTTGGCTAGAGAGATGGCTCCATGGTTAAAGGTACTTTCTTGTAAAGCCTGATGGCCCAGGTTTGATTCCCCAGTACCCACATAAACAGATGTATAAAGTGGATTGGCTACTATGCAGGAGGCTTCAGGTTCCATCACCAGAATGATATGCCTTACTCCCCAGCATGTAGGAATATATACAAGAAACTGCTCTGGAAAAGAAAGTAACAGTACTGTTCAGCTATTAATGAAATTTGGCATCACACTTAGCATTAAATTATATTTTAAGTAATTATTATGTGTGCATTATAATACAATGTTCAGAAATGTAACAGAAACTCAAACAGTTTAATTTATATTCACATTATGCATGGTCATACAGCTTTGTACAAAGTCAGCCCCTGTAAGGGAAATTAATCTCATCTTATTTTAATTATTTGGTTTCAGGGTATATAATTTGTGACACAATTACTACTTCAGGTAAAATAAAATGCTTAAATTTACCAGACAAATAGATGATAATAGATAACCTCTACAAACTCATTTTGGTTTTCTATTCACAAGCAAAAACCTCATTAACTCATGAGAAAATTTAAAACTGGGTCAGTATAAGGGTTACAAAAATCTTCAAAAACTCAGATGGCATTTGTAAGGTACTGATTAAACCTGAATAATACTTGGTATTCCCAAGAATTAATGCTCTATTAGAGGAAGCACTAAGATGATTCACAATTTCAAAACCCTTTGTATATCAACGCTGAAGCATGTCAGTTTCTTACTCTTCTTTATCTTCCTGTAGGTAATGAAAAACCTGAAATTAGAATCTTTAATTAAAAAAGAGAGTGGGTATTTAAGTCAAAGTAGAATTTGAAAAGCACATTAATTGCTAAGTAAAAGTACAGAAGTATTGTTACTGAGATGTTCTGATAAAGGCACAATAACTGTCCAAGTCATGATTCTCAGGAACTATCACATAAATAAATTAACTAAAATTTAAAAATTCATCACAAGTAAAAGAAGCAGCCAAAATAAACATGAAAGGGATATATACTAAACTATGCATCATATTTTTTTCTATATGTGGAATTTGGAATGAATTGTAACAGCTAAAGAAGCAGCAGAGATGGTTGACTATAAATCCTAGCCAATGTCCTAGATATGTCATTCTTCCTGAAAGGCATGCTGTCTGATGTTGCATTTTCCATTAAAGAATGGGGCAGCAGGACACCCATGCATGTGCTTTATTTAGCAATGTGTATGTCACCATCAATAACTTTCTACTTTTTGTGGAATTGTGGCACCTGCCTCCCAAACAAGGAATATGTGCCAGTAGTAATATTTTGATAACACCCTAGTAATTATATGACCTTTAAAGGGCTTCTTTTTAAGTTTCAAAACTAATGTTCTCTTGCTTGAGTAAGAATTTAATCTCATTGTTGGCTTTGAACCTGGTTATTAACTTTTCCTTTCTTGACAGATATGGTGTGTGTGCTGGTTTAATTCAGGTGTCCAATATAAACTTAGATATTCTGAATGCTAGTCTCTCCAGCTGATGGCAATTGGAAATTAATGCTTTCTGGAGGCAGTGTATTGTTGGGGGCAGGTGTAAGGGTGTTATAACTAGTCTCCCCTTGCCAGTGCTTGGCACACTCTCCTATTGCTATTGATCACCTTATGTTGGCCAAGGGGTGATGCCCACCCTTTGCTCATGTCATCATTTTCCCTGGTACCATGAAGCATCCCCCTTGAGTCTTTAGGCCAAAATAATCCCCCCTTCTCCAAATACTGCTCTTGGTTGGGTGATTTCTGCAAGCAATATGAACCTGACTGCAACAGTAATGTTGGTACTGAGGAGTGGTTTCAATTGCTGCTAGACACCTTAATGTGTGGCTTTAGCATTTTGGAGCTGATTTTCAAGAGGAATGTGCAAAGATTTGAAATCATTGCCTAAGAGACACCTTGAAGTGCTGTAAGTATAGCTTGATGGACTATATTGGTCAGAGTTGAAAGACCTGAATGCAGTAAGAACTATGGACTGTAAGGCTTGGCTTATGAGGGTAAGAAAGAACTTTGCTCAGACTGGGCTAGAAGCAGTTTGTGTGACAGGCTTGCTGTTATGCTCATGTCCTGAGAACTTATGCAGGATTGCAGTGCATAGAAACAGAATGGTGTGTGCAGAGGGATACAGCACAGAAAGAAATATTTTGGCTGAAACTGCTGCCTGTTCAACTGCAATTTTATGAAAGATTACAACCATTGCGATTGGGCCAGCTGACCTGCACTGGTACAACAGAAAGAATTGGACTCTTTTGAAGGGACCTGAGTGTTCAAGGAGTGTCCTGTTCTTCAAAGTCTGCTTTATTCCCCACCTGGATTAGCAAATTGGCACCCTGACTGGTATTGTGGAATATCAGAAATGCAGGAAAAAGAGGGTCATTTAATTTGTAACACAGTCTTGTGTTTTGGAAATGGCCATGAGCAGTGTGAAGCAGGTTTGCTGGATTCCTGCATGGAGACCCCATGGGGCCATGAGGATGAACCATGGCTTGCAGTGGAGACCCAGTGGAGATGCCAGGACCAGGAGATAGCTACTAAGGAGAGCTGCCAGTCCCGCATGAAGTTTTCCAGGACTGTGAGTGGCCTACCTGGAGGGGAAGAATTGAAACTCTAGAAACTTGTTGTTGGTTAGAATTATTAGACTTGGAGATTTGACACTGACTAGAGTTGTTGGATGTGGAGCTACAGAGTTTGATGTTTGGCCTGTTTAAATTTTGTATTGGTGGAATATTTGTTTGCTATGCCCAATGCCATCTTTTGCAGTATGAATATTTATTCTGTGTCATTATCGGTTTTGTGGGGATTTTTTTTGGTATTATGTCTCAGTTAAAAGACCTTGGATTAGGGAAATGTTTGAACATCATTGGGATTGATAAAAACTATGGGGGCTTTTAAAGTTGGACTGAGTGCATTGCATTTTACATCATGCTTGGTTATCAGTTTATGAAGGCAAGGGGCAGAAAGTGGTAGCTTGATTCAGGTGTCTCCCATAAACTTAGGTGTTTTGAATGCTAGGTTCCCTGCTGATGGAGATTTGGGAATTAACAGTTCCTGGAGGCAGTGTATTGTTGTGGGTGGGCTTATGGGTATTATAGCCAGTGTCCCCTTGGCAGTGTTTGGCATACTCTCTTGTTGCTATTATCCACCTGATGTTGGCCAAGGGGTGATATCCACCCTCTGCTCATGCATTGTTTTCCCTGCCATCATGGAGCACCCCCTTGAGTCTGAGAGCCAAAATAAAACTTATTTTTATCCCAAAAGCTGCTCTTGGTCAGGTGATTTCTGCCAGCAATGCGAACCTGACTGCAACAGTGTACTATGGTGGAACGAAGTCAAAAAGAATGTAGCTTGAACTAATAAATTTGTTGCAGGCAGTAAAATGAGTAACAAAACTATTTAGCAACCCTTACCCCAAAATGAACAAACAAAAATAATCTTCATCTCTTAGAAAAATAGTAGTTATGGAAAAGGCTTTCAAATCAATAATTTAAATTTTATTCTAAATGAAAATTATATTAAATATAGGGAATTATAACATGAACAGCAAGAAAAAAATCTAATACTGGATTTTGTATGTGAACATGTGCATTTCAGGTTCAAGAAAAATACTTGCTTGCCTTTTAATAGCATTTGCTTACTTTTATGGAAAGCCCTTTGATTTTCATTGTTAAATATTTGGAATTTTATCTAATGAAAATTGTATGAATATAAAGAAGACAAGCCATATGCAACTGTTGACTGGACTCTCTTAATGAAAACTCCTATTTCCTCTTTTGAGTTTTCCATTCTTTTACAAGTGTAATGAAAATCCCTAGATTTAAATATGTTCTTGTGTAATTGTTGACTGTTGTTACACAAGAGTATTTAACAATAAGATCAGTTAACAGGTGATTCATTCACAACCAAGATCTAAATAATCTTAGATTCTTAATTATTAAATCAATGCTTCATTGTAAAACAGTGAGCTCTCTTAGAATGAGAAAAATAGATAGTCACTCTTCCTGTTGCAGATACCACTGTCAATAACATTCCTTCTTCTCTATCCTGGTTCATATAGTGCCATTCCATAGGACATGATGTATGAAAGAATTTCAGGAAGATGCCTTATGCTTATCCTAAAGTGTTGGTTGTACCCCTTGACTTGTAAAATGTAATACTGGAATCTTGATGTTTTATTTATTAATCACTTACTTGGGCTAGGTATTTTCCTAAGCCCAGAGCATTAAAAGAAGAGAAAAAATATGCAGTTTAGTATGTTAAAAATCTAACAATAAGGAGGGATACTAGCAACGTAATAATATAAGCAAAGGCCAAGTCATAATGATGACAATGCAAGGGAAGAGGGGGTCATGGCTGGCAAAGGTTGTGCTATCCAGTATGGTAGCCCTTAGCAAGAAAAAAAAATCAATTCAATCCATTTTGAGTTCATTGAAACTGAATACAGCTGAAATTCATTTACTGGAGTCAAATGTGCTGCATTTCAGACCCCTATATCATATTAAATAGCACTAAATAGAACAGTTCCATCTTTGTAGAAAATTCTCTAGGACAATGCTGTTCTGGGATAATGATATAAAATAGGATCAGAGAAAGCTTCCCTTTTCAAGTGACAATTAAGAAACAGATCATTCTCAGTGAACTTACCCAATCACAGAAAAAAAATCGCCACATAGTCTCACTCATCTACAGCACCTAAACTGAATCTACCCAAGATACCTTACATACCCAGCAATCACCTCCTAGACTAGTCACTAGGATGGAAGGGGAGAGAGGGGAGGGCATCAAAGGGGTAGGAAACACAAATGTAGACCCAAATGGAAATGGTACCATAATTTTCTACTTACTAAAAGACAGACCAAATGGCTGATCCTTCACCAGGCCCTTACAGGGAACACCTGAACCACAAGACACTGGAGACAGTAAGATCAAGACTAACCTTAATCTTCTACATCTTCCCTCCCTCACTTCCGCTCTCCCTCTCTCTCCCTCTTTTATCTCTAACTCTTATATATTAGTTATGTTTTTCCTCATTTTCTTAGTGGGCACTGACATGTAACTCCTAGAACCAGCATGGGGCTATCATCCACAATGAGCTTTTGATCAGAGAGATCTACAAGGTTTCCTAAAAGACAGACAGATTTCTGTCAGGGTACTTGATGACCCACCAAAGGCTAGTGATAAGACCCTACTGCTGAAAACACCTTATGTGATTGACATGCAAAATAGAATGGCATGGCTGGAAGTTGGAAGAGAGTCAGTCCCCAGACAGTCAGTGCGTCTAGTGCCAGAAGGTGCTACATGGGCGACTGGGGGAAAATGACCAATATCTGTCAAAGCAATGCATGGTCTAACCTACTTAGCAGCAAATAACTTGTTGTGATGCCCACACAAGTGCAGTGGTGGCACACAGCCATGGTGGGGAACCAAATGCTCTCAATTTGGCTAACTGATCCCCTCACTGGTATGAGACCCATAGCTGGAGCTGGGAAACAAGTCAGAACCATATCCAAACATAAACCCACTCTCCAATATCAAGCTACCATCAATTGTGGGCTACAAGAGGGCCTACACCTATTAAATTCTCTATTAAAAAAAAGGGTTATCTCATTTGTCCTGATGCTAACTTACTCTCCATTGGAGAATCTGCTTCTCTTTTTCAGATAGATGTAGATCCTAAGGAGAGAGCCACCCCATCATACCTCAAATGGGCCCTGGCTGAAACTAAGAAAAATTGGAGAAACAAGCAAGGGGGCTGTTTTCCTGATGAACCAGATACCAGCACAAGGGGGAAGGAGATCAGCACAGAGAAAAATCAACTCCTACCAAAGCAGAGAGCCAGAGCCTCAGAGCCCCCAACACCTCATCACTGAAGCAGACCCAACATGGCTCAGGAAAATTTTGCGGAAGAGGGGGTGGAAAGAATGTCAGAGCCACATGTTAGGTCATGATATGCAGAGACATTTAGCTTACCCATAACTGTGGGCTAACTCCACAATACATGACCCGTATACCTCAACAAGGAGGGGCCAAGGGGAGGGGGTAAGTCATGGATGAGCCTAATAATGGTACCAAACTGATTGTAAAAAAAAATAAAATACAAAATAAAAATGAAAAAAAATCAAAAAAAAAAAGAAATGAAAGTTGAACAACATGAGGCTGAGGTTGGAAAGTATACAATTCAAGCCAGTTTGGGCTACATGATGAAACTTTGTTTAAAATTAATTAAATAAATAAACAAGTGCAAGTTAAGGTGAATTTTGGAAAAATGGAAATTATTTTTTCTCATAAAACATGAGAAACTACTATTATTTTCATAAATTTGTCACAAAGATAATAAAAAAGTAAAATTGTGTGGGATATATACAAATTTCTTTTGAAAAAAATATAAACATGGAAAATAACACTTGTATAGGAATTATTAACATTTATAGATAAAAATACTGGCGATCTATGAGGTATACTTGTGTGCTTGAGTTGTAACAAGTTACAAATAGTGCAAAGGTTAAACAAAAAATATATGAGGATTTTGATTCCTATCTCAGTAGTCTATTTACATTTTAAAATACCTTTAACACCTTTAACTACTTTGGAAAACTTTAAATATTTTAAAGTTGCAATGTCTGTCTGTATGTTTATATATAGAGAGAGATAGATGACAACTACAATTTTTATTTTTTCCATTAAACTTTTGACAAAGGCATTAAGTTTAAATTTTGTCAGAATGAAAAACATTGATATTAATGGCTGAAAAGCCAGCCAATATAATATCTTACAGGATTATTTACATTGTAAAGCATGACTCAATCTTCTTCTTTAAAAAGTCAGGAAAAATATGTATTTATGTTATTTTTCCTTCATCTACTTGCTAAGTGTCATTATTATAATGGTCCAATCTGCACTGCTTAAAGTACAAATTACTTTCAGTATTTATAATTTGGATTTGATTTGCTTGAAGATTAAAAAGTTGGATAAATTTATTACTCTACAATGAATCATACTGCCAATTTTCAATCATTTTTAAATATGCAATTATTTTTTACTGTTGAGTAGTACTTTATCAACCTATTCATTGTATTCATATTGATTTCTATTAAAAATTTTTTATATACAGTTATTTTGGATAATGGTCACATCTCCACTGGAACTATTATTAATATAATGCTATTTGCACTTGAATTTTGGTGGACACATGCTTTTATTTCACTTGAAAGTGCCTAGAAGTGAAATTTCTTGTTGGTAGGTGGATTTTTTTTCTCAAATATCCAAATAGTGAATCCCACTACTATCTCAGAATGTGACTCTGTTTTGAGATGTGATGTCAAAGATGTAACTGTGATCTAAGGAGGTCATTTGTATTAGTTGTATTTTGATAGATCTGATATGTACACACAAAAAAAACATGAAGAAAGAAAAGATAGTAATTTAAAAACCAAGGAGAAAGTCCTCAGAATAAATAATCAGTATTGACACTTGAACTGTGACAAAATAAATTTCTGTTGTTTAAACTATCTGATCTATAGTATTTGTTATAACCTTGGAAAATTAGCACACCTGGTTATTGTTAATCTATCATTTCACATTCCTTCCACCAATACATGTGAAATTAAGTTGATCTACATAAGGAAAACATGGCTGTGTCAATCTAACTCATTTTAGATGTTTTAATTTATGTATATTAAGTCTCATAATGTCAATTTATACTTTCTTTTTTTTTCTTTGAAAACAAACCTTTATTTACTTATTTATTTATTTTATTTTAGAGAGTGAGACAGATACAGAGGGAAAGAGAGAATTGGTACGCTAGGCTCTAAGCTACCGAAATCTAACTCCAGATGCTCACGCCACCTAGTGGGCATGTGTGACCTTGTGCTTGCCTCACTTTTGTGCGTGTGGCTTATGTGGGATCTGGAGAGTGGAACAGGAGGCCTTAGGCTTTGGCAGCCAAGCAGCTTAACTGCTAAGTCATCACTCCAGCCCCAAACACACCTTTTCTTCTTCTTCTCCTTCTTTATTTTATTTTATTTTGTTTTTTGCGAGATAGAGTCTCACTGTACCTCAGGCTGACCTGGAATTCACTATGTAGTCTCACAGTGGCTTCGACCTTACAGTGATCCTCCTACCTCTACCTCCCAAGTGCTGGGATTAAAGGCTTTCACCACAACACCCCGCCAAACAAACCTTTTCTTTTTTTTTCTCTATTTTTATTAATATTTTCCATGATAATAAAAAATATCCCATGGTATTACCCTCCCCCCTTTCCCCTTTGAAATTCCATTCTCCATCATATGCCCTCCCCATCTCAATCTTTCTACTTACATATATACAATACCAACCTAATAAAAGCCCTCCTCCCTTTCTTTCTCTTCCCTTTCTATCTCCTTTTTTTAACTTACTGGCCTCTGCTACTAAGTTTTTTCCTTCTCGCACAGAAGCCCAATCATCTCTAGCTAAGATCCACATATGAGGGAGAACATGTGGCACTTGGCTTTCTGGGCCTGGGTTACCTCACTTAGTATAATTCTTTCCAGATCCATCCACTTTTCTGCAAATTTCATAACTTCATTTCTCTTTACTGCTGAGTAAAACTCCATTGTATAAATGTGCCATATCTTCATTATCCACTCATCAGTTGAGGGACATCTAGGCTGGTTCCATTTCCCAGCTATTATAAATTGAGCAGCAATAAACATGGTTGAGCAAGTATCTCTAAGGAAATGAGATGAGTCCTTAGTATATATGCCTAGGGGTGCTATAGCTGGGTCATATGGTAGATCAATTTTAAGCTGTCTTAGGAACCTCCACACTGATTTCCACAATGGCTGGACCAGATTGCATTCCCACCAACAATGTAGAAGGGTTCCTCTTTTTCCACATCCCCGCCAACATTTATGATCATTTGTTTTCATGATGGTAGCCAATTTGACAGGAGTGAGATGGAATCTCAATGTAGTCTTAATCTGCATTTCCCTGATGACTAGGGATGTAGAACATTTTTTTAGATGCGTATATGCCATTCGTATTTCTTCCTTTGAGAATTCTCTATTTAGCTCCATTTCCCATTTTTTGATTGGTTTGTTTGATTCCTTGTTATTTAACTTCTTGAGTTCTTTGTATATCTTAGATATTAATCCTCTATCAGATATATAGCTGGTGAAGATTTTTTCCCATTCTGTAGGTTGCCTCTTTGCTTTCTTCACCGTGTCCTTTGCAGTGCAAAATCTTTGTATTTTCATGAGGTCCCAGTGGTTAATCTGTGGTTTTATTGCCTGAGCAATTGAGGTTGTATTCAGAAAGTCTTTGCCAAGACCAATATGTTGAAGGGTTTCCCCTACTTTTTCCGCTAGCAGTTTCAGAGTTTCAGGTCTGATGTTAAGGTCCTTAATCCATTTGGACTTAATTCTTGTGCACGGAGAAAGAGAAGAATCTATTTTCATCCTTCTACAGATATATATCCAGTTTTCCCAACACCATTTGCTGAAGAGGCTGTCTTTTCTCCAATGAGTATTTTTGGCATTTTTATCAAATATCAGGTGGCTATAACTACATGGGGTTACATTTGGGTCCTCTATTCTGTTCCATTGATCTACGAGTCTGCTTTTGTGCCAGTACCATGCTGTTTTTGTTACTATGGCTCTGTAGTATAGGTTAAAATCAGGTATGGTGATACCACCAGCCTTATTTTTGTTGCTCAGTATTATTTTAGATATTCGAGGTTTTTTGTGATTCCAAATGAATTTTTGGATTGTTTTTTCTATTTCCATGAAGAATGCCTTTGGAATTTTGATGGGGATTGCATTAAATGTATAGATTGCTTTTGGTAAGATTGCCATTTTCACAATATTGATTCTTCCAATCCAGGAACAAGGGATGTCTTTCCACTTCCTAGTGTCTTATGCAATTTCTCGCTTGAGTGTTTTAAAGTTCTCATTGTATAGATTCTTTACTTCCTTAGTAAGGTTTATTCCAAAGTACTTTATTTTTTTTGATGCAATTGTGAATGGGAGTGATTCTCTGATCTCATCCTCTGTGTGTTTGTTGTTAGCATATATGAAGGCTACTGATTTCTGTGTATTTATTTTGTATCCTGCTACATGACTGTAGGTTTTTATCAGCTCTAACAGTTTGCTAGTAGAGTCTTTAGGGTCCTTTATATATAGAATCATGTCATCTGCAAATAATGATAACTTGACCTCTTCCTTTCCGATTTGTATCCCTTTTATGCATGTCTCTTGCCTTATTGCTATGGCTAAGACTTCCAGAACTATATTAAATAAAAGTGGGGACAGTGGACACCCTTGTCTTGTTCCTGATTTTAGTGGAAAAGCATCCAGTTTTTCCCCATTTAGTAATATGTTGGCTGTAGGCTTATCATAAATAGCCTTTATTATATTGAGATATGTTCCTTCTATTCCCAGTCTCTGTAGGACTTTTATCATGAAGGGATGTTGGATTTTGTCGAATGCTTTCTCTGCGTCTAATGAGATGATCATGTGATTTTTGTCCTTCAACCCATTTATATAATGTATAACATTTATAGATTTGCGTATGTTGAACCATCCCTGCATCTCTGGGATAAAGCCTACTTGGTCAGAGTGAATGATCTTTCTAATGTATTCTTGTATTGTGTTTGCCAATATTTTGTTGAGAATTTTTGCATCTATGTTCATGAGGGAGATTGGTCTGTAATTTTCCTTTTTTGTTCTATCTTTGCCTGGTTTTGGTATCAGAGTGATGCTGGCTTCATAGAAGGAGTTTGGTAGAATTCCTTCTTTTTCTATTTCATGGAAAAGCTTAAGAAGCAATGGTGTTAGCTCTTCCCTGAAGGTCTGGTAAAATTCAGCAGTGAATCCATCTGGGCCCGGGCTTTTTTTAGTTGGGAGATTTTTGATAACTGTTAGGATCTCCATGCTTGTTATAGGTCTATTTAAGTGATTAATCTCATCTTGATTTAATTTAGGTAGGTCATATAAATCAAGGAAATCATCCATTTCTTTCAGATTTTCATACTTTGTGGAGTATATGTTTTTATAATATGTCCCTATGATTTTTTGAATTTCTCTGGCATCTGTCGTGATGTTACCTTTTTCATCTCTAATTTTATTAATTTGTGTCTCTTCTCTCTTTCTTTTGGTCAGATTTGCTAAGGGTTTATCAATCTTGTTTATCCTTTCAAAGAACCAGCTCTTTGTTTCATTAATTCTTTGTATTGTTTTTTTGGTTTCTATTTCATTAATTTCTGCCCTAATTTTTTTTTTTAATTTTTTTTTAATTTTTTTGTTCATTTTTATTTATTTATTTGAGAGTGACAGAGAGAGAAAGAATCAGATAGAGAGAGAGAGAGAGAGAGAGAGAATGGGCGCACCAGGGCTTCCAGCCACTGCAAACGAACTCCAGACACGTGCGCCCCCTTGTGCATCTGGCTAACGTGGGTCCTGGGGAATCGAGCCTCGAACCGGGGTCCTTAGGCTTCACAGGCAAGTGCTTAACCGCTAAGCCATCTCTCCAGCCCTGCCCTAATCTTTATTATTTCTTCCCGTCTACTGATTTTTGGTTTGCCTTGTTCTTCTTTTTCCAAGGCTTTAAGGTGAAGCATTAGGTCATTTATTTGCGACCTTTCTAATTTCTTAATATAGGCACTTAAAGCTATAAATTTACCTCTTAGAACTGCCTTCATTGTGTCCCAGAGATTTTGGTATGTTGTGTTCTCATTATTGTTTGACTCTATAAATTTTTTGATTTCCTTCTTGATTTCTTCATTGACCCATTCATCATTTAGTAATGTATTGTTTAGTTTCCATGATTTTGTGTATGCTCTATATCCTTTCTTGCTATTGATTTGTAGTTTGATTCCATTGTGGTCAGATAGAATGCAAGGAATTATTTCAATTTTCCTGAATTTGTTAAGATTTGCTTTGTGTCCTAATATATGGTCTATTTTAGAGAATGATCCATGTGCTGCTGAAAAGAATGTATATTCTGCAGCATTTGGATGAAATGTCCTGTATATGTCTGTTAGGTCCATTCCTTCTATGACCTCGTTTAGTCCAGATGCCTCTCTGTTTATTTTTTCCCGGGATGACCTGTCAATTGATGAGAGTGGGGTGTTAAAGTCACCAACTACCACTGTGTTTGGTGTTATCTGTGACCTTAGTTCTAACAGTGTTTGTTTGATGAATTTGGGAGCCCCCATGTTAGGTTCATATATGTTTAGGATTGTAATGTCCTCCTGTTGGAGTGTGCCCTTAATCAATATAAAGTGACCTTCCTTATCTTTCTTGACTAATGTTGGAGTGAAGTCTGCCTTGTCAGCTATTAGGATAGCAACCCCTGCTTGCTTTCTGGGTCCATTTGCTTGAAACACCGTTTTCCAACCTTTCACCCTAAGATAATGTCCATCCTTTGTAGAAAGGTGAGTTTCTTGGAGACAACAAATTGTAGGGTCCTGCTTTTTAACCCAGTCTGCAAATCTATGTCTTTTGGTTGGAGCATTGAGGCCATTGATATTAAGAGATATTATTGAAAGATGTGTATTTATGCTTGCCATTTTTTTTTTTTTTTTTTGTGGTTCTGGTTCTACCTTTGCTCTCTTATATTAACTAGTATTTGAGTGTTGTTTGTTGTTTTCCAGGTTCCTTATATGTGTGTTTTTCTTTCTCTTCGGCATGGAGGATTCTTTCAAGTATTTTATGTAGAGCTGGTTTTGTCTTCAAATACTCCTTTAGCCTGCTTTTGTCATGGAATGTCCTTGTTTCTCCGTCTATTTGAATGGATAGTTTTGCAGGATAAAGTAGCCTTGGTTGACAGTTGTTATCTTTCAGAGTTTGGAATACATCACTCCAAGCCCTTCTGGCTTTGAAAGTTTGTGTTGAGTAATCTGCTGTGATCCTGATGGGCTTGCCTTTGTAGGTAACTTGATTTTTCTCTCTAACTGCTTTCAATATTTTTTCTTTGGATTGTGTGTTTGGTAGTTTGATTATAATATGGCGAGGAGAGGTTCTTTCCAGGTTTTGTCTGGCTGGTGTTCTAAAGGCTTCCTGTATCTGCATTGGCACCTCTTTCCCAATTTGGGAGAAGTTTTCTTCTATGATTTTGTTGAAGATGCCTACTATACCTTTGGATTGAAATTCTTCTCCTTCTACTATACCCTGAATTCTTATATTTGATCTTTTCATAGTGTCCCGAATATCTTGAAATTCCCATTCATACTTTTCTATTAGTTTGTCTTTCTCTTTGTTGGATTGTATTAGATCTGCCACCTGGTCTTCTAGCTTAGATATTCTGTCCTCTCCTTCATCCATTCTACTGGTGAGATTTTCTACAGAGTTTTTTATTTCATTAACTGTGTTCTTCATTGCTAGTAATTCTGACTGGTTTTTCTTCATTATTTCTATTTCCTTATTTATGTCTTGTATTGATTTCTTTATTTCGTTAAATTGGTGTCCTGTATCTTCTCTGATTCCTTTGATTTCTTCTTTGAGTTCATTGAACATATTTACAATCATTCTTTTGAAATCTTTCTCAGGCATTTCCTCTAACTCGTTTTCACTAGAGGTCATTTCTGATGCATTGATGCTTTTTGGTGGATTTATATTGCCTTGGTTTTTGGTGTTTCTTGTGTTATAATGTATATATTTTTGCATCTTGGATTAAGTTACTGCTTAGATTTTCCAGTTAGCTGGGTATCCTTTGCTGTATCTATTGATCTGATATTGTATATCTTCTATGTAGGAGATTAAGATGTTAGGTGTGGCCCTTACCACTCTCAGAGTATCTAGACACGTGGTCCTAGGGGTTAAGTTTGCCTGCTATGGGAGTATTCAAGTAGGTTGAGTAGAATAAAATACAGGTATATTCTAAAATTTAACTAAACCCTATACACATTCAGTCAAGAACAGCACCGAGCATTTATGCAAGATTAGGTATTATAAAAACCAGATCCTCTATCAACAAAGAGGTTAAGATTTCTGGTCTGTTGAGGGATCCAAGTCAGCTTGTGACCAGGTGAGACCCTTCCCTGGTTCAATCCCAGTTACCTCTTTGGATGCTTTTGGTCTCAGTCAAGTTGCTGGCTGGGATGTTGGGCCGCTGTTCTGCTTTCTGGAACTGGGTACTGGCTTTTCCTGTGGGGCAAACCAAGCCTGGCAACTGTGGCCCTGCAGATTGGCACCCCTGATGCTGGATCCCCGCTGCTGCCGCTGGAGCTGCCGCTGCTGGGACCACTGCTGCTGGATCCGCCACTGGAGATGCCACTGCTGGGTCTGCCCCCGCTGATCCGCTGGAGCTGCCGCTGCTGGGTCCTCCGCCTCTGATCCGCTGGTGCTGCCGCTGCGGGATCCGCCTCTGCCACTGAAGCCACTGGAGCCTCCGCTGCTGGATTCGCTGCCCTGAAGCCGCTGTGGCTGGTACCGGAGCGGCTGATGGTGTTTTTGGAGCTGGAGTCACGGCTTCCACCGCCGCTTCCGCTGCCGGTGTCTGAGCCGCCGCTGTTGGATCCCGAGTCGCCACTGCCGTAGCCCGAGATGCAGCTGCCGGTGCCCGGGCTGCCATTGCCGCTGCCAGAGCCCGAATCACCGCTACCGGGTCCCGAGGTGCCGCTGCCGGAGCCCAAGTCGCCGCTACCGGGTCCCGAGCTGCCGCTGCCGGATCCCGAGCTGCCGCTACCGGGTCCCGAGCTGCCGCTGCCGGGTCCCGAGCTGCCGCTGCCGGGTCCCGAGCTGCTGCTGCCGGAGCTGCTTCGGCCTGCCCGTGTGGGCTCTGGATATCTCCTACTTCTCCGCTGCTGTTTTAATCTCTTATACACCTCCCTTGTGTATTTTGCTGGGTTTTCTTTGGCTTTTTCTCCCCTAGGCTGCTTAGGCGTGGTTCCTATGCTGCCATCTTGACCGGAAGCTATACTTTCTTGATTTCAAAAGAAATAGGGAATTTTTTGATATATTGTGTTTTTAATTATTCTTCTATACGAGATCATTACTCAAGCTTATCACTCATTTTCATTAGATCACTTACCCTACTGTTTTTATTTGTAGGCATCATGATATGTTATGTATACAAATCTCTCATTATATATTCACATATGAATGTTTTGCATTAAAATATTATTTTGGGGCTGGATAGATGGCTTAGCGGTTAAGGCATTTGCCTGCAAAGCCACAGGACCCCAGTTCAATTCTCCAGGACCCATGTAACAAGGTGGCACATGCATCTGGAGCTCGTTTGCAGTGGCTGGAGGCCCTGGTGTGCCTTCTCTCTCCCTCTCCTTCTTTCTCTTTCTCAAATAAATAAAATATATTTAAAAATATTATTTTGCACCTGTAGTATAATTTTGATGCCATTTGATGACCAAAATTTTAAGAAGAGATATATCCCTTATTATTTTGGGGGTAGCATTTCATACAGACAATTTATATCAAGCATTCATGACCACAGCCTTGGCATTTTCCTCCCTTCCTCATCCACTAGTTTGTTTTTCTTCCCCTATCAAGTCTCCTACTTGCATTTGATATATATGCAATTTCTTGATACATATGATCTCTATATATCTATATCTTCATGATATACATGATTTTATGCATCTAAATAAAATGTTGTATCCACAAATAGCAGGAACCATGTGACAAGTGCCTTGTTTTATTAGTCTGATATATTTTATTTAATACTATTGTCTCCAGTTGTATTTATCTTCTAGCAAATAACACAATTTTGTTCGTTATGGCTCAGTAAAACTCAAATGTCTGCATATACTGGTTTTATAACTTAGCTTTACTTAATAATGTCATCATTAGCATGGATACACATCTCTATAGTACAATTATCTCGATGGCATTTTGACTGAGAGTCCATTGGATATATGCCAAAGAGTGATATAGCTGAGTAAAAGAATAGATTTCTTTTAATTTTTTTTAAAAGACATCAATACTAATTTCCATACTGGCTGCACCAATTGATTGATTGCATAAACATTCTCATTTCCATGTTTCCTTACCAGAAATTGTTTCATTTTTTAATGATACCATTCTGACTGCATTGAGATAGAATTTCAATGTGGTTTTAGTTAGAAAGTCCTTTATAAGTAAACTGGGACTGAGAAGAAAGCCAGCTCTTTACCACCAACTAACTAACTGTAATACTTAGAAAAATTGCTATTCCAGCTGATAGGGTTAGAAATCACCAACAGTTGGCTGGTCTACAGAGAGATGGTTTTCTGCTCAGCCCTGTAGGAAGCAGAAGTCATCAGCGGTGAAAGCAGTAGACCCTGGAAGGCGCAAGTTTGTCCAGACAGGCCAAATGACCTTTATGAGGTTAAGATATGAGCCAACCATGCCAATTCTCTCCAATGTTTTGATCATGAAGTGATGTTGTATCTTGTCAAAGGCCTTTTCTGCATCTATCGAAATGATCATGTGGTTTTTATGTTTAACCTTGTTTATGTGGTGTATTACATTGACATATGTCCGTATGTTGAACCACTCCTGTGTTCCTGGGATGAATCCCAATTGGTCAAGGTGGATAATGCTTTTGATGTGTTGTTGGATTCGGTTTGCGAGGATTTTGTTCAGGATCTTTGCATCTAAATTCATCAGGGAAATAGGCCAGTAGTTTTCTTTTCTTGTGGCATCTCTGCCTGGTTTTGGAATTACGGTGATGCTAGCTTCATAAAAGGAGTTGGGTAGCTTTCCCTGTTCACCAATTGTTTGGCACAGTTTGAGGAAGATTGGTTGAGTTCTTCCATGAAGGTTTGATAGAATTCAGCTGAGAAGCCATCTGCTCCTGGACTCTTCTTTTTGGGGAGGTTTTTTTATTACTTTTTCAATCCCCATGAGTGTGATGGGTTGATTGAGGTGATTAATCTGCTCTGTGTTTAGCTTTGGTAGATGGTTTGCATCTAGGAATTTATCCATCTCCTCCAGATTATCCAGTTATGTGGAGTAGAGGTTTCTGAAATAAGTCCTGATGACTCTCCCAATTTCACTTATGTCTGTTGTAATCTCTCCTTTTCCATTTTGAATTTTGTTAATTTGAAGGTTCTCCTTTTTTTGCATGATCAGATTGGCCAAGGGTTTGTCAATCTGGTTTATTTTTTTCAAAGAACCAGCTCTTTGTTTTGTCAATTGTCTTAATTGTTTCCTTGGTTTCCAATTCATTGATTTCTGCTCTGATTTTAATTATTCCTTTCATTCTGGAGCTCTTTGGATTGGATTTTTCTTGTTTTTCCAGTGCCTTTAGGTGGATGGTTAGGTTCTTGATTTGGGACCTTTCTGACTTTTTTATGAAGGCATTGAGTGCTGTGAATTTTCCCATGAGGACCGCCTCCATTGTGTCCCATGAGTTTAGGTATGATGTGTTCTCATTGGCATTCAATTCCAGAAATTTTGCAACTTCATTTTTTATTTCATCCACTATCCATTTATTGTTTAAAATTGTGCTGTTCAGTTTCCAGGTGTCGTCTGTATTCTTGGTGGGGCTTTTGTTGTTGATTTCTAGCAATATAGCATTGTGATCTGATATCATGCAGGGAATTATGTCAATCTTCCTAAATATGTGGAGGCAGTCTTTGTGACCCAGTATGTGATCTATTTTAGAGAATGTTCCATGGGCTGCTGAGAAGAATGTGTAGTCTGTTGATTTGGGATGGAAAGTTCTGTAGATGTCCGTTAGGTCTAGGTGATCTATGGTTGTGTTTGGCTCTCTTACTTCCCTGTTGAGTTTCTGTTTGGATGATCTGTCAATTAATGTTAATGGTGTATTGAAGTCCCCAGCTATGATGGTGTTGGTGGTTATTTCTGTTTTATTGTCATGTACGTTTTGTTTTATGAACTGTGGTGCCCCTATGTTTTGTGCATACAGATTTATGATTGTAATATCCTCTTGATGGATCATTCCCTTCATAAGTAGGAAGTGGCCTTTTTTGCCTTTTTTGATTATTTTTGGTTTGAAGTCTATTTTATCCGAAGTTAATGTAGCTATGCATGCTGATTCTTATTCCCATTGGCATGGAATATTGTTTTCCACCCTTTCTCCCTAAGGAGGTGTCTGTCTTTAGTGGTGAGGTGGGTTTCTTGAAAGCAACAGATTGAGGGGTCTAATTTTTTGATCCATCCTGTTAGCTTGTGTCTCTTGATGGGTGAATTAAGGCCATTAATATTTAGGGTAATGACTGTGAGATTTGATTTGATCCCTGCCATATTGTGATGGTAAATGTGGGTTGGTGTTTTCATGGACGTTGAAGTTTTTTGTGCCTACTCTGAGTTTGGTTGTTGTGATCTGCTTCTTGTAGGCAATTGAGTTTGATTATTTGTTTCTTCTCTGTGGAGAATTTCTTGAAATACTCTCTGTAGGTTTGGTTTTGTGTTCATTTAATTGTCAAGCTGAGTTTTGTCATGGAATGTTTTCCTTTCACCATCTATTATGAGGGATGCATTTGCTGGGTAGAGTAGTTTGGGTTGGAAGCCATAGGTTCTTAGACTTTGCAGTGTTTCATTCCAGGCCCTTCTAGCTTTCAGGGTTTCCATTGAGAAGTCTGAAGTCATTCTGATGGGGTTACCTTTGAAGGTGGTGTGCTGTTTTTCCCTAGCTGCTTTTAGGATTTTCTCTTTGGTGTCAATGTTTAGAGTCTTAATGACAATATGTCTTGGAGAGTTTCTCCTTTGGTCCAGTCTGTTTGGAGTTCTGTTGGCTTCTTGTATCTTGATGGGCCTTTCTTTTAAGAGACTGGGGAAGTCTTCTTCAATTATTTTATTAAATAAGTTCTCCATGCATTTGGTCTGAATTTCTTCTCCTTCTGGTATTCCAATGATCCTGATATTAGGACATTTAAGTGTATCCCACAATTCCTTCATGTTCTGTTCACAGGAACTTTTGAACTTACTGAAATTTTTGAACTCTCTAACTGTTTCTTCTATCTTGTCTTCCGCATCAGAGTTTCCATCCTCCACTTGGCTGACCCTACTGTTGAGAGCTTCTAGAGAGTTTTGGACTTGTTCAATTAAGTTTGCATTTTCTACTTCTTTTCTATGTATAATTTCCATCCCTCTGTAAAGCTCCCTTTTCACATCATTTTCTGATTTTCTTGATGATTCTTGGAATTCATCCTTGCATTTCTTTATGTCTTCATTTAGCATGGCCAGCTGATTTTTAAGGTATTCTTTTTTTTCACTCTCCCTGAAATCTCTTAACTCTCTTTTAACTCCTTCTAATTTCTTATCTATTAGTTCTAGTTTAGTGGTGGGATCATCCACACGTTTATTGGTCGTTTGTTGCTTTCCTGCAAGTTCTACCAGTAGGTTGGTCAGGGTAGCATTGCTCATAGCTTCAGTTTGGTGTTCTGATCCTAATGGTTCTTCTATGTTTTGGTTAGAAGTATTCATTGTAGGACTGGGTGATCTAACTGGATTTTCTTGCATTTGATTTTTCATGTTATTTCTTTTGCCCTGTGGTCTGCCCCTGACAGTGTATGGGCACGTAGGTGGGCGTATCAGCCTGGGCTCAAGCACAATGGGAATCTGAGGCAGCCTGGATCAGTTGCCAAGCAGCCTGGGATTTGTCTCTCACTTGCCAAAGCAGCCTATCTAGTGCCTGGCAGGGGCACCAAAGTTGCCTGAGTTCTCAAGCGGTAATGTGCCAAAGCTGCCTGCGTTCGAGCTAGGAGTGGCACTGAGGCACCAAGCACTGAAGCAGCCCGAACTCTGGCTGGGAACACTGGGAACCGGAAGCAGTCTGCGCTCCCCCGCCACAGGTCAATGGGGGATAGCCAGCGTGGCAGACAGGTAGGGAATGGCCCAAGCGAGAGACACAGTCTGAGATTGTGTGGCAGTTACTGTGGGACTGGGCCAGCTCAGTAAGTGGGTGAGTGGACAAGTGTGTGGAGCAGTCCAAGCTTCTGCATGCAGGGATCCATCAGCGCGCAGCTGCAGTGGCAGCAGCGATGGTGCCGGTGGCACTGTGGACAAGGTGGTTATTTGGGGTGAGGGGTGGCTACCCGCCCATGAGGTGATCTGCAATTTCCTGTTTTCTCTGCCTCTGTGCCCTCCCACTGACAATCTATTGGAGATTTCTATCCCCTAAAAGCCCCAATGAACCCTTAATATCTTGCCTTTCTTTCCCCGGGATTTGCAGCACAGCTAGGCAGTCACCATCTTGGCCAGAAATCTCATTTGTTCTTTTGACACTGTCTCACATATCTTAGCCTGTCCTTGAACTCGCTATGTAAGCAAGGGTGTCATATAACTTCTGCCTTCACATTACAGGTGCTACTGTGATATTCCACTATGTCCAGTTCATGTGGTATCTGAAATCAAATCTGGAGAGTTCTACATACTAGGCAAACAATCTATTAACTGAGCTACACCAATGCCTTTATTTATTTTAACAGCATTTAAATATTTTCTAATTCCATTTTTATTTGAGTTATTTAGAAGCACGCTTCTTAATTTCTAATTATATCTTCATTTTGATTAGTATCTTTTGCTACTGTTTTCCAATGATTTTGGTTTAGTATAAGAGCACATCCATAGTCTTTCAAACTTATTAAAATTTTGAAAATTTTAGTAAGGCTGATTTTATCACTAAAGATATAAAAACATCTTGGGAATAAGACATGTGTACTTGAGAAGAATGTGTATTCTATCACTCTTTTGTGTACTGTTCCATAAAATGTTAATTTGTTGATGTATTAATAGTATAATTCAAATATACAAACTTACAGATTTTTAAGTTTAGTTGTTGTTGTAGTCAGGTTCGCATTGCTGGCAGAAAACACCCAACCAAGAGCAGCTTGAGGAAGGAAGGGGTTTACTTTGGCTTACAGACTCAAGTGGAAGCTCCATGATGCCAGGGTTAACTGATGGCATGAGCACAGAGTGGACATCACCTCCCAGCCAACATAAGGTACACACCAGTAACAGGAGAGTATGCCAAACAATGGCAAGGGGAACCTGGCTTTAATATCCATAAGCTTGCTGCCAACAATACACCTCCTCTAGGAAGATTCAATTCCCAGATTCTCACTAGTTAGGGACCTAGCATTGAGAACACATATGTTTATGGGGGAAACCTAAATCAAACTACCACATTCTGCCCTGTCCCCCAAAACTGATAACCATCCATGATAGAAAATGCCATGCATTCAGTCCAACTTTAAAAGCTCCATAGTTTTGTTTTTTTTATCAATCTCAATTCTATTCAAACATCCCCATAGTACAACATCTTTTAATTGAGCCATAATACCAAAAAAAAAAATCATAATGGCACAGAATGAGCATTCACACTGCAAAAAGATGGTATTGGGCATAGCAAAGAAATATTGAGCCAACACAAGCAGGAAAAAGATTAAACTCTGTAGCTCCAAGTGTGACAATTCTAAACAAGTCTCCAAGTCAAATAATTCTAACCAGTTACAAGTCTCTGGATTTCCAATTCCACCTAGGCTACTCACAGTCCAGAAAATCTTTATCCAGTTTTGGCACCTCTTCTTGGCAGCCACCTCATAGTTCTGGCACCTCCATTGGGTCTCCACTCCAAAGCATCGTCCATCCACATGGCTCAATCATGTCTCTGTGCAAGTAATTCAACAAGCCTGCTTCACATTGCCCATGGCCATTTCTGAAATACAAAAACATATTGTAAAACCAATGACCCTCTCTTTCCTGCATTTGTTATACTCCATTGTATCAGGTTGGCTTCCAGTTAGTTAATTCAGGGAGGAATAAAGCAGACTTTGAAGAATAGGATACTCCTTTAGGATTCAGGCCTCATCAAAAGAGTGTATTCTTCCCGTTGTCACAATGCTGATCAGCTGTCCCAGTATTGATGGTTGTAATCTCTCAAATAATTCCAGCTGAGTAGGAAGAAGGTTCAGTGCAATGATTTCAGTTTCTTCTGTGCCATATCCCTCTGCTCTTGACAGTCCATTTCTATGCAATGCAACCCTACACAAGTTCTCAGGACATGAACATAACAGCAAGCCTCTCCCACAAACTGCTTCTAGACCAGTCCTGACTAAGCTCTTTCTCACCCTCACAGTCCATAGTTCTTACTGCATTCAGGTCTTTCAACTATGATAATAATGGCCCATAAAGCTGTATTTACAGCACTGCAAGTAGTCCCTTATGCTAAGATTTCAAATTAATTCATATTCCTCTAGCAAATCAGTTTCAAAAGACCAAAAGTCACAGCCAGGATGCTAGTAGCAACAACACTTCTCAGTACCAATTTTACTGTTGTATTTATGTTGTTGCTGGCAGAAAACACCCAAATAAGATCAGCTCATGGGAGGAAAAGGTTTATTTTGGCTTATAGACTTAAGGGAAAGCTACATGATGGCAGGGGAAATCAATGTCATTGGCAGAGGGTGGACATCACCTCCTGGGAAACATCAGATGTACCACAGAAACAGAGAAGTGTGCCAAACAATGGCAAAGGGAAGCTGAATATAACACCCATAAGCCCAACCCCACCAGCAACGCACCTCCTTTAGCAAGGATTTACCTCCCAAATTGCCACAAGTTGGGAATTTAGCATGAGGGTAAATCACAAATATATCTTATTCAAACTACTGCAAATCACATTTTTTTCAGATCACTGATATTTTCATCTACACTGAACTGATTTTTTAATCTGTTGTGGAGTATGTACCATTAAGTTTTCATTTCAGACAATGACTCTATCAATTAGATAATGGCTATCTTTTCATAATTTATATTTGTCTACAATATGCTGTACATGATTATACTTTTTAAACTTAATTTAATTATTTATTTAAGAGAGAGAGAATGGACACACCAGGACATCTAGCCATTGTAAACAAATTCAAGATGCATGTACCACCATGTGTATCTGGATTACATAGCTACTGGGAAATCAGACCAGGGTCCTCAGATTTCACAGGCAAACTCCTTAACTGCTCAGCCATCTCTCTAGCCCATGATTATTCTTTAAGTTAGTAAAAGCATTTATACCTTTTAAAAGTCTCATTTTACTATTATGTTAATGCTGTATCTGCCTCTATTTATATGAATAACATTTGTCTGTTTGCAGGTCACAATTTTCTTCTCTTTTTTACCAGCTTAGAATATGCTTTGCAAGCATATGCAGCTTAATATTCAGCCAATGATTCCAGAAGACACCTATGCAGAGTTTTTGGAACTCATTCTCTTTGCAAAAATCTTCTCTTATAATATCCTGTCAAATAGCCCTGAACTATGACCTTCTTTTTCAAAAGTTCATCAAGAAATTTGATTTTTTTCATTCAAAAATTATGTTACTCTGTTAAGTAGACATCCTAGGTGGTACTGGGTAATAACCCAATGCATGCAGATAATGCCTAATGTTTAATTCAGTGAAATTAACATCTCCCTACCACTATCGTTAACAAATCTAGAAATCTTTATTTCATGTTGTTTCTTCACCATTGATTGAGTACCTATGGCATACAAGACAAATTATCTCACCATGAGTTTGCTTTGCTGGACCAATGAGCTTCCAGAAGCATAAATGAGGGGTTATTTACATAAGTATGGCTCACTGAGATGAAGCTGCTTCACAGAAAATCCATCCATCCAAGCACAAGGGATATGAAGGCTATATCCCTGGAACACCCTGGGTCACTTACAGGTTCAACCAGAATTTCCTGCCCCCAGGCCTAGTGAATCTTGTAAATGTTATGATCTTCTTCAGTCTGGTAATTTCTTTAAAAGGACATAATATCATTCTCATTGGTAACTTTACTAAAACTAACAAGAGCATTATTTATTTTAACATTTAGGAATATTCCAAAGAAAATTTTAAGTGACTTCAGAAATTTAAAAAAAATATTCAATATAAAAGCATATAAGAAATATCTAAGGTTCAGGAAGACTTTTTCCATTCCTATATCATGGAAAGTACTTCCTAAATTTTCTTCCAGTAGTATTCAAGTTTCTTGTCTTATATTGAGATCTTTGATCCATTTGGACTTGAGTGTAGTGCAAGGTGAAATGTGTGGGTCAAGTTTCAGTTTCCTGCATACGGTTATCCAGTTTGTCCAGCACCATTTGTTGAAGATGCTGTCTTTTTTCCAGCCTATATTGTTTGGGCCTTTATGGAATATCAAGTAGCTACAGTTGCTTGACCCAAAGTACGGGTCCTCAAGTCTATTCCATTGATCTATACTCCTGTGTTTATGCCAGTACCATGCTGTTTTTATTACTATGGCTTTGTAATATAGCTTTAGATCAGGTATGGTGATGCCACCAGAGGTATTTCTTTTGCTGAGGATATGTTTGGAAATGCGAGGCCTCCTGCCTTTCCATAGGAAATTTGAGATCATTTTTTCTATCTCTGTGAAGAACACTGTAGGGATTTTAATTGGATTTGCATTAAATCTGTATATTGCTTTTGGTAGGACTGTCATCTTCACAATGTTAATTCTGCCTATCCAGGAACATGGGCGGTCTTTCCATTTTCTCAAGTCCTCCTCAATTTCTTTTTTGAGTGTTTTTATGTATTCGTTGTACAGATCTTTCACTTCCTTGGTTAACGTTATTCCAAGGTATTTTATTTTTTTGTTGTTGTTGTTGCAATTGAAAATGGGACTATATCCCTTATTTCTTTCTCTGTATCTTTGTCATTTGCATGAAGGAAGGATACTGATTTCTGTGCATTGATTTTGTATCCTGCTACTTTGCTATAGGAGTTAATCACCGTCAGGAGTTTTGGGATGGAGTCTCTCGGGTCTCTTACATATATAATCATGTCATCAGCGAATAGAGCTAACTGAACTTCTTCCTTTCCAAACTGTATCCATTTTATTTCCCTCTCCTGTCTTATTGCTTGAGCTAGGACTTCTAGTACTATATTGAAAAACAGAGGTGAGAGTGGACAACCCTGTCTTGTTCCTGATCTTAATGGGAATTCCTCCAGTCTCTCTCCATTAAGTATTATTTGGGCCTTCGGGGCTTCGTATATTGCCTTTATTACGTTAAGATATGAACCAACCATGCCAATTCTCTGCAATGTTTTGAACATGAAGTGTTGTTGAATCTTGTCAAAGGCCTTTTCTGCATCTATCGAAATGATCATGTGGTTTTTATGTTTAACCTTGATTATGAGGCGTATTACATTGACAGATTTCCATATGTTGAACCACACCTGTGTTCCTGGAATGAATCCCACTTGGTAAAGATGGATAATGCTTTTGATGTGTTGTTGGATTTGGTTTGCGAGGATTTTCTTTAGGATCTTTGCATCTAAATTCATCAGGGAAATAGGCCGGTAGTTTTCTTTTCTTGTGGCATCTCTGCCTGGTTTTGGAATTAGGGTGATGCTAGCTTCTTAAAAGGAGTTGGATAGCATTCTCTGTTCACCAATTGTGTGGCACAGTTTGAGGAAGATTGGTTTGAGTTCTTCCATGAAGGTTTGATAGAATTCAGCTGAGAAGCCATCTGGCCCTGGACTCTTCTTTTCGGGGAGATTTTTTATTACTTTTTCAATCTCCATGAGTGTGATGGGTTGATTGAGGTGATTAATCTGCTCTGTGTTTATCTTTGGTAGATGGTATGCGTCCAGGAATTTATCCGTCTCCTCCACATTATCCAGTTTTGTGGAGTAGAGGTTTTAGAAATAAGTCCTGATGACTCTCCCAATTTCACTTATGTCTGTTGTGATCTCTCCTTTTTTATTTTGAATTTTGTTAATTACAAGCTTCTCCTTTCTTTGATTGATCAGATAGGCCAGAGATTTGTCAATCTTGTTTATTTTTTCAAAGAACCAGGTCTTTGTTTTGTCAATTGTCTTAATTGTTTCCTTCATTTAAAATTCATTGATTTCTGCTCTGATTTTAATTATTCCTTTCATTCTGGAGCTCTTTGGGTTGGATTTTTCTTGTTTTTCCAGTGCCTTTAGGTGGATGGTTAGGTCATTGATTTGGCATCTTTCTGTCTTTTTTATGAAGGCATTGAGTGCTCTGAATTTTCCCCTGAGGACTGCCTTCACTGTGTCCCATAAGTTTTGCTACGATGTGTTCTCATTGTCGTTCAATTCCAGAAATTTTGCAATTTCATTTTCTATTTCATCCACTATCCATTTATTGTTTAAAAGTGTGCTGTTCAGTTTCCTGGTGCCGTTGTGATTCTTGGTGGGTCTTTTGTTGTTGATTTCTAACAATATAGCATTGTGATCTGATATCATGCAGGGAATTATGTCAATCTTCCTAAATATGTGGAGGCAGTCTTCGTGACCCAGTGTATGGTCGATTTTAGAGAATGTTCCATGGGATGCTGAGAAGAATGTGTAGGCTGTGGATTTGGGATGGAAAGTTTTGTAGATGTCTGTTAGGTCTAAGTGATCTATAGTTTTGTTGAGCTCTCTTACTTCCCTGTTGAGTTTCCATTTGGATGATCTGTCTATTACTGATAATGGTGTATTGATGTCCCCAGCTATGATGGTGTTGGTGGTTATTTCTGTTTTATTGTCAAGTTGGTTTTGTTTTATGAACTGTGGTGCCCCTGGGTTTGGTGCAAACAGATTTATGATTGTAATATCCTCTTGACAGATCGTTCCCTTGATAAGTAGGAAGTGGCCTTTTTTGTCTTTTTTGATTATTTTTGGTTTGAATTCTATTTTATCCGATATTAATATAGCTATGCCTGCTTGTTTCTTATTCCCATTTGCTTGGAATACTGTTTTCCACCCTTTCACCCTGAGGAGATGTCTGTCTTTAATGGTGAGGTGGGTTTCTTGAAGGCAACAGATTGAGGGGTCTAATTTTTTGATCCATCCTGTTAGCTTGTGTCTCTTGATGGGTGAATTAAGGCCATTAATATTTAGGGTAATGACTGTGAGATTTGATTTGATCCTTTCCATATTGTGATGGTAAATGTGGGTTGGTGTTTTCATGGACGTTGAAGTTTTTTGTGCCTACTCTGAGTTTGGTTGTTGTGATCTGCTTCTTGTAGGCAATTGATTTTGGTTATTTGTTTTTTCTCTGTGGAGAATTTCCTGAAAACTCTCTGTAGGTTTGGTTTTATGTTCATATTAGTGTAAAGCTGAGTTTTGTCATGGAATGTTTTTCTTTCACCATCTATTATGAGGGATACTTTTGCTGGGTAGAGTAGTTTGGGTTGGAAGCCATAGGTTCTTAGACTTTGCAGTGTTTCATTCCAGGCTCTTCTAGCTTTCAGGGTTTCCATTGAGAAGTCTGAAGTCATTCTGATGGGGTTACCTTTGAAGGTGGTGTGCTGTTTTTCCCTAGCTGCTTTTAGGATTTTCTCTTTGGTGTCAATGTTTAGAGTCTTAATGACAATATGTCTTGGAGAGTTTCTCCTTTGGTCCAGTCTGTTTGGAGTTCTGTTGGCTTCTTGTATCTTGATGGGCCTTTCTTTTAAGAGACTGGGGAAGTCTTCTTCAATTATTTTGTTAAATAAGTTCTCCATGCCTTTGGTCTGAATTTCTTCTCCTTCTGGTATTCTAATGATCCTGATATTAGGACGTTTTAGTGTATCCCACAATTCCCTCATGTTCTGTTCACAGGAACTTTTGAACTTACTGAAATTTTTGAACTCTCTGTTTCTTCCATCTTGTCTTCCAGATCAGAGTTTCTATCCTCCACTTGGCTGACTCTATTCCTGAGAGCTTCTAAAGAGTTTTGGACTTGTTCAATTAAGTTTGTGTTGTCTACTACTTTTCTATGTATAATTTCAATCCTTCTGTCAAGCTCCCTTTTCACATCATTTTCTGAGTTTCTTGATGATTCTTGGAATTCATCCTTGCATTTCTTTATGTCTTCATTTAGCATGGCCAGCTGATTTTTAAGGTCTTCTTCTTTTTTTTTTTTACTCTCCCTCAAATATCTTAACTCTCTTTGAACTCCTTGCAAATTCTTATCTATTAGTTCTAGTTCAGTGATGGCAGCATCCACACGATTATCAGTCCTTTGTTGCTTTCCTGCAAGTTCTACCAGTAGGTTGGTTAGGGTTGCATTGCTAATAACTTCAATTTGGTGTTCTAGTCCTAGTGGTTGTTCTCTGTTTTTGTTAGATGTATTCGTTGTGGGACTGGGTGATGTAAATGGATTTTCTTGCATTTGATTTTTCATGTTATTTCTTTTGCGCTGTGTTCTGCCCATGACAGTGTATGGGCACGTAGGTGGGTGTATGAGCCTGGGCTCAAGAACAATGGGAATCTGACGCAGCCTGGGGCAGTTGCCAAGCAGCCTGGGTTTGGCTTTCACTTGCCAAAGCTACCTATCTACTGCCTGGCAGGGGTGCCAAAGTTGCCTGAGTTTTCAAGCAGTACTGTGTCAAAGCTGCCTGCGTTCGAGCTAGGAGTGGCACTGAGGCACCAAGCACTGAAGCATCCCAAACTCTGGCTGGGAACACTGGGACCTGGAAGCAGTCTGAGCTCCCCCGCCACCGAACAATGGCAGACAGCTGGAGTGGCATACAAGTAAGGGATGGCACCTGTGCTGGTGCAAGCGAGGGTTGCTTTGGGGCTGTGCTCGCTCAGTAAGTGGGCGAGTGGACGAGTGCACGGAGTGTTTTAAGCATTCGTATGCAGGGATCGGGCGCGCTGGTGCGCAGTGGCTGCAGCGGAGGGCTGCGACAGCTGTGGTGCTGTGGACAGGGTGGTTATTTGGGGGGAAGAGTGGGCTACCCACCTGCGAGGGGATTCGCGATTCCCTGCTTCCCCCGCCTCTGTACCCTCCCAAATTTCTCTCCCCTGTAAGCCCCAATGAACCCTAAATATCTTGCTTTTCTTTCCCCGGGATTTGCAGCACAGGTAGGCGGTCGCCATCTTCCCAGAATCCCTCCACATTAGTACATTTCTATGCAATGCTACCCTGCACAACTTCTCAGGACATGGACATCACAGCAAGCTTCTCACACAAACTGCTATCCCTGTCCAAGCAACACTTTTTTTCACCTCCATAAGCCAACCCTCATAGTCCATAGTTCTTACTGCATTCAGGTCTTTCAACTCTGACCAGAATAGTCCATCGAGCTGTACTTAGAACACTTCAAGGCATCTCTTAGGCCAAGGTTTCAAATCCTTCCACAGTCCTCTTAAAAATCAGCTCCAAAAGTCCAAAGCCATACAGTCAGGTGTCTAGCAGCAATCTGACTCCTCAGTACCACTTTACTGTTTCAATCAGGTTCACATTGCTGGTAGAAATCACCTAACGAAGAGCAGCTTGTGGGAAATATAGGTTTATTTTCGGCTTACAGGCTCAAGGGGAAGCTCCATGATGGCAGGGGAAAATGATGGCATGAGCAGAGGGTGGATATCACCCCCTGGCCAACATAAGGTGGACAATAGCAACAGAAGAGTGTGCCAAACACTCGCATGGGGAACTGGCTATAACACCCATAAACCTGCCCCCCTGTATACACTGCCTCCAGGCAGCTTTAATTTCTAATTGTTATCATCTGGGGAGACTAGCCTTCAGAATACCTAAGTTTATGGGGGATACCTGAATCAAACCACCACACAGCCCTTGCTTGAAAAGCCTGCCAGCCCAGTTTCAATTTCCCAGAAACCAAATATTTCTGGATTGGAATTTGCTTGAAGAAGCTGGACACCTTGGCATAAACACACTATTGTTGTTATGACCAAATAAAATCTGTGTGGTTCTTTGGTACTCTATTTCTATAAAGGCCTAAGACAATGTCCTTAAAAATACTTGGAAAATAAGCTGGATAGGAAAACAGCTTAATTCTATCTTTTTCCTCTACCAGATGCATATCTTCTAACAGATACTTAAAATAATTTAAATTGGAAAACAAATGTTCAGTCTAACACATAAATCACTTAGCAAAATACTATGCTTTTTAGTAAAAAATAGCATATGACTGAAAAGGATTGATTTTATCTCAATTTATTTGAATCTAGAGTCTAAGCCTAACTACTACATAAATTTTAGAAATATTCAAACTTAATATATGTTCTCTATGTCATTTTTTTCAATTTTTTATGTTTATTTATTTATTTGAAAGTGACAGGCAGAGAGAGAAAGAAGTAGATATATATATATAGAGAGAGAGAATGGGTGCGCCAGGGCCTCCAGCCACTGCAAACGAACTTCAGATGCATGCACCCCCTTGTGCATCTAGCTAATGTGGGTCCTGGGGAATTGAGCCTCCAACTGGGGTCCTTAGGCTTCATAGGCCACTAAGCCATCTCTCCAGCCCTCTATGTCATATTTTTAAAGGGAAACTTTGCCAAGTAGCATCTTAGTATCAGTAAAATAATTAAAAGCAAATAACTTTTCATAACATTTGAAATTAAAACTTGATTTTTTGTGAGAAGAGATGATATTGGAACAAAACACTCCACTGCCAAAATCTAGCACAGTCATCTCTTAGCTTAGCTTAATCTTTGGATATCATAGATGAGAATAAGATGAGTTATATAATTCTTAAAGTTCTCTTCAGCTCTAACATATATTTTGCTATATACTAAATTAGAAATTTCCTACTATTCCTATTTTCATGCAAGAAAACTCCTACAGATAATATAATGTAATCACAATACCAGAACTCTTATTGTCACAATTGCTTAGCAGTGTGCACTTAAGGGTTATATAGACTGTATTTGCCATGCAGAATTCCCTTCTAGTCAATAAAACTGAAACATTCAACTTTTTATTTATAAATAATGACATATGGCATTGCAATGAGTAGTTGTTCAAGAAATAGTAGGTATTACTCAGATCTTAGTACTTAATTTTAACATATATAAGTTACATGGAAGCTAAACCTATATTTATCCAGTTGCTTCATACATGTTCTCAATGCTTTACATAAAATAGTGATTAATTAGAACATGACAAAATAAATTAATACTGTTTTAATTATAGAAATTGGACTTTATCCCTCACTCATTTTCTTGCCATTATAATTTCATAGTATAGCAGTTACCTCTTCATTTTTAGGACAAACCATCTTACCATAATCAGCTTATGGAAGGAGAGGTTTAATTTTGGCTTACAGTTTCAAAGGGAAGCTTCATCATGGTGGGTAATACATAATAAAAGCAGATAGCTAGGTATCACATTTTGTCACATGAGTAAGGAAGAAGCAGCAAGAGTCAGCTTAGCTATGAGCAGCTAGTGAGGCTGGACTAATAAACCTCAAGGTCCACCTCCAATGACTTACCTCCTCTAGAAGCGATCGATTTGGCTTAATCATAAACACATTATGCTATGGGGGGCATTTCATGTTCAGATGCCCACACTTAGCAATGCAATTTTCAATAAATTACATATTTTCTCAATAGTATACATTTTTTTGGAACTATGGAGTTAAAATTGTTTTAACTGGACTACTTTTATCTCCTTACTCTTTCTAGCAGAGTGAATGTAGCTGTCTTTCTGAATGAAGAAACTCAGTATCCTTTTTGTGGTATGAATATATTTTACTGATGTCTGTCCAGGTATGGAACAATTCAATAAACATGCAATACCTTGCATACACAGCAAGCCACCATAGGATGGTATTCTAGTTACCTTCTTATTGTTGGGACAAAATACCTGATCAGAAGCAGCTTATGGGAGGAAAGGATTATTTCAGGCTTTTAATTTGAAGGTAAGTTTCAGCATGGTAGCACAGGCAGCTCAGTCCTCACATATCTATACATCAGTCAAAGAGTGTGATTAGAAAGAGTGAGTTAGCTTTCTCTCAGTATCCAGTGAGCTAGGCTAACTAACCGCAATGACCACCACCAGAAACATACCTCCTCTACCAAGGCTCTGCCTTCTCAAAGCTTTATCATCTGGGATCTAAGTGGAAAATTTAATCACAAACATTTGAGGATATTAGGGGCATTTTATGTTCAAGACATCACCATTCAACCCCTGGCTCCCATAGACTCAAGTCTATCTCAAAATGGAAAATGCATTCAGTCAGCCTTAAAAGTCACATAGTCTTTACAATCTGAACACGTTTTAAAAGTCCAAAGTCTCTACTGAAACTCAAGAAAGTCTTTTATCACTGTAAAATCAAAACACAACTTGTATACTTATAACACATAATAGCACAGAGTAAACATTATCATTTCAAAAAGACAGCATAATGAGGAGAGACTGGACCAATGCACAATCAATAACCAGCATGAAAAACATTAAAATTCTGCAGTTCTATGACTAGCATCTGGAGCCCAGGACGAAATCCTATGCTCTCTGAATGACCCAATTCTTCGCTTCTTTTTTGTTTCTTGTTTCTGGGCAGATATACCCCAACCAGATTGAGTCGCTCTTTTGGCAGCTTTTCCACAGTTCTGACATCTCCCCAATTCTAACATCTCCATTGCTACTCATGGGTTCATCTTCAGAGCTATACACAGTGGCATTACAAGCTTACCATACAGGGATTTTAACCCTGTTTCACATTACTACATTTTAGCACTTCCTGGAATTGTGTCAATATCATGAGCACCTTTTCTGCATTTCTCATGTTTTCAAAATCAGCACCAGGTTGGCAGTATAGCCAAATTTTAAGATCCAGGGTAGAATAAAGCTAGACCTTGAGGAACAGGATATTCTTTTATCATTCTTCCTGTAGAACTCCACCTTTCAAAAGAATTTTCATTCTCGCTATGCTAAGCCTTCAAGGGATTAGGTTTCCCCCTCAGGGCATCTTTTTTATTGCCCCAATGCAGAACAGTTGGACCATCTTCAATGTTGGTAATCCTAACGTTTGTGGATTTACTGGCTTAAAACCACTCTATGTGCCTGCAACATAAAATTTGATTCAATGTCTTTCTGTGCCTCATTTAACATCCTTAATATTTTTGTTCTATAATTTCTTCTGTTAAATGCACCAAATCATTACTTTTAAATTCAACTATGCTCAAATTATCAGGACATGGGCAGAACACAGCCAGTATTTCAGCCAGTAGCCCATATCTGACAAAATCCTTTCTCCTGTCTATTAAATCTTCTCAGAAGCAAAGGCTGCAAGTCCATATTTTGCTTTGAATCTAGGTGTTTCAAATTCCCATCTGAATGGCCCATAAAGCTGTTCTTAAAGTACTGCGAGTGTTCACTAGTCTAAAGTACCAAATACTTCCATATTGTTATTACAACCAAGTTTCAAAACACCAAAAACCACTTGGTAAAATTCACTGCAGCAATGACCCCAGTCCATTTTTTCTGTAGCAGTTACCTTCTCATTGATGAGATAAAATACCTGACCAGAAACAAGTTATGGGAGGAAAGGTTTAATTTCAGGTTTACAGTTTGAAAAAGCTCACCATGGTAGAGCAGGACAGTAGGCCATTATATTTCCATACATCAGTTATAGAGAGAGAGAGCATAACAAGAGCAATCTAGCTTCTTATCCACATTCAGTGAGCTAGGCTGATTCGACCAAGTTCGGCCTTCAGAAACATACCTGCTATAGCAAGGCTTCACCTCACAAAGGCTTTGCAAGCTGAGGACTTATTAGGAAACTGAATAACACTTTTGGCTATGGGGTACAGTTTCAGTCATACCACTCCATATGGTAACTACTTCTTTTGCATTTTTGAATCTTATCTATTTTTACCATGAGAGACAAAAACAACATGTGAAAATATGGTGCTGCATTTTGAGTAAATTAAGTGACAGAATAAATATATGTACCTATAAATGAACTTGTCAAAACTGGTGGATTATAAACTGGGCATGGTGGCACACACCTTTATTCCCAGCACTCGAGAGGCAGAGGTAGGAGGATCGCCATGAGTTCCAGGCCACCCTGAGACTACATAGTGAATTCCAGGTCAGCCTGAGCTAGAGTGAGACCCTACCTTGAGAAACAAAACAAAACAACAACAAAATAAATGGTGGATTAGAAAACATCTTTCTCAAGTGTTTCTCAGAAAATAGATAGTGGGAGAGAAAGAATTTCAACAAGATATCATACAACATGCAGTGGAGGAATTACTTCTGATTCTTCTTTAACACAACTGGATAGTTATAGTTTGCAACAAAGTATAAGATTTTTAAAATTATTGGGAAAGAAAAGTATGAAGAAATTAGCACATAATATGGTCAATGTTTGAAGAGATGCCAATAATCATTACTCTGATATGATTATATATATGTATTCTTTGATGAGATGTATATATATATATATATATATATATATATATATATATGTTCCAAATTAAGATGTAAAAATACTGTATTTCTCCATACAATAACCTAAGATGTTTTCTCACCACATTAGCCCTACTTACACCCAAAGGTCTTTTATCCAGAGGGATCATATTACTATTTACTGTTATCTGAGAGAGAATCCAAATAATTTTTATGGTTTTTCTGCTTAATTAAATAAAACTACATAGGAAGAGCTGATGCCAAGTAGAGTGGTTAGGCTTAGAAACTTAGGATAGTTAATATATACCTTTATGAAGGAATGATTTTAAATTTAAAAATTTCTAGAGATAGGCCTAAATTTTGCTTCAGTTCATTTCCTTGTATTTTCTTTGCACTTGCTTATAAAATTCATTATTACATATTCCATTTTCTAGTAAATACAACATAGCAAAACATCTTTCTATTTTTCAAATTCATTTTGCTTCCAATTTGGTACAAAATGAGGCAAACTCTAATTATCTTGTTTACAATCATCTAATTATTGGCAGGACATGGATTAAGAAGCTTCCCCCTAGCAATGATCCTCCAGATACAAAATAAACACAATAGAAGGAATAAAGGCAACAAATAGAAGAAAAAAGGTTTTCCTAATTTGAATGTTCCAGATGCTTAAAATTGTCTTCCAAAATAAGCTTGCTCTATAATAGTCAAAATCAAACAAGAATATTTACTAAGGATTCCAGCAATATTTTAATATTCACAGGGAACAGATACAAAACTTTGTGTCATTTAATAAATGTTACATTAAAATGCTGCTAGTAGAAGTTGCTTAAGAATTTTAGTATTCATGGGCTGGAGAGATGGCTTAGTGGTTAAGTGCTTGCCTGTGAAGCCTATGGACCCCGGTTCGAGCTCGATTCCCCAGGACCCATTTTAGCCAGACGCATAAGGGGGCAGACACATAAGGGGGCACACGCATCTGGAGTTCATTTGCAGTGGCTGGAAGCCCTGGCACGCCCATTCTCTCTCTCTCTCTCTCTCTGCCTCTTTCTCTCTCTGTCTGTCGCTCCCAAATAAATAAATAAAAATAAACCAAAAAATTTTTAAAAATCTTGTAAAAGATTTTTAATATTCTTTCCCAAAGAAATAAATATTTCTTGTCACATAAATATGCTTGGAAGAGGACTTTTATTTTTTTTTTATTATTATTTTTTTTTTTTTTGGTTTTTCGAGGTAGGGTTTCACTCTAGCCCAGGCTGACCTGGAATTCACTATGGAGTCTCAGGGTGGCCTCGAACTCACGGCAATCCTCCTACCTCTGCCTCCCGAGTGCTGGGATTAAAGGCGTGCGCCACCACGCCCGGCTGGAAGAGGACTTTTAAACTCACAGCATTGAAATGATATATAATATGCCAATAACAAAAGCCAGAATCTATTGCACAGTTGCTTTATGCCCTACAAGGTTTGGAGTATGTTACACACATTACCTTGGTTAAATCTTGGAGGTACAAAACTAAACCTGAGGAAATGCTAATATTTTCTTCTTTGGTAGATATTGCTGACTGAAGTTGAGCATTTGAGTTTATAAAAACTTCACCAAAGTTATACATCAAGTTCAATATAATCCCAAGTAATCTATTCCAGACAGACTTCATGGTTTTGCCCCATTAATCTGACCACTGTGGACACTGGAGAAATTAAGAAACTCTGTCACAAGAGGACATATGGTAGATGGCATTACATTATACTATTTATTGACTAAAAGTAAAAGTTACTTTTCTCATTATTATTACTTTATTAAACTCAGGATAAGTTAAAGTGCCCCAATTCCTTCATTGCATGATAGAGCTCATCCCAAATAACTTTTTGATTTTACTTTTTATTTTATATTTTTAGTGAGAGCAAGAGTCAGAAAGAGGAAGGGAGAGAGAGAGAAATGGTGAACCAGGGTCTCAGCCACTGAAATCAAACTCCAGACCCTTGTGCAACCTAATGGGCACGTGTAACCTTGTGCTTGCCTCACCTTTGTGCATCTAGCTTACGTGGTATCTGTAGAGTGGAACATGGGTCCTTATGCTTTGCAGGCAAGCACCTTAACTGCTAAGCCATCTCTCCAGCCTGATTTTTTTTTTTTTTACTTTAAATGTTGCTTTAATGGGCTGGGTCAGGCTTATAAGAATGTGTTTTAACAAGGAATTGAGTTAAAGTGTGAATGTATTGTGCAAATTAACACCAAACAGTTTTGTTTAATCTGACTTTGTTTCCCTTGCCAATATGTGAATACTGTTTTCTTGGTTTGGCTCTGCTTGTTTTGTTTTCCAAAGAAAAAATAGAACTTGGACCAAATGACACAAAACAGACGCACCTATATTACTTTGCTGTAGTCTAACATCTGGCAAGAAGTAATTTAAGAGAGGAAGAAGTTATTATCTTACCGATTGAGGATATATGCCATCATGGAGGCAGAATCAATACAGCAGGAGAGACTCTAGGCTATGACAGGTGGAAAATGAAGCTGCATGTTCATATTTTGTTATTCTAGGAAATACAGAATTGTGATTGCTGGTACCTAACTAATATTCTCCTCTTGCACTTTAAGGCTTCTGTCAATGGGATGGTGCTACTGCTAGTTAGGGTGTGTCTTACAACCTCTGTTAATTTCCACTTGGAAGTTCCCTCCCATACACACCCAAAAATATGTGTTCACAGATATCCTAGGGGTGTCTTCATCTCTCAGGTTGACAATTGAAATTAACCATCCACAACATACATACATATTAATAAACTGGAAGCACCTATCTACTATTTTATTACAATGTGGAACATAAAGGAATATTCAGAGCATAATCCATTTAGGATTTTCTGTAGTTGGTCTCAAAAGAACAATGGCTATACATAATGATTACCTATTAATACCATGAATTATGTTCTTGGCACAATTATACACTCATACCACAAAATCTTTTCTTTTTTTCTAGAATGCTATGCTGGAAAGAACATTTTAATTATGTTCAGAAGAAAAATCTGCTCCAGTCTATATACTTCAGTTTAAAAAAAAATGTCCCAAATAGAATATTCAGGAAAATGCTAAAAAAAAAAAATAATAACTCCTAGTAGTAGACAGCTTCAGGTTCACTGAGATGAACTTCCAGACCAGGCACAGTTATGGAGGAAGGGATATTTATTGGAGCTTACAGATCCAGTGGAAGTTCCATAATGGCAGAAGAAGCTGGCCTGCTTTCACAGGACCAAACACACAGAGAGAGAAGCACAAGCCTAAAAGTCAAAAGCCACACAGCACTGAAGCCTTCTGGAACTCCAGCTAGGCATACTTTCCATATCTTTAGACTGAATTCTCAAAACCACCTTAAGATCCGCCCAGTGACACTGCCTCCAGCCAGGTGGCTGCAGATGTAAACTACAAACTAATAAAACACCGAATATATTGGAGGCCATATATTCAAACTACCACACTCCCCTTTTTAAAAATAGAACTGAAAAGAACACCTTGTTAGTATCTTTCAGCTTTATTTTCCTTATAAGTAAGTCTACTTTTAATCTAAATGCACTGCCATGCAATTGGAAAATACTGCATTTTATAGAAAAAAATCGAATATACTTGGTATAGAAACAGAAAATTTTGAATCTATTTTAAGCAAATTGAAACTGGAATAGATAGTAAGCCAATATCAGAAGACTATGAAAGTTTAAATATGATATACTTTGTTCTAAAAAAATAATCATTGCATGAACTGGATATCAGCACAAGGGGGAAGGAGATCAACACAGAGAAAAATCAACTCCTACAAAATCAGAGAGCCAGAGCCTCAGAGGCCCCCAACACCTCATCACTGAAGCAGACCAAAAATGAACCCAACATGGCTCAGGGAAATTTTGCGGAAGAGGGGGCAGAAAGAATGTCAGAGCCACATGTTGGGTCATGATATGCAGAGACATTTATCTTACCCATAACTGTGGGCTAACTCCACAATTCATGACCCATATACCTCAACAAGGAGGGGCCAAGTGGAGGGGGAAGGTCACGGATGAGCCTAATAATGGTACCAAACTGACTGTATTTGCTGAATACAGAACTGAATACAAAACTAATTAAGAAAGAAAAGAAAAGAAAAAAATAATCATTTCATGTATTAATTAATGTGAAAAATAATAACTAACCTACCTATATATGCCAACATTTTCAAAATGCCAAATATATATTTTAATTAGAAAAATTAAATAATTTTGTACCATTTGAGTCTGAATTTTTAAAAATTCATGTTTTAGTGCTCAAATGAATGGTATTAAAAAGTTTACAATTGCAAAAAAATGAAAGTGGAAAGTGGGGCCTTGGAAACAAGAAATATATCTCATCTATTTAAAATTAATTTTGTAATTACATTTTCAAAACATGGTACAAGGTAATTTGTGAGAATTAATAGTTCTTTCTCTACTTGTGACAAAAATACAGATCTATTATTCAAAATTTGCAGATGTTATTGATCTTAAGTAATTTATATATAGCTCTCTTTTTCTTTTTTTTGTTCCTTTTTAAACATGAGTATATAAAAAATGATGGCTGGAACTCAGAATCTGGAGATAATATGAACCATTTTATTTTCTGACAAATAACACTGAAAAGAAAATCCTGGCATCTGTAAGAGAAAACAAAAGTTTGTTTAGAGCAAATCTTGTGTTTTATTTTTCTCCAGATGCCAGACCCATGATACAAACTCATGGATTGGAATCTGCTACTTGAAGGAAGCAGTTGGCTGTGGAAAGAGCCAGAGATGCAATTTCATAGCCAGCAAAGTTTTGAATTATTCATAAGGGAAAGCTTTTTTAATTTTTACAGATAAATCAGCTACTAAACTGCTGAAGTGAATTAAACTAAACTGATCAACAAAAATATGGACAGTGAAGATGCCAGAGAAAGAGCACAGGGAATGTATTCATAAACTCCACTCTCTGTCATCATGGTAAGGGAGGACAGCGGAAAAATTTTATATAAATTGTTATTTTAAAAGGAGATATGGATATTTACATTTGCCTTTTTTGCAACTGTTAGTTGTGGACTTTAGTGTGTTAAATGTTTGTTCTCTACTACCACTTGAGATTTTCCATTTCTAAAAAAACAAATGCTAAAATATACAATTTTCATGGTATAGCTCACTTATATTTTAAATGCAGAATTATCTCAAATTGTTTACATGTATTGGTGAAGCCCAAGAACATGAAGCCATGTTGTTGATGGTTAGAGAAAAACCATAAAAATATTTATGATTTCCAGACAACTTAGCTTAGGAATGACATTTTTTTAAAGTATAAATTTTGTGTGGGTACCTCATGTGTTGGTACCATCATTTCCCTCCTCACTTTACCCATCCCATGGAGAGCCCTCCTCAGTGGGATTGCTGGTATTCATCACGGGGTTGTGAGCTATGAGTTGTGAGAGCATCTGTCAGTCATTGTGGGGGATCAATGCCTCTGGATAGTCCCTCCTACCATGTGGCTCTGAAAATATTTCTACACTCTATTCCACCAATTCCCTGAGTCATGGCAGGTGTGTTTTAAGTCTACCTTAGTGTTGTGTTCTCAGTAGCTTATGGATTTCTGCTTTCTTATGTTTTGAGTATCCTCAGTGTCTGTCTTCATCACCCTGATGCTGGTTTTCAGGTTTGCCATTGAGGCAGCACTCTTACTTATCTCATCAATTCCTCTGTGTTTCACCTGGACCCTAGCTGATGAGCTTCTCCAGTCAGGGAGTCAATATCTATCTTTTCTTGTCTTGTGAATAGATTTTGGGTATCATCAGTTCTTACTGCCTTCTGAAAAAGAAAAAGAGATTCTCTACTGTAGAACGAGATCAGCATAGGTTTAAGTGGATTAACATTATTAATTTAGAGAGATTTTGATGGGTATAGACTCTTTTGGCCAACATTCTTCTCAGTCTTCTCTGTGCTCCTGGAAAACCGAACAAGGACTCTAGCCAATATATATTGCTACTTTTTTGTGTCTATCTTTTGCATAAAACTTTAGGTGTCTCTTTCTCAAAACTTTGAAAGTACATGGTCATGTTAAGTACAGTAGGTAAAACTGACATAAAATTATTGAATCAGGAGGGCTGGAGAGATGTCTTAGTGATTAAGGCACTTGCCTGCAAAGCCTAAGGTCCAATGTTCAACTCTCCAGATCCCACTTAAGCCAGGTGCACAATTACAGAAACACACAAGGTCTCATATGTGCACAAGTTGGCTCATGTGTCTGGAGTTCAATTGCAGTAGCTGAAGGCCCTGGGGCAACAATTTTCTCTCTTTTTCTCTCAATTTCACACTTCTTTCTCTCTCATAAAAAAATTACAAAAGAGCTTATTTAATGTTGAGAGGAATTCTTTATAGCATTAACCCCACCAGAACCCTAGCTTTGATTTATTTCTTATTGTACAATTGAGATATAACATAGACATTTGGGGCTTTATTTGGCTATTTGGCTAAAAGAATCACAGAGAATAAGGATACTATAGTAAAATATCAGCATTTTATCTTTATATCATTGGAATTGATACATTTAGAGAACTTGGATCAACTTTGATCAAACAAACATTAATTTCTAAAACACATACCCTCATGGAGGTCAAAGCACAATCACAAGCCAGATTCTGAACTAGCTCATGCACAATTTGTAGGGACATATGGTGTAATGAAGTCATTACTAGATTTGAATACAAGACTCACTCCTAGTCACTTATGTATTTGAATATGATATGTTGATTGAACAAAACCTATCCAGTTTCCAGTGGTTGATGTTGCTGAGAATATTAAGATAATATAAACTGAAATCAAATTTCTGGAAATCACAGACTAGTGAATTTTTTTGGCTTATACATATATAACCATTTTTAATGTCAAAATAATTTAAGTGAAATTTTGTAATTTAACATTAGACTATGTATAATCCTTTTGAAAATATGCCTGTTAGTTAGTATATAGTCATTTAAACCATAACCACCTAATCCTTAAGGTATTTTCTATAAAGAAACAAAATTAAACACAATTTGTAAACTCAACACCACATTTAATGAACTTACTAAATAATTATTAACAGTCATATAAAAGGCACTAAGAAATTGTGATGTATGTAAGTGAACAAAATCAAGACATTTTTCTAAAAGTACACTATATATTTCTAAGCAGTCTGTAAGTACATGGGTAATGAAGCAATAACTCTAGTTCACATGCTTGAAAGTGGCTTTATTTTTAACCTTGTTTTAGCTAAGTAAAATTCTGTATTTCATTATAGTTTTACAGTTTGAATTTCTGATTCTTCAAAATTTCATGCTGAGATTCCATTGCTTTTATATCATAGGTCCTTTAAGTAGTGATTAGACAAAGAAGACAGCCCTACCTACTGTCTGATTGATAACTATGGCTAATGCCTTTTAAAGAGAATATTTGGGAATGGTCTGGCCTTTTCCTTAATGCTTTTTGGTTTTCCAAGGCTCTTACTCATTGCCATGCCCTTAACCTTGGGCATTTGACTTCTGGAATTATGAGAAAATAAGTTTCTTTACATTATCAATTAGCCAGTGACAGGCTATTTTATTATAGCAACAAAAATTGATGAAATAGTTAAGTTTCCTTGAATATTTCTATACAAATGATCAATGTAGAAATGTAGATATTTATTGTGTTGGTTTGAATTAAATGTCCTCCATAAAGTAATGTCTTCTAAATGCTTGGTCCCCCGCTGATGGAAATTTGGGAGCAGGAACCTTGCTAGAGGTAGTGTGTTTATGAGGTCTGGCTTATGGTTGTTATGACCAGCTTCCCCTTGCTAGAATTCAGTTAATTCTCCTGCTGCTGTTTTCCATGTGCTGTGAAGAGGTGATGTGCAGACTCTGCTCATGCCATGATTTCCCCTGCCATTATGAAGCTTCTCCTCAAGATTGTAAGCCATAATAAAGCTTTCCGTGCATCAACTGTTTTTGATTAGGTGCTTTATTTATAATGAGCAGGTAATTACAAAAGAAAATCTGTACCAAAGGAGTGGAGTTATTGCTATTTGATACCTGACTCTGTGGCTTTTGATGTTTTGGAACTGATTTGTGGGAGAAATGTGGAAGGATTTGAAACCTTGTACTAACAGACTCCTGGCAGTACTCTATGCAGTATTTGATGGACCATTCTGGTTTATGAAGGAAAGAAAGAGCTGTGTCTGGAACGGGCTAGAGACAGTTTATGTGAGAAGCTATTTGTACTTTTCCCATGTCCTGAGAAAGTGAGTTAGACTGAATTTAGAAAAAGTGGACTGGTGTGAGCATAAAGATGTAGCACAGAAAGAAATGAAAGTTTCAGGCTAGAGACAATGGCTCAATAAAGCTGCAACTGTATGAGAGATTGCAACCATTGGGATCGGTATAGTTGTTTTACATTGGAACATCAAGGATAATGATGACTGTTTTGAAAATAGGGAGCCTAAAGGAGGAATACTAAAAACATTTTTTTGCTCCTCAAACTCTGCTTTATGCACCCTCACAATTAGCAATTTGGTAGCCTACCTAGTAGTATGGGAGCATAAAAATGCATGAAAGTGCAATGTGGTTTGTGGGAGATGGCCACTGAGCAATGTTAGGCAGATTTTTGAAGTGTCTGGATGGAACTATGTGAATGAACCATGGATTTCAGTGGAGATCCCAAGACATTAGCACACCCCTTTTTTTGAAATCTTGCATTGGTTCAATTTTTCCTTGTAATGCCATGATTTGCAGTGTGAATGTCCGTATGAATGTCTATGCCATTATGTGTTTTTGTTTTAAACACTCATAGTTAAGAGACCTTGGACTACAAGGATGATTGAACAATGCTGGGATTTATAAAAACTATGACCAATTTTAAAGTTGGACTGCATGCATTACATTTCACGTTATGGATTGTAATTAGTTTATCAGGACCAGGGGAGGAATATGGTGGTTTGTATCAGACGTCCCCCATAAAGTCATGTGTTATTAATGATTGGACTTCAACGGATGCAATTTGGGAGGTACAGCTTTGCTGAAGGAGGCTTAGTGATGTTATAGCAAGTGCTCCATTGCCACAACTCAGATCACTCTCCTGCTGTTGTTTTACACCCCTACTGGCATAAGTTTTGTCAAGTCTCATCAGATGTCATGCTTTCGCCTGTCATCATGAAGCTTCCACTGAAGACTGTAAGCCAAAATAAAAAGCTTCCTCTCATCAGCTGTTTTTGGTAGGTTGATTTTTACCCATTCTGTAGGCTATTCCAAAGTTTACAGCCAGAGGTTGACTTTTTACATATTACAAACACCTTTGATGACCTCAAGTACAAAAAAATAATTATCTGAAGCAGTCATTACTCTGCTATTATTTTAGCTTTTTATTTGATAAGCTCTCTGAATACAGCTTAACAAGTATTTTATTAGCAAGTATACTTTATTTGCTCATTATTCTGCTTTGATTTGATAAGGGTACTAAATTGCTAAAGTAAATGAAATGTGAAATTAATGTACTCTAGTTCTGATAATGTCAATTTTCTTAATTTTTTAAAATAAAACATAGCTAATTTATCATTTGTAGATTATTTCTAAATATATTTACTTTATTTCATTTGGCTTATAAACATGAGTATGTATATATTTGCAGAAATATATAACAAGACATTTAAAAAAAAGAATTGCATTTTATGATGATAATAGTTTTTTGTTGTTTTTTTTTTTTTTTTTTTTTTTTGGTTTTTCGAGGTAGGGTCCCACTCTACTCAGGCTGACCTAGAACTCACTCTGTAGTCTCAGGCTGGCGTTGAACTCACAGTGATCCTCCTACCTCTGCCTCCCGAGTGCTGGGATTAAAGGCATGCACCACCATGCCCGGCTCGATAATAGTTTTATATTTCAATTCATGGATTGATTTTAATTAATGTTCTGCAACTTCATAGGACATATTTGCTATATTTTAGTGGTATGAAAAAGAGATATTTGTGTTATGCTATGTATTAAAAATTCTGTCCCAATTTCTGTCACTATATGAATTTTAGTCCTGTCTACTATAAACTAATATTGCCTATTTGAAAATGGACTTTAATTCATTCAAGATTTTAGTTCACACATTTTGAAGAAGCAACATGTTAAGGAAGGAGTTAAATTTTAAACAGTTTGTAATCATTAATGAGAAATTTCTGTATATTTAAATATCTTGATTGAAATAAACTTTCAGTTTTTACTTAATCTAAGACATATTTGGAAGTTCATTTATCTTACTTCTATCAAATTTTTAGTTTTCTAATAAAGGTTTTTCAGCATCAGTGTAACCACATTTCCATGTCATTTACCTTATTGGGGATTAAATATTTTAAATAAGTAATATGCTATAAAATGAAAGGAGATTGATTTTCTAGCTAACATTCACTTTTCAAGATTATAAATTGAATGCTAAGAATTAGCTGTGAAGCTTCATCAAAATATTTGCCAACGTCATGGTAAGTAAGTTCCACAAGGAAAATCAAAAGTAGTGAACTAATGAGAATGTCACAACCACTGTAATTATTTTAAAGGAAATAAATGGAGTTGTAATATGATCTAACTTTTACATAATTTTGACCAAAGAACGTTGTTTAGGAACCAAGGATTAATGAAAACAATGTCAAGGATTTGTTTTCATGCTTATGTTTATATTCTTGTTGAAAATGAAGATGTCACTCAAAGTTTTGGGAAATATGTCCTGAGAGGAAGTTAAGCATATATATTGATTCTTTCAGTGAAACATTTTACCAGTTTTAATACCAAGTATTAGACATGGCCCTAAAGCTTTTTAAAGTTTAAGGGGCAGAGGATACAAGGCATGGGCAGATACAAATTATTTTGGAACATGATAATTACTATAGTAAGGAATATATAATATACATGGCATAAAATTTATATGTGAAATCCAGACAAGCTAGAAAGCAAACATAATACTTGTGCTGACACCTATTCTGCTAAATAAGCTCGTGCATATACTCCAAAAAGGAAAAAAAAAGATGAAAAAGTTTTAAAGGGCTGCAGAGATGGCTTAGCAGTTAAGGTGCTTGTCTGCAAAGCCTAAGGACTCCATGCTCAGCTCTCCAGATCCCATGTAAGCTAGACACACAAAGGTGGGGCAAGCACAAGGTAGTATATGCCCACAAAGTGGCACAAGTGTCTGGAGTTCAATTTCAATGGCTGAGGCTCTGGCATTCAAGTTCTCTCTCTCACTCTCTCTAAAATTAAAAAAAAAGCTTTAAAAATAATCTAACCAAATAATAAACATTGTGCACATGTATACCTGTATATGCACAACATCATTGCTGTGGAGAAGAGATTAAAGTATGTGGGAGATAATTAAAGTACTAACAGTTATGACTTATTTGTAGGCAAATAAGTATAATTGAGAGATTTAACACAGAAGTAAAATGAATGAATTTGTGGTTTCAAAAATTTAATCTGTGAGTTTAATGATCTCAAGATATGCTGAACAACAAATCAACCCAAATACATCAGATTAACAAACTAATCATGGGTTATTATTCATCACAATTTCCACGGGTCAGGAAATTCAGAGCAGCTTCACGCAGTGCATCTACTCAGGTTCTTCCTTTTATATATGTGTTCAGAATGTTGATTGGCAATGAATTTGAGTGAAGGCTTTATGGAGGTAGAGGATGCACTTTTACAGTGACTCTACCACATCATTGGAAAGTTCATTCTGGCTGTTAGCCAGAGACTTTAGTTTCTTTGTAGGTTTGTCTTTGCGAAGGAGTGTGTAAGTCATTACCATGGCTGTGGACCAAGGGATCAGTGAAGAAGTTGTAATGTCTTTTATTTAGTACCTTTGCTTGGAAGTTTCAAGCTATCACTTCTACCATATTCTATTAGCAAAAACAAAACAATAACAAAATCTCTGATTCAGTGCAGAAGTCACATTTTCAAAAACATGTATATAGAACATGATCATCATCTTGATGTCTAGAGAAAAGGCCAAAGTCTCCAGGAAACCAGATCACACAAAAAGGTAAACAGAAAGCTCAATATAATAAAATTATTACTATCCAAGTTACACTCTCAACAGTGGAGTGTAATGATAATGAAGAGAGTTGCTTCTAGTTGTAAAAAAGAAATCACAAACTTGAAGACAGATGTGGGAAGATATTGGTGCATAATAAGCCCAGGTGACTCCAAATATGTAGGTTTAATTAATGAAGAAATTACTGAGACCAGAAACAATAACACAGGAGAAGGGCACACTGATTAGTGAAAAGGTGATGCATCTAAGCTAAATTTTAATTTCTAGTAAAGTACATATAATGATCAAAATCTCAGGTAGTACTTATTAAAGAATTCTGGGGAACATACTCTAAAGGCTCTTAATACATATTAATTGATATCTCATTTAATGTTCACAAAAATATACGTGATTGAAAATATAATTATTCACATATTACAAATGCAGCATAGACATACATGGTGCTTATTCACCCTAGAGCTAAGATAAAAGTTGAACCTATGTTCTGCTGCATCTCCCTCACTTACATGAACATCTTCGTCTAAGTGATGAATGAAAACATTCTTACTAAATTATTTAGAACTTAAGATGCCATACTTATTGGATATTCACTGATGTGAATTAGAAAAAATTGATTGTAGTTAATCAGGCTCTCTTTGGAAATTTCAGCTGCTGGGGAGAAAATGTATTAGACTAAGTATGGTATAAGTCATCCCATGAAATTATACTATATCTGGCTCACTTATAATTAATATAATGTATGAATGCATGTTAAGAATAATATAAACTTCAGAGTAGAAATTTTGGCAGTGCATGTATTTGTACTTTTTAGCATATAATTATATTGTACTAGTTATTTTGCCTTTGAGAATAGGCATTTAATTGAAGTGTGCTTGCATTCTCAATGGACATGAATGTCAGCTGTCATACATGCCATAGCTACAAAAAACATAATAATTTAAGCAAGGGCTGGAGAGATGGCTTAGCAGTTAAGGCACTTGCCTGCTAGGCCTAAGGACCCAGGTTCAATTCCCCAGTACCCATATAAGCCAGATGCACAAGATGGTGCATGTGTCTGGAGTTCATTTGCAGTGACTAGAGGCTCTGGTACATTCATTCTCTCTCTTTATCTGCCTCTCTCTTTCTTAAATAAATAAATAAATAATTTAAACAAAATGCAAGGTTCATTTGGACTGATAAATGCTTATCTTTCTCATAATGATTTGAAAATTCATAGTAAATTTGTGCAGCAAATACTTTTTCTTTATCACCTTTTATCACAGTACCTATAAAATTAAGTCTTTATCTTGATTATATCTTCCTTGTCTTTCTCCAAACACCTATATGCTAAGAACTAAGATTCCCTATTTTACAGAGAAATAATTTACTGCTTGATGTAAATAAACAATTTGCTCAGGCTGGAGAGATGGCTTAGCGGTTAAGCACTTGCCTGTGAAGCCTAAGGACCCTGGTTCGAGGCTCAACTCCCCAGGACCCACGTTAGCCAGATGCACAAGGGGGTGCACGCGTCTGGGGTTCGTTTGCAGTGGCTGGAGGCCCTGGCGTGCCCATTCTCTCTCCCTCTCTCTATCTGCCTCTTTCTCTCTGTCTGTCGCTCTCAAATAAATTAATAAAAATAACAAAAAATAAAAAATAAACAATTTGCTCAAAGTTAGGAGTCAAAATAAAGGACTGAAATGTGAATTGGGATCTACCTAAATGCTGTGATATCTCTCTGAATTATTGTGAGACTACTGCCATTGTTTTACCATCATGAAATATAGAATGGAAAATGCAAGTGTTGTCAAGCAGGTTTGGCCTCTTTGAAGAAATAAATACTGTAAATTTATTAAAAGATAAAAGACTTCAGTTTTTTAGCACAAGTGTTTCAAGATATAATATGAGGGATGTATAAGTTGAGTGGACATACTGTGTAACAAGGTTTCAATGCAAGACAAACAGCATTTTGATAATTGGCAACATTTGTGGCCAATAACTTAAATGTGCTGTGAAGAAGTGACAGTGGAGTGTTTGTCAGTGAGAAACATTTCTATCACACCCTCCCAAGCTCAGGGACCATTACACAAGAGGTGGTGAAATGAATATCAGAGTCAAAGGATGCACACAAGTGCTTTGGAATGTTGTCCTCCAGGCATAAAGTTGCTCTTACACTTAAGACCACACAATGGCTGATGCTGAATACATAAGATCTACAAAAGAAAAGGGCAAAAAATACGATATCAAAATAGAAGTAGAGGGCTGCAGGGATTGCTTAGCAGTTAAGGCGTTTGCCTGCAAAACCAACGGACCCAGGTTCTATTCCCCAGGACCCACGTTAGCCAGATGCACAAGGGGTGCGCGCATCTGAAGTTCGTTTGCAGTGGCTGGAGGCCTTGGCACACCCTTTCTCTCTCTCTCTCTCTTCTCTCCCCCCTTTCTCTGTCAAATAAATGAATAAATAAAATATTAAAAAAGTAGAAGTGGAACTAGTTTGAATGAAGAATCATTTCATAGGAGAGGAGATGTGGAAAGCGGGAAAGGACAGTAGCAGGAGGGTGTTATGATCAGGGTACATTGTGTATATGTATGTGGGTTTTCAATAAAAAGTTAAACAGTGAGCAGAAATGATGACTATTAGATTTTGCTATACAGACTATAAAGATATCATGTACATAATATTTTAAACAAGAGAGTCTTTTTCTATGAGAGAATTTATTTACAAATCAAAGTGAAAGGCTAACAAAGCTATAAACATAAAAAGGAGAGATAGGAATAATAAGGAATTGAACAGAGTCATAAACAGTTGTGTAGGGATGGCTAAAATTACTTGACATTGGACCAGATGAGGCTAAAAACTAGTGTAAACAAGGTTTGAGAGCTTATTCTTCTATTTGTTTTCTATTGTTTTAAAGATTTTACTGACAAGTCTCATACATGTACATTCTGTGTATTTATCATAATCCTCTCCCATTACTTTTTGTCCTTTCCCCTTATACTTTTCCACTAAACACTTTTATCTTTCTTACTAGTCCTTCTTCTGCTTTGATATTTTCTTTTTTCCTTTCTCCATCAGCCACTTGTCATGTCAATAGGCCCAATATTGTGCAAGTAACAATAGGCATTATGAGAATTCTACTGAATGCACTGGTCACTTCATGTCCATAAGACAGTTTTTCAAAGCACTACTCCCTATCTTCTGTCTCTGACATTTTTATGCCACCTCTTCTACAGTGTTTGCTGAGACTTCACAGGTGTGACAGACATGTCTCATTTGGTCACTTATTCTCCTTTTATGAGTTTTGATTCTCCCCATTAGTCGAAAATCTTCTCTGATGAAGCTTTTGATGAAAAGTGAGAGCAGAACTAATCTGTGGGCATAACATAAATATTTAGAGGGCAATTGGATGTGTACTATATATCCATTTATCCAAACAACATAGGCTTCCTTGAGGCCTATGACCTTTCAAGCCATAGATTTTTGACTAGGTTTATGGTACTAGACATGAGCTCCATCCTGTGAAGTAGGCCATTGCTAAGATGCCTAAGGGTAACTTTTAGTTTATAGAAGGAAAAATAGAAGCAAGGTAGTTTTTAAAAAATTTTTCTTTTAGAGAGAGAAAGAGGCAGGGGAGAGAGAATTGGCACATCAGGGCCTCAGCTACTTTAACTGAACTCCAGACACTTGTGCCACCTAGTGGGCATGTATGACCTTGTAATGGCCTCACATTTGTGCATTTGGTTTATGTGGGATCTGGAGAGTTGAACATGGGTCTTTAGGCTTCATAGGCAAGGATTTTAACTGCTAAAACATCTGTCCAGCCCTAGTTTTATTTTTAACAGGCAGTCACTCAGGGACAAATACCCAAGGAGAAGAAATGAGGAGATAACATCTCACCTGCTCTAGCAAAGCTAGAACTCAGTGGCTAACCTAGTCTCATTCATAATGGCTATAAAATATTCCTCACTGGCAGTGCTCCTTACTTCTTTCCCAATCTGGCATACTCATAAAAGGAAGCAGAATATTTTCTCAGAGAAATAAATACATCAAACCATCAAGAATTCTTCAAACTACTGAGGATAGCATCACCCCCCTTCATTTTACCTCTAATATTCATCTTCCTTTTAAATCCCTTTAATTACTACTGTGATTTTCTGAGAGTTTAGAGGTAAGGTGGGGTGTTCTATGGGTCAACAAACAAAAGCCTCTGAGTTTTTAATACTATAATTTTAGACTTTGGTGATGACTGTATGGCTTGAAAGCACAATTTTTTAACTTTGCCTATATATGAGCTAAGAGATAGCAATAATTCACATATGTCATATTTGATGGTGTATGCACATAGTCATCAACTGCTGGTACAGAATGGATGTATATGTAATGAAAATTGTTCTTTGTATTTTCAATTTTGATATATTTATAAGCTAATGACAGACAATAAAGTACTTTTATCTATGGCTACCCAACCTCAGTTCTTAGTCAAATTATACATGATGGAGTCATATTCTAATCAACCTTACTATCTTTACTTTCCTCACCATTTTCACACCTGTGGCTGAGCTGGAATTATGTCAAGGCTCAAAGACCTTTCTTGTTCATCTGAAAGTTAAATAGCTTTAGAAAATTTGTTCTATAATATGGCTCAGATTTCTTTTATTTTGCAAGAGTGTTGTCATAACTAAATTGAAGAAGATGAATTCCATAAAAAGTACTTTTCTAGAAACAAACATCATTCTATAGTATAACTGCCTGCAAAGAAAGAAAAAATATGCAGGGTCAGAGTAATTTATTGGATGCTTACTGACTGTTTAAGTTATTTTCTCATTTTTTGGACAAACACCTGACTAGAAGCAGCTTATGGGAGGAAAGGGTTTATTTCAAGTTTCCAGAATCTATGGGAAGCTTCATCATGGCAGCAGAAGCTGGCTCACTTTATCATACATCAATAGCAGATAGACACCTGCCAGGTTGATCAAGCATCAGTTGGTTCTGAACACACATCTTTGGGCTGGACTCAAGATCTACCCCCTACAAGATCCATACACCTACTTCAGCAGGGCTCTGCCTGTTAAAGACTAAGTAGGAAGCTTAATCAAAAACACCTGAGCAAGGCTAGAGACCTGGCTTCGCAGTTAAGATGTTTTTCTGCAAAGACTAAAAAGTCATGTCGATTCTCCAGGTCCCATGTAAGCGAGATGTGCAGTGATGCAAGCTTGCAAGGTAGCACATGTGCACAAGGGTGTCTGGAGTTTGAGTGCAGTGGCTGAGGCCTTGGCATGCTAGGTCTTTCTCTGTGTCTCTCTCTGTTGCGTGCATTCCCTTGCACAAAAAAGGCAAGTCTGTTGGGCTTCCCTCAGAAAAAAAAAAAAAAAAGCTGAGGCTCTAGGGAACATATATTTATATCCAAACAACCATATTTCACCTCTGGTTCCCATAAGCATTAACAGTTCACAATGCAAAATGTACTCAGATCAACTTCAAAAGTTTCCATAATTTTCAGTGCTCAAAAGTCCGAAGTATCATCTGAGATTTAACACTATCTTTTACCCCTGAGCCCTGCAAAATCAAAACCAAGTTACATACTTCAAACACAAAATGGCACAGAGTAAACAGTTCCATTGCAAAAAGAAGGCATAACAAGGAGATCTTGGACCAATGCAAAATTAATAACCAGCAGGCAAACATCAAATGTCTGCAGTTCCCAGTCCAATATATGAAACGATTGATGAAATTTTTGAATTTCCAATTCTGCCCCTCCAGCTGGGTGGCTTATAACCCAAAAAAAATTTCATTGCAAGATGGCACCTCTTTTTAGCAGCCATTCCACAGTCTGATACAGTCAAAACATCCACAGGCCAGATGCACAAAGTGGCATATGCTTCTGGAATTTGTTTGCAGTGGCTACAGGCCCTGGAATGCCAATTACCCCCTCTTCTCTCTTTCTGCCAGGAGTGGTGGTGCATGCCTTTAATCCCAGCACTCAGGGGCAGAAGTAGGAGCATGGCTGAGCTTGAAGCCAGGTCAACATGGGCTGGAGCAAGACCCTACCCCAAAAGGGGGGTCCTGGTTAGATGGGTTAGCTATTAAGGTGCTTGCCTGTGAAACTTGAGGACCCAGGTTCATTTCCCTAATGCAGATGCACAAGTTCAAAGTACCAAATCCTTCCATATACCTCCTACAAACACATTCCAAAAGACCAAAACCCACATGTTCAGATTCATTGCAGAAGTGTTTCCATTCCTGATGTGATTTTTTTTTGTGTTGCAGTTATGTTCTCATTCCTGGGGTAAACATCCAATTAGAAGCAGAATCAACTTATGGGAGGAAAAGGTTTATTTCAGGCTTATAGAATCCAGAATAATCATCATGGCAGGGCAGCTGGCTCACTTCACCATACATCCATTGCAGAGTTAGAGAACAGCCTGAACCAGGCAACATGAGCTAACTCAAGACATACAAGTAGGGCTGGACTCATGATCTTCCCCCAGTGACACACCTACTCTGGCAGAGGTCTGCTGTAAGCTTAATATAAGTAGGAAGCTTAATCTAAATAAAAAAAAAACCTAATGCTATGAGGATATTGCATTCAAACCACCACACTGACAGAAGCATATTTACGGGTACCTGAAAGATCGGGGAGGGGGGCCTCTCCATGATTTGCATTAAAGGTAAGAAGCTTACATAGTGGTTAGGAAAAATAGTTGATTTTATCTAGGATAGAATACACTTAGTGTATCTCTTGTAAGCAAATATCAAAGACATCATACATATTTTTGATATGGACAGTACCAGGGTCTAGTAATAAAGGTTTGCAAACAACTTTAATGATTGTGTTCATGATTGAGAAACTATGCAGGTGAGAAACAGACCAGATTTGTTCTACAGATTTTGTTTAACATGACTATTAACATCTTGAGTTTCACAGAAGACTATAGTAGATTAAATCATTGTAGTCATAAGTGAAACTTTGCTATCAGACAGCCATGGATTATGGAATTCACCTGACTTTGATATTATCATAAGATAAACAGGTATATAACATCAATAATGAAGTAACATTTTTATGCACCAATCTCTCCATATATCCTTCATACTGACCAAGATTGTACAGATTCAACTGGTCTTGCCACCCGGAGCCATACTCCTGTAAGTGCCCCAATAAACTGTACTCTGTGCAATCCTACATCTCTTTGCCTCTCTTTCTTCAGGTTCTTGGCATATTTGAGACTAGTGTCCCTTTTTGCACTAGGACTATGCTGTTCCTAAAGAGTTCCTTGGGGGCAATCAAGGAAGTTTTACTTAATATGACTAGAGTCAGGTAACACTGAATCCCTACATTATCTTATACATGAACAGTTTTCTTCTTTTTTAGTTTTGCTTTCATGCAGCTTTCTTTTACTATGGACATACAATTCAAACTTTTCAGGAAATTCATATTCATTTATCTTCTCCTCTAGACAGCCACTTTTGATTGTTTGATGCCAAGCTTGACACTTTTCAAACAAAGATGACTGTGGTCATACATTGACATGGTGCACAATACAATGGAAATAATATGCGAGTTATAAGGCTGTTATAATGACTATATGAATTTAGTTACTATAACTTCTTATCATGATAAATAGAAATTAATAACTTTAATCCTTATCTGTGACCCTGCTAATTACCTAGGTCATAGCATATAGTAACAAGTTAGAAATATGTGATGGGTGAATGAAAAAAGTTTGAATGGGATATATCAGTGGTTATTGAATTTTACCTTTCATCAGAGTCACAGAGAAGGCCTATGAACATTCTCAAATTAGCCTGCCAGAGTTTATGATTCAGTGGGTCTCTAATGTGGCCTAACAGTTTAAATTTCTAACACACTCTGCGGGATAAGGGCAAAGATTGCTGGGGATGGCAAATTGAAAAGTATTAGGCTAAATAATGAGCCAAAGTGGTTCTCTGTATAAACTATTTTGTTCACTTTTCCCTGTTTAGTTGTGCACATTTGGTTGTCCCATATCTCTTAGAAACATGCCTTATGAGTCTCTGGAAATATTTTGAACAACTATTTGTCCACTTTTACTGATAAGAGAGTTGGAAGGTAGACTTTGGATTAATTTGTTGAATTAGAATATAGTTTATGCAGTTTGGATTGTAATATTGTTTGGAAATTGTAATTTATCACCCAAAGAAAGAAGACATCAGTAAGGAGTAAAGTAGGGCTAGAGAGATGGCTTGGCACTTTAGGCGTTTGCTTACAGAGCCAAAGGACCTTGGTTCAATTCCCCAGGACCCATGTAAGCCAGATGCACAAGGGGGTACATGCATATTGAGTTCATTTGCAGTGGCTGGAGACCATGGTGTGCCCATTCTCTCTCTCTACATTTTTCTCTCCCTCTTTCCAATAAATAAATAAAAATAAAGTTAAAAAAGAATAAAGTAAAAACCGCAATAACATATCCTTAAATATGGAAACAAATAAAATGCTTCAATAAAATAATGTACTATGTATGTGACATATCAAATCAGATAACACTTGGAATAGTGGTATTTTAAAATATATTATTGGAAGTGAACGTAAAAGAGAGGAATTTATTGGTGCGATATATTTTTTGTATAATTTTATGGGTGAATGCTTTGGAAAATTCAATATCAGTGATTTTTTAAAATAGATTCTGGAAGTATATATTATTTAAATAAGCTATAAAATACAAGAGTCTTTCATATTTTTGTATATGTGGTTTCATTTTCCTTCATGAAATCACTCTTTAAAAATATTAACTGGAACCCCATGCAGAATACCTGCAACCCCACTGAGGAGGGCCTCAAGTGGAATGGGGGCAGTGACAAGGGAAAGGATGAAACCAACACATGATGTATCTATACTAATATGTCCATAATTAATAAATAAAAATAAAACAAAAAGTATGTAAGAAATGAACAAAAGTTTTAAGTTGCATGCAGTTATGAGCATTAAAATAAAATTTTGTTCCATCTTTCCCTGTCTTGCCAAAGATATTAATCATTCCTCTGTCTAGCATATCCATGGGACATATATTATTTAGTAATTTGTAGCCATCTGTTATCATATTGTCATAGTCTAAGTAAAACTATTATTTTTATTATTAGTTATATTTGTCTCTTACCGTGTCTGGTTTATAAGCTAATCATTATCAGAAGTATGCATGAGTAAAAAAGATCACAGTATTTGTTAAGTTCATTAAAATTTGTGACTTCCCAAAATGGGAGGGTCACCATGAATGCAAAGCCAGCCTGAGACTACATAGTGAAATCCAGGTAGGACTGAGCAAGAGCAGGACCCTACCTTGAATCCCCCACCCCCCAAAAAATGACTTCTTATATCTAATGTGGGCCTCTGGGGATTAGGGTGTAGTACTACATACATCATGTATTAGAGACTAATGGTTCATAATGACATAATGATTCAGCTATCAAACAACAGAAATTTTACTTAATAGATGAACATGATGGCTGTGGCAGAAAATAAAATTTCTTTAAAAAAGATTTTTATTTGTTTGCTCACAGATAGAAACAGAAGAGAGACAGAAGGAATGTGCATGCCTGGGTCTTCAACTACTGCAATCAGACTCTGGATACATGTACTACATTGTGCATCTTGCTTTATGTGGATACTGGGGAATCAAGTACTGGTCGTTAGGATTTGTAGGCAAATGCCTTAAACACTGAGTATCTCTGCAACCTTAAAATAACTTTTAAAGTTTCATTTTCCCTCTAAATTCTATATGGTATAGGTCAAGATAATTGCATAAGCCCAGCCAATAAAATAGAATCCATGTACTGAAATGTGGGTAATTCATTGCAAGTAATTCTGAATTCCATTTCCAATAATTTGCATTGAACAGAAAACATAATCACATCTTCTGTATGGTTGACTACATTTACTCTCAAAACTGTTTTGCTCCCTCTGAAGCATCTAGCAATCTTTTATGTCATTCTGAATTAGTCTGTTATTTTGGGTAGGAGAATATTTAGAATGAAGGAACAAAACAGAAAATGATGTTCTTCCTTCTAAATCATAAACTGTGCATGTTTATGGATTTCTGACTTCAGTTGACCTTTACAAATTATTCTTGCTTATAAATGAGAACCAGTCATCAGGGGAGTTAGTTATGTAATTTCCCTAGGCAACCTTAGAGGAAGTAGTCAGGGAAAAAATTTGGAATGATCTGCATGCCAGTTCTTTGTCAAGGGTATTTTATTTTTCATCCGTATCAACAGTAAAATGAGAACAGCATTAGGATGAATGACATAAAAGCAGATGTGTACTCACATATTTGCAGTTGATTAGAAAGCAACATGTCTGCTTCTGACAGATGCTTTCCTAGATTGGTATAATGGTATATACTACATGAAATGGAAGTGAGAAAAGCACCAACCAAGTATGGCAAGATGAACAAGAAGCATATCTATAAATTGAATCAAAAAGTTCTGCCGCTAAACCTGAGCTTTCCCATGTATTAGTCATGTGATGTATACTTCTTCATGCCTTGTAAATTTTGTGGAAATTTGTACTTGAATATAGGGGGCATGATAACATATCATTTTCAGATTTTAAAACTATAGCTAATGCATCATGTGGTCCTTCTAGTATTAAATATATTCATGTTTTATTCACTAACTTACAAAAGAGTTATTTCCATAATTAGATTTGTTGAAAATTCATTTAAAAATTATAGAATTATTATGAATACTATTTGGGAGTACATTAGTAAATATAACATAGCATTGGCCCATTGAAATGGAAAAAGGTAATATACTACTAAATAAAGACATAGAGGTGTATGCATTAATTATTTTATATCCCATGCACACATAGGAAATAAGGAAAGGAAACAGAGACACTCAGTTGATCCTTTCATTGAGACAGTTCTAAGCTGAGATAGAATTTCAAAGGCAGCTTCATGTGATCCCATTGGTTGAGTGATTGTTTAAGACCCTGTGCTACTGGATTTTGTTCAGGAAGTCTTTTCGCATTCCTATCTCATGGAAAGTTCCTCCTATATTTTCTTCTAGCTGAGCTTTTGGTCTTATATTGAGGCCTCTGATCCATTTAGACTTGATTGTTGTGCATGGCAAGATGCGTGGATTAAGTTTCAATTTCCTGCATACCATTATCCACTTTGTCCAGCACCATTTGTTGAAGATGCTGTCTTTGTTCCAGCTTATATTGTTGGGGTCTTTGACAAATATCAAGTAGTTGTAGTTATGTGACCCAAATTCTGGGTCCTTGATTCTCTTCCATTGGTCTATATTCCTGTTTTTATGCCAGTACCATGCTGTTTTTATTACTATGGCTTTATAATATAGCTTTAGATCAGGTATGGTGATGCCTCCAGAGGTGTTTATTTTGCTGAGGATATGCTTGGATATCTGAGGCCTTTTGCCTTTCATTGTGAATTTTGAGATCATTCTTTCTATCTCTATGAAGAACAATGTTGGGATTTTGATTGGTATTGCATTAAATCTGCATGTTGCCTTTGGTAGGATTGTCATTTTCACAATGTTAATTCTACCTATCCAGGAGCACAAGAGGTCTTTCCATTTTCTCAAGTCCTCCTCAATTTCTTTTTTGAGTATTTTAATGTTTTCATTGTATAGATCTTTCACTTGCTTATTGTTATTGTTATGCCAAGGTATTTTATTGTTTTGTTGCTATTGGAAATGGGACAGTGTCACTCATTTCTTTCTCTTTATCTTTGTCATTTACATATAGAAAAGCTACTGATTTTTGTGCATTGATTTTGTATCCTGCTACTTTGCTGAAGGAGTTAATCACCTTTAAGAGTTTTGGAATGGAGGATCTTGTGTCTCTTGCATATAGAATCATCTCATCTGCAAATAGAACTATCTTAACTTCTTCCTTTCTGAATTGTATCCCTTTTATTTCTTTCTCCTGTCTTATTGCTTGATCTAGGATTTCCAGTACTATATTGAAAAGCAGAGGTGAGAGTGGACACCCCTGTCTTGTTCCGGATCTCAATGGAAATTCCTTCAGCATCTCTCCATTAAGTATTATTTGGGCTTTATGAGCTTTATATATAGCCTTTATTATGTTGAGATATAATCCAACCATACCAGTTCTCTCCAATGTTTGGATCATGAAGTGACAAACACATAATAAACAGAGCCAATAGATTACCTACAGAATGGGAGAAAATATTTGCTGAATAACCAACTGACAGAGGCATAATCTCTAGAATCTACAAAGAACTCAAAAACTTAAACAATAAAAAGTCAAACAACCCACTCACAAAATGGGGCAAAGAGCTGGACAGGCAGTTCAGAGAGGAAGAAATACAAATGGCAAACACACGCTTAAGAAAATGTTCACCATCTCTAATCATCAGGGAAATGCAAATTAAAACAACTATGAGATTCCACCTTATCCCAATAAGGATAGCAAACATTAAAAAATCAAATGAAAATAAATGCTGGCAAGGATGTGGAGAAATGGGAACCCTCATGCACTGTTGGTGGGAATGTAAGATGGTACAACCACTTTGGAAAGCAATATGTAGACTCTTAAATAAGTTGACTATAGAGTTACCAACAGACCCAGTTGTTCCCTTACTGGGAATATACCCTAAAAGCTTCATGCCTCAATTCAGAGAGATTTGCTCAGCCATGTTTATAGCTGCTCAAATTTGTAATAGCTAAGAGCTACAATCAACCTGAGCTAGAATCAACCCAGATGTCCATCATTAGATGAATATATAGCTAAGATGTGTTATATCTACATGATGGAATTCTACAGAGCAGTAAGGAAAATTGATACAATGAAATTTGTAGAAAAATGGTTGAACCTGGAACAGATTATTCTCAGTGAACTCACCCTATCACAGAAAGATAATTGCCACATAGTCTCACTCATCTACAGCTCCTAACCTGAACCTATCCGAGATGTTGACATACCTAGCAAGCATCTCGAGGACAGGACAACAGGGTTGGTGGGGAGAGGGGGAGGGCGAGGGAGGGGGAGACGGATACAGAACTGGACCCAAACAGCAATGGTACCATAAAATTCTGCATCCTAAATTAGAGACCAAATGGTTGAACCTTCACCAGGCCCTTACAGGGAACACCTGAATCACAAGGCCCTGGAGAAGGTATGATGAAGATAGACTTTAATCTCCTTCTGTTGATGTTTCCCTCTCTCGCTTTGTCACTCTCTCCCTCTTCTCTCTATCTCTTTTATATTACTTGTCTTTTTCTTCTCTTGCTCCTTGGGCGTTCACCTGTAACTCCCAGTACTAGCATGTGGCTATCATCTACAACGAGCTCTTGATCAGAGACACCTACAAGGCTTCCCAAAAGAAGGCAGACTTGTGTCAGAGTACTTGATTACCCACCAAAGGTTGGTGGTAAAACCCTATTGCTGAAGACACCACATGCTGTTGGCATGTAACATGGAGTGACATGGCTGGAAGCTGGAAGAGAGCCAGTCCTCAGACAGTTAGTGCGTCTAGTGCCAGAAGGTGCTACATGAGCGACTGCGGGAGCATGACCAATATCTGTCCAGGCAATTCATGGTCTAAGCTACTCAGCAGCAAACAACCTGATGTGATGCTCACACAAATGCAATAGTGGCACACAGCCATTGTGGGAAACCAACTGCTCTTGATTTGGCTAACTGATCTGCTCAGTGGAATGGAACCCATAGTTGTAGCTGGAAACAAGTCAGAATCATATCCAAAAAATGAGCCTGCTCTCCAGTATCACGTTCCCACCTATCGTGGGCTACAAGAGGGTCTACACATATTACATTCTCTCTCAAAAAAGAAAAAAAAAACACTAACAATGGTTATCCCATTTATCTGATGCTCACTTTATTCTCCATCATTTACTTCTCTTTTTCAGACATACATAGATCCTAAGGAGAGAACCACCCAATCATACCTCAAAAGGGCCCCAGCTGAAATTAAGAATAATTGAATTGGGGAAACAAGCAAGAGTGCTGTTTTCTTGGTGAACTTGGTACCGGCACAACGGTGAAGGAGATAGACACAGACAACAATCAACTCCTACCAAACCAGATATCCAGAGATACAGAGGTTCCCAAGACCTCATCACTGAAGCAGACCAAAAATGAACCCAACATGGCTCAGGGAAATTTTGTGGAAGAGGGGGAGGAAAGAATGTCAGAGCCACACGTTTGTCATGATACACAGAGATATTGCCTCCTACTCATAACTGATGGCTAACCCCACAATGCACAACCCATATTCCACAACAAGGAGGGTCCCTGTGGAGGGGGGTGGTCAGGGAAGAGTTTAGCAATGGTACCAACTTGACTGTATTCAGTGAGTACAAAACTAAAACAAAAAGAATTTCAAAGGTAGATTCAGAATTAAGACAAGGGGACAAGAGAATGTTGAAGAAAGAAGAGATAGTATGAAAAAAATCTAGAAAATAAATGATAACATAAGAAATTTCATTATTAGCAATGTTACTAGGATAAACTGAGCAGATTTCACTGCATGTGTCTCTACAATTTAGTAGAAAACTACAAGCTTCACGTTTTACACTTAATTCTAGAAAACATTAGTACATGCTAAAAATCTTGAGGTGCAATGGCCAAATATATAATATTCAAAAAAATTTTACACATTCTAAAATACCACAGAATATATTATTTTATTCACGATGACTGCAATAGATATGAATAATATAGCAGGAGATGAAAGATGATCTCTCTCTATACACAATAAAAGAAACCAGAGATTTATAGCTAAGGATCACAGTGGGGTTGAGGGATTGGCAGAGGGAAAATTCCTCAGAGGAGACTTTGAATATAAGGAGATTCTTAATAAAGTGACAGTATATTCTTAATAAAGTGACAATAGATTCTTGCTACAGATGGACTGGGCAAGGGAAGAAAGAGCCCAGGGGTAAGGCCAAGTTAGCTTTATTGTGAACATTTCATGATAGATGTCTAAGGTCACATAAACTTAACAGGGATGTACTTGCCATTATTGCATATGGTGATTTGACATGTGCTTAAAATTTCAAAATGTAAATGGCCATGAAACTATGAATCCCTTAGGGTAGACAGCATACCTTATTTTGCAAGATCCTTGGATACAGTGGACATTGTCTTCTTTCACTAATGCACATTCACTCAAAACCAACCCATGCATTTTTGCGGATAAATCTCGTGTGTCCTCCCCGCCATGGCTCAGCTCCAGGCACGCTTTTACACTGAAAACAAGAAATACACAGTAGATGATGTTCCATTCTCAATTCCTGCCACCTCTGAAATTGCTGACCTCAGTAGCATCATTAATAAACTACTGCAGGCCAAAAATGGTAGTCTCACTCCAGACTGACCTGGAATTCGCTATGTAGTCTCAGGGTGGCCTCAAACTCATGGCAATCCTCCTACTTCTGCCTCACGAAAGCTGGGATTAAAGATGTGCACCACCAAAAAAAAAAAAAAAAAGAATATATATATATATATATTTAAAATTTCACACTTTCAGTTTTGGGGGCATGGTAAAAGGATGAAATACACAAATGTTTTTGTTTGTTTGTTTGTTTTTTTGTTTTGTTTTTTCGTGGTAGGGTTTCACTCTAGCTCAGGCTGACCTGGAATTCTCTAATGTAATCTCAGGGTGCCCTCGAACTCATGACAATCCTCCTACCTCTGCCTCCCTAGTGCTGGGATTAAATATACAGGGTAGTTGGACAGATGATTATAGATTATTCACAATACAGTTAAATAAAACATTTTTATCTTATGAGTATAAAAAGCAAACAATCAGGAACTATGAAGAGATAAATAAAGGGTGAGAAAGATAATGGAAAATGTCACTTGATCTGACAATAAGAATTTTAAAAACTAATAGTCATTTGTAAGAGTTGTTTTCCAGAAGTAGAGAATCATTTTCAAATGAGAAATGAGAATACACGCACGCACACACACACACACACACACACACACACACACACACACAGTAATAGACTATAGATGGCTTTGTGGAATCAAGAAAAAAGTATTTTGAATTATATATGTATGAGAATCTGGGATGATAAATAACATTTATTCTGGGAAGATAAGGAATTAGAGTTAAGAAAGATTTTAAGATTTATTACAAAATCCCCAGGGAATCATTAAGTGGTTTTAAGTAATATGAAGGAGGGAAAGAAAGAAAGAAGAAAAGAAAGAGGAAATAAAGAGATTCTATCAATAATCCATATAAATAATTACAGTGAGAGTCTAAACTGGAGCACTTGCATTAAAAACAGAGAGAAGAGGAAAAGCATAAAAATATTTTGGAGCAAGACTTGGAAGTCTGAAGACCATTTTACATGGTAAATGAAAGGGAAGATTAGGAAAAGGAAATAAATAGAGAACAGATTTACCACTTTGCCGTCCTATAGCTTTGTAATACTCAGCCAATGCTTAGCATGTGAAAGATCTCAAGAAAATATTACCTTAAGAAATGCATAAATAAGTTAGTACGCACTGCTGAACCATTTCTTTTAACACCTGTGTTGGTTTCAATTATAGCCACATTTGCAGTAGTTGCACAGTGTCCAATTTTCACTTATAAAATTTATTTATTTATTTATTTGCTTTTCTGTGGGCTTTCTCTCCTGTGGTTGGCTCTTGCTTATACCACAATTAGAGCAGTTAAGAAGCGCTTAGGATTAACAAAGCTATCCCTTGGCCAGTGATAAATAACTGTGATAAATACATGTGCTAGCTTCCCCATTGTTCACGGAGACATAGCTAAGCTCTAGTCCACATAGTTTCTGAGAGCTTTCCTAGTGAGATGAAGCTCCAAATACCAACCACAGTGAGACTCTCTTAAGATATCACTGATTTTTTTCCCTTTCCAATTTCAGTTTTCTTATTTCTTTGCTTGGACTTCCTGGGTTTATCTCACACATAATTTCCCTGCACTGATATCCTTGCCAGACTTCTGAATCTGAGGAATTTGTCCAGGACAGGGTGAAGATTAAATAATTGTAAAGAAAATCTTTCATAAGGAAAAAAGGCAGTCACACAATAAAATAAATTCAAAGAGTTTCTTGAGATGATTGGTTGTACTTTTTCAGAAGGCAAAGAAAAATAAATCCACATAAATTGTTACATGAGATAGAATAATCTTTCTCAATGGACAAAGTGGAAACATAAACGACATTATTACCATACACTGAACAAAAAGGAAAATAATGTCACTGTCCTCATCCTTTACCTCAAGCCACCTCTGACTCATCTCTCCATTTATCAGACTGACCTGCTGGCAGCCTTGTTCCAGGTGGAGTGCTTTAGCTCAAAGCCAGTGCAAAAAGTAAAATTTCGGAGTCTATTGAATTTGCCTAGCTACCCAGGGGTTTTCTCATCTAAGCCAGTTTCCATCCTTCTGAAGAACAAGTGAATTGTTGCTTTTGACCAGTTGGTACCCAGTATTTGAGTTCAAAAAAAAAAAAAAACTTCTTAGCCATTTTTTATTTCAGAAATTGTACTACTCTTTCACAAGGTTAAAGAAATCATGCTGTCATCAAACTATTAATTGGCTACATTTTATCTAAAGTTTCACTTGACACTTAGGAGACATGTAGTGTGATGGACAAAGAAGATGCAAATCACAGCTATTTTTTTTTTAACAAAAGAAAACTTGATCAAGATTCCAACTCTATTTATAGAGCATCTAAGACATGGTTTCCTAACTTTTTCACATACAAACCAAAGTTGCTTTGAAGATATGTGATTTTAAATAGAATCCAGGCATAAAGTATATATCCATATATAGATAAAAATAGTAAATATGTCTTTGTTTGCTAGATCAGTAAAAAAGAATGTCAGAAATAAAGCTATAGCAGAATAAACACATTATTAAAGATCTGTAGTATTTTAAATTATCAAAATTATGATTTTGATAGTTTTCTCATATGAAGAGAGCTTTCTAATAAATTTATCAATTGAATAAATAGCATGTTCTTTATCTTTCAGAATAAATGGCTAAACATATATTCATTTCATTACACATGGATAGAAAGAAGATATGATGTTAAAAGTGGTTGGGGGCTCAAGAAATGTCTTAGTTCTTGAGGTGTGTGCCTGTAAAGCCTGGCAACTTCAGTGCAATTCCCAAGGTACCAAGTAAAGCCAGATGTACAAGGTGGTGCATGTATCTGGAGTTCATTTGCAGTGGCTGGAGGCCCTGGTGCACCCATTATCATTCTCTCTGTCTCACTCTCTCTCTCTTTCTATGCTTGCAAATAAATCAATAAAAATATTTTAAGTGGTTAAAAATAGCATTGTCTGGGCTGGAAATATGGCTTAGTAGTTAAGGCACTTGCCTGCAAAGCCAAAGGACCTAGGTCGATTCCCTAGGAGACAGATGCACAAGGTGGCACATGCATCTGGAGTTCATTTGCAGTAAAGTTATAAAAATATTGTGAAAATATTATTAAAACAATAAATCTTGTTTTTAAAACTTAAAAGTATTTTAGTATATTTTGAATTATTTAGTTTTTTTTTTTTTTTTTTTTTTTTGAGGTAGGGTCTCACTGTAGCCCAGGTTGAACAGGAATTCATTCTGTAGTTCCAGGCTGGGCTTGAACTCAGCAAACCTCCTACCTCTGCCTCCCTAGTCCTGGGACTAAAGGTGCACACCACCATCCCCAGAGAGGGAGAGAATGAGAATGGGCACACCAGGCCTTGTAACCCTTGCAAACGAATTCTAGATATATGACCCACTTTATGTATCTGGCTCTGTGTGGGTACTGGGGAACTGAACTTGGATCATTAGTCTTTGCAGGCAAGCACCTTAACTGTGGAGCCATCTTTCTAACCATAAATTAATTTTAATTTTTATTGAAATGCAAAATGATTTTCATTATAATGTTTTCTGGGGATATATATGTATATGCATATATATATGATAATATTCTGTTCTTATTTCCCCACACACACTGCTGCCCTGTCCCCCATCATGCTCCACTCTTACGTTTTCCTTCATCACTTCATTCTGCTTTCATGTAACGTCTCTTTTACATTACTCCCCATAACTCCTCCAGTTAGGCATCATCCTCTCCTTCCTTAGCATACTCTATGCTCTTATGTATATGTATATTAATTAATTGATATTACTTTATCTATTTATTTTGGCTGCTCGAGGTAGAGTTTTACTCCAGCTCACGCTGACCTGGAATTCAGTATGTAGTTTCAGGGTGGCATCGAACTCATGGTAATCCTCCCATCTCTGCTTCCCAAGTGCTAGGATCAAAGGTGTGCACCACCATACCCGGTTCTTATTTTTGGTTTTTTGAAGCAAGGTCTCACTCTTGCCCTACAAATGCTTGGCCTTGAACTCATGGCAATCTTCCTACCTCAGCTTCTGGGTGCTGGGATTATTGTTATGAGCACCATACCAAGCTCACTTTGATATTCTATTTTTTTCTTTTCTTTTTTTCTATACTAGTTAGTTTTGTATTCAGCAAATACAGTCAGTTTGGTACCATTATTAGGCTCATCCATGACGTACCGCCTCCCCTTGGCACCTCCTTGTTGAGGTATATGGGTCATGCATTGTGGAGTTATCCCACAGTTATGGGTAAGATAAATGTCTCTGCATAGCATGACCCAACATGTAGCTCTGACATTCTTTCCACCCCCTTTTCCGCAATATTTCCCTGAGCCACGTTGGGTTCATTTTTGGTCTGCTACAGTGATGAGGTGTTGGGCGGCCTCTGAGGCTCTGGCTGTCTGATTTGGTAGGAGTTGATTTTTCTCTCTGTTGATCTCCTTCCCCCTTACGCTTATATCTGGTTCATCAGGAAAACAGTACGGTTGCTTGTTTCGCCAATTTTTCTTAGTTTCAGCCAGGGCCCTTTGGAGGTATGATGGGGTGGCTTTCTTCTTAGGATCTACATCTATCTGAAAAAGAGAAGCAGATTCTCAAATGGAGAGTAAGTTAGCACCAGGACAAATGAGAAAACCCTTACTTTTTTATAGAGAATTTAATAGGTGTAGGCCCTCTTGTAGCCCATGATTGATGGTAGCTTGATATTGGCTAGTGGGCTTATGTTTGGATGTGGTTGTGACTTGTTTCCCAGCTCCAGCTATGGGTCCCGTACCACTGAGGAGATCAGTTAGCCAAATTAAGAGCAGTTGGTTCCCCACCATGGCTGTGTGCCACCACTGCACTTGTGTGGGCATCACAACAAGTTATTTGCTGCTAAGTAGGTTAGGCCATGAGTTGCTTGGACAGATATTGGTCATTTTCCCCCAGTCGCATGTAGCACCTTGTGGCACTAGACGCACTGACTGTCTGGGGACTGACTCTCTTCCAACTTCCAGCCATGCCATTCTATTTTGCATGTCAACCACATAAGGTGTCTTCAGCAGTAGGGTCTTACCACAAACCTTTGGTGGGTCATCAAGTACTCTGACAGAAATCTGTCTGTCCTTTAGGAAACCTTGTAGGTCTCTCTGATCACAAGCTCATTGTGGATGATAGCCCCATGCTGTTACTGGGAGTTACAGGTCAGTGCCCACTAAGAAAATGATGAAAAAGATAACTAATATACAAGAGTTAGAGAGAAGAGAGAGAGATAGATAGAGAGGGAAAGGGAGAAGGAGAGGGAGGGAGGGAAGATGTAGAAGATTAAGGTTAGTCTTGACCCCACCCTCTACAGTGTCTTGTGGTTCAGGTGTTCCCTGTAAGGGCCTGGTGAAGGATCAGCCATTTGGACTGTCTTTTAGTAAGTAGAATTTTATGGTACCATTGCCATTTCGGTCTAGATTTGTGTTTCCCACCCCTTTGATGGCCTCCCTTCCCTCCCCTTCCATCCTAGTGCCTAGTCCATGAGATGCTTGCTGGAAATGTAAGGTATCTTGGGTAGATTCAGGTTAGGTGCTGTAGATGAGTGAGACTATGTGGCGATTTTTTTTTTTTCTGTGATTAGGTAAGTTCACTGAGAATGATCTGTTCCAGGTTCAACCATTTTTCCTCAAATTTCATGGTGTCATTTTTTCTTACTGCTGTATAGAATTCCATTGTGTAGATATACCACATCTTAGTTATCCATTCTTCTAGTGAGGGACATCTGGGTTGTTTCCAGCTCTTAGCTATTACATATTGAGCTGCTACAAACATGGTTGAGCAAATCTCTCTAGCCTGTGGTTGGAAGGTTTTAAGGTAGATGCCCAGTAAGGGAATAACTGGGTCTGTTGTTATCTCTATACTCAGCTTTTTCAGAAGTCTCCATATTGCTTTCCAAAGTGGTTGTACCACCCTACATTCCCATCATTGTATTTCTTCCTCTGTGAACTGCCTGTTCAGCTCTTTGCCCCATTTTGTGAGTGGGGTGTTTGACTTCTTACAGTTTAGATTTTTGAGTTCTTTGTAGATTCTAGAGATTAGGCCTCTATCAGTTCGATAACCCACAAATATTTTTTCCCATTCTGTGGGTAATCTGTTGGCTTTGCTTATTGTATGCTTGTCTGTAAAGAAACTCTTCACCTTCATGTGATCCCATTGGTTGAGTGACTGTTTAAGACCCTGAGCTACTGGGGTTTTGTTCAGGAAGTCTTTTTCCATTCCTATATCATGGAAAGTACTTCCTAAATTTTCTTCCAGTAGTATTCGAGTTTCTGGTCTTATATTGGATGTTTTGATCCACTTGTACTTGAGTGTAGTGCATGGTGAAATGTGTGGATCAAGTTTCAGTTTCCCACATATGGTTATCCAGTTTGTCCAGCGCCATTTGTTGAAGATGCTGTCTTTTCTCCAGCCTATATTGTACGGGCCTTTATCGAGTATCAAGTAGCTATAGTTGCTTGACCCAAAGTCCGGGTCCTCAAGTCTATTCCATTGGTCTATACTCCTGTTTTTATGCCAGTACCATGCTGTTTTTTTTATTACTATGGCTTTATAATATAGCTTTAGATCAGGTATGGTGATGCCTCCAGAGGTATTTCTTTTGCTGAGGATATGTTTGGATATGAGAGTCCTTTTGCCTTTCCATATGAAATTTGAGATCATTTCTCTATCTCTGTGGAGAACACTGTAAGGATATTAATTGGAATTGCATTAAATCTGTATATTGCCTTTGGTACTATTGCCCTCTACACAATGTTAATTCTGTCTATCCAGGAGCATGGGAGGTCTTTCCATTTTCTAAAGTCCTCCTCAATTTCTTTTTTGAGTGTTTTTATTTTTTCATTGTATAGATCTTTCACTTCCTTGGTTAACGTTATTCCAAGGTATTTTATTTTTTTGTTGTTGTTGCTATTGAAAATTGGACTATGTTCCTTATTTCTTTTTCTGTTTCTTTGTCATTTGCATATAGGAAGGCTACTGATTTTTGTGCATTGATTTTGTATCCTGCTACTTTGCTATAGGAGTTAATCACCTTTAGGAATTCTGGAATGGAGTCTCTCAGGTCTGTTACATATACAATCATGTCATCAGTGAATAAAGCTAACTTAACTTCTTCCTTTCCAAATTGTATCCCATTTATTTCTTTCTTCTGTCTTATTGCTTGAGCTAGGACTTCCAGTACTATATTGAAAGGCAGAGGTGAGAGTGGACAACCCTGTCTTGTTCCTGATCTTAATGGGAATTCCTCCAGTCTCTCTCCATTAAGTATTATTTGGGCCTTCAAAGCTTTCATATTGCCTTTATTATGTTAAGATATGAACCAACCATGTCAATTCTGTCCAATGTTTTGATAATGAAGTGATGTTGTATCTTGTCAAAGGCCTTTTCTGCATCTATCGAAATGATCATGTGGTTTTTATGTTTAACCTTGTTTATGTGGCATATTACATTGACATATTTCCATATGTTGAACCACCCCTGTATTCCTGGGATGAATCCCACTTAGTCAAGGTGGATGATGCTTTTGATGTGTTGTTGGATTTGGTTTGCGAGGATTTTGTTCAGGATCTTTGCATCTAAGTTCATCAGGGAAATAGGCCAGTAGTTTTCTTTTCTTGTGGCATCTCTGCCTGGTTTTGGAATTAGGGTGATGCTAGCTTCATAAAAGGAGTTGGGTAGCTTTCCCGTTCACCAATTGTGTGGCACAGTTTGCGGAAGATTGGTTTGAGTTCTTCCATGAAGGTTTGATAGAACTGAGCTGAGAAGCCATCTGGTCCTGGACTCTTCTTTTTTGGCAGGTTTTTTATTATGTTTTCAATCTCCATGAGTGTGATGGGTTGACTGAGGTGATTAATCTGCTCTGTGTTTAGCTTTGGTAGATGGTATGCATCCAGGAATTTATCTGTCACCTCCACATTATCCAGTTTTGTGGAGTAGAGGTTTTTGAAATAACTCCTGATGATTTTCCCAATTTCACTTATGTCTGTTGTGATCTCTCCTTTTTCATTTTGAATTTTGTTAATTTGAAGCTTCTCCTTTTTTTGCTGATCATATTGGCAAGGGGTTTGTCAATCTTGTTTATTTTTTCAAAGAACCAGCTCGTTGTTTTGTCAATTGTCTTAATTGTTTCCTTGGTTTCCAATTCGCTGATTTCTGCTCTGATTTTAATTATTTCTTTCCTTCTGCAGCTCTTTGGTTTGTTTTTTTCTTGTTTTTCCAGTGCCTTTAGGTGGGTGGTTAGGTCATTGATTTGGGACCTTTCTGTCTTTTTTATGAAGGCATTGAGTGCTCTGAATTTTCCCCTGAGGACTGCCTTCATTGTGTCCCATAAGTTTTGGTATGATGTGTTCTCATTGTCATTCAATTCCAGAAATTTTGTAATGTCATTTTTATTTCATCCACTATCCATTTATTGTTTAAAAGTGTGCTGTTCAATTTCCAGGTGCCGTCGGGATTCTTGGTGTGTCTTTTGTTGTTGATTTCTAGCAGTATAGGGTTATGATCTGATATCATGCAGGGGATTCTGTCAATCTTCCTAAATATGTGGAGGCAGTCTTTGTGACCCAGCATATGGTCTATTTTAGAGAATGTTCCATGGGCTGCTGAGAAGAATGTGTAGTCTGTGGACTTGGGATTGAGAGTTCAGTAGATGTCCATTAGGTCTAAGTGATCTGTGGTTTTGTTGAGATGTCTTCCCCATTGAGTTTCTGTTTGGATGATCTTTCTATTACTGATAATGGTGTATTGAAGTCCCCAACTATGATGGTGTTGGTGGTTATTTCTGTTTCCTTGTCAAATAGGTTTTGTTTTATGAACTGTGGTGCCTCTGGGTTTGGTGCACACAGATTTATGATTGTAGTATCCTCTTGATGGATCATTCCCTTGATAAGTAGGAAGTGACCTTGTTTGTCTTATTTGATTATTTTTGGTTTAAGGTCTATTTTATCTGATATTAATATAGCTATGCCTGCTTGTTTCCTATTCCCATTTGCTTGGAATATTGTTTTCCACCCTTTCACCGTGAGGTTTCTGTCTTTAGTGATGAGGTGGGTTTCTTGAAGGCAACAGATTGAGGGGTCTAAGTTTTTGATGCATCCTGTTAGCTTGTGTCTCTTGATGGGTGAATTAAGGCCATTAATATTTAGGGTAATGACTGTGAGATTTGATGTGATTTGATCCCTGCCACATTGTGATGGTAAATGTGGGTTGGTGTTTTCATGGACGTTGAAGGTTTTTGTGCCTACTCTGAGCTTGGTTGTTGTGATCTGCTTCTTGTAGGCAATTGAGTTTGATTATTTGTTTCTTCTCTGTGGAGAATTTCCTGAAATACTCTCTGTAGGTTTGGTTTTGTGTTCATATTATTGTAAAGCTGAGTTTTGTCATGGAAAGTTTTTCTTTCACCATCTATTATGACGGATACTTTTGCTGGGTAGAGTAGTTTGGGTTGGAAGCCATAGGTTCTTAGACTTTGCAGTGTTTCATTACAGGCCCTTCTAGCTCTCAGGGTTTCCATTGGGAAGTCTGAAGTAATTCTGATGGGGTTACCTTTGAAGGTGGTGTGCTGTTTTTCCCTAGCTGCTTTTAGGATTGTCTCTTTGGTGTCAATGTTTAGAGTCTTAATGACAATATGTCTTGGAGAGTTTCTCCTTTGGTCCAGTCTGTTTGGAATTCTATTGGCTTCTTGTATCTTGATGGGCCTTTCTTTTAAGAGACTGGGGACGTTTTCTTCAATTATTTTGTTAAATAAGTTCTCCATGCCTTTGGTCTGATTTTCTTCTCCTTCTGGTATTCCAATGATCCTGATATTAGGACATTTAAGTGTATCCCACAATTCCCTCATATTCTGTTCACAGGAACTTTTGAACTTACTGAAATTTTTGTACTCTAACTGTTTCTTCCATCTTGTCTTCCAGATCGGAGTTTCTATCTTTCACTTGGCTGACTCTATTCTTCTAGAGAGTTTTGGACTTGTTCAATTAAGTTTGCATTTTCTACTACTTTTCTATGTATAATTTCCATCCCTCTGTAAAGCTCCCTTTTCACATCATTTTCTGAATTTCTTGATGATTCTTGGAATTCATCCTTGCATTTCTTTATGTCTTCATTTAGGTCTTCTTTTTATCACTCTGTCAAATCTCTTAACTCTCTTTGAACTCCTTCCAATTTCTTATCTATTAGTTCTAGTTTAGTGATGGCAGCATCCACACAATTATTGGTCTTTTGTTGCTTTCCTGCAATTTCTACCAGTACGTTGGCCAGGGTTGCATTGCTCATAGCTTCAGTTTGGTGTTCTGATCCTAATGGTTCTTCTATGTTTTGGTTACATGTATTCATTGTAGGGCTGGGTGATCTAACTGGATTTTCTTGCATTTGATTTTTCATGTTATTTCTTTTGCGCTGTGGTCTGACCATGACAGTGTCTGGGCACGTAGGTGGGCATATCAGCCTCGGATCAAGCACAATGGGAACCTGAGGCAGCCTGGATCAGTTGCCAAGCAGCCTGGGATTTGGCTCTCACTTGCCAAAGCCGCCTATCTACTACCTGGCATGAGTGCCAAATTTGCCTGAATTCTCAGGTGGTAATGTGCCAAAGCTGCCTGCGTTAGAGGTAAGAGTGACACTGAGGCACCAAGCACTGAAGCTGCCTGAACTCTGGCTGGGAACACTGGGACCCAGAAGCAGTCTGTGCTCCCTTGCCACAGGACAATGTTTGAAGGCCGGTGTGGCAGACAGGTAGGGGATGATGGCACCTGAGCTGGCCCAAGCAAGAGACACAGTCTGAGCTTGTGTGGCAGTTGCTGTGGGACTGGGCTCACTCAGTAAGTGGGCGAGTGGACAATTTTGCGGAGCAGTCTAAGCTTCCGCATGCAGGGATCGATCGGCAAGCAGCTGTAGCTGTGGCGGGGCTGGTGGTAGCTGTGGCACTGTGGACATGGCAGTTGTTTGGGGGGAGGCATGGGCTACCCGCGTGAGAGGGTGTCCGCAATTCCCTGTTTCCTCCGCCTCTGTGCCCTCCCACTGACAATCTATTAGAGATTTATCTCCCCTAAAAGCCCCAATGAACCCTTAATATTTTGCCTTTCTTTCCCCGGGATTTGCAGTGCAGCTAGGCAGTCGCCATCTTGGCTGCAAGTCCCACTTTGATATTCTTTAGGGAAAGAAATCACATGATGGAAGCCCATAAGATAAACAGCGCTTCAAACAGATTAAATATTGCATAAATTTATGTTTTTAATTTCTAATGTTGGGTAAGAAATCTTTTATACCTTGGCAATAGCCATGAAAGAAAAGAGAATTAAGCTACCTTTGGATAGAAAGAAAGCAATGATTTTAATATTTATCCAGAGATAATGAAGAAAAAGTGAAAATGAAAGTAAAGTTTGGGAAATGGCTGAATACTTGTACCTTGACAGGAATAAAGAGTTAGTATGGGAAAGATTTTGGATAATAAATTAGTAACTTTATTTTTAAATACTAAATTGATTAGTCATATTCAAATATGTTATCTTATAAGTATTTCAACTTAAACCAAAAAAAGTCTTTTTTTTTGTTGGTTTTATGAAATAGGTTCTCACTCTAGTCCAGACTGACCTGAAAATCACTATGGAGTCTCAGGGTCGCCTTGAACTCAGTGCAATCCTCCTACCTCTGCCTCCCAAGTGCTGGGATTAAAGGCTTGCACCACCATGACAGGCTCAAGAAAGAAGTCTTTTAAGTAAATACCCAAAATTAGTATTGTTAGGTCATATAGTAGATCTATTTTTAGTTCCCTGAGCAACCTCCATATTGTCTTTCATAGAGGGCTGGAGTTGTTTCTGTTTACATACACCAGCAGGGTATAAGGGCTCCTATTTGTCTAGATATTCACCAGCATTTGTGATTATTAGTTTTCTTAATGACTACCATTCTGACTCTGGTAAGATGGAATCACCAAATAGTTTTAAGTTGTATTTCTCTAATGACTAGTGAGGTTGCACATTTTTATGTTTATTAGCCACTTTACTTCATGTCTTGAGAATTATCTGTCCATCTCATTATTCCCAAGTATGTAACTACTGTGTTTTGCCTGAGAAACTCCAAATGAACATATCACACAGATTCTTTCGATGTATATTCAAAATAGCCAGAATATGGAGCCAAGCTAGGTGTACATCAATAGAGGATTGAAGAAAATGTGGTGTATATATAGGACATTTACACAAAAAATTATTAATTTATTTCAGGCATGAAGAACAAAGTTATGTGGCTTGCAGGAAAGTGGAGGCAACTTATGAAAATCACACTTTAGTGGAATTAGTCATATTAAGTCTCTGTTTCTAATAAAATAACTGATATGTGTTATATGCATATACAATTCTGTAATGAACTTTTAGAAATAAACATTTATGTATAAAACATGCCATTATAGTGAATGGAATCTTCTTGCTATGCCTGGTCACACAGATTTTTAATTGTAGCTACTCACGCTGAAGCAGAAGGATCATTGGCTCTATGCCTTAATTGAGTGAGTTCAAGGAAAGTGTAGTCAACTTAGTGAGATCTTGCTTCAAAATAATAAAAAGAAGTTAAAGGAGTGGTAGAAATGAGACCACTGATGACTCTTTCCCCCAGATGCCCACACATCACCTTCTAGCAAAACAATAGCTACCCATTTTGGAAGAAGCTTCCAGTTCAGTTCCAGCTTGATCACTCTGTGTCAAGCAAAGGAAACAAGTGATATCTCAGCAATCCAGTCTTACCATCTAGTTCTGGTGCGAAGCACTGGAAGTAGTTTTTATTGATTTGTAGGCCTCCAGGGACCTCCCTAATCAACAATTTACTGGGAGGTATACTATCTGTGGCACAGAGATTTTCCAAAAGTAATCTATGATTTCTGGGAGTGGCATTATCTGCCAGCTATGGGTAATTTTGTTCAAACTCGTTTTTTAAAAGTTTATTATTTATTTATTTATTTATGTATATGCAAGGGGAAGAGTGAGAGAGGGAGAGAATGCTCATAAGTGCACCCGGGCCTCCAGATGCATGTGCCACTTTGTATATCTGGCTTTACGTAAATACTGGGGAATTGAACTCGGTTGTTAGGCTTTACAGGCAAGCGCCTTAACCACTGAGCAATCTCTCCAGCCCCCAAATCCTTTTGAATCATATTTTAATTAGTTAACAAAGAAGTATGCTTATGAATGTTTCTTATACAGCTTTTATCCCCATCCTTTTCCCCACAGCCCCACCTATATGTCCATTTAAGACACTCCATTCACAGTATCCCTCCCCTTTATTTTCATATCACATGTATTCTTCTCCCACCTTCTTAGCCTTTTCCTGCCCACTTCATGTCCAATTTATAGCATCCTTGCCATTATTGATTCTCAATCTTACTTACATGCATATTTAAAAATGCAAAGTTAGGATCTGTATATGAAAAAGTCCCTGTAGCACTTAACTTTCTGAGCTAGAGGTACCTCTCTTAGTATAATCTTTTCCAGATCCAGCATTTTTCTGCAATTTGTTGTTTTTTTTTCCTTTCAGATAAATAAAAACTCTTTGAGCATATGTACCATATTTTCATTATCCTTTCATCATTTGATGGTGCTTAGGCTGATTCTATTTCCTAGGTATTGTAAATAGAGCAGTAATAAACAAGACTCAGAAAATATCTCTAGTAGAAAGCAGAGCCCTTAGTCCTTAGGTATATGTCCAGGAGTAGTATAAAGGTCATATGGTCGATCTATTTTTAGGTTTAAAAAATAACTTATTTCTTTGCAAGGAGAGAGAGAGAGAGAAAGTGAGAGAATGAGAATGAGCATGCCAAGGCCTCCAGCCACTGCAAATGAACTCCAGATGTATGAACCACTTTGTGCATCTGGCTTTATGTAGGTACTGGGGAATTGTACCTTTAGGTTCAATTATGTTTTGCAGACAAGCACCTTAACCACTGAGTAATCTCACCAGTCCCTGTTTTTAGTTTTGGTGCTTATTATTTTTGTTTTGGTTGCTCAAGGTATGGTACTGGTTCTCATAATAGCTGTACTAGTTTGCACTTGCACCAGCAGTGAATGAAGGTCTCTCTTTCCTTATACCCTCACCAGCATTTGTTTCCTTGATGATAGCAATTAAGTCAGCAATAAGATGGAATTGCAGAGTAGTTTTAATTTGCATTTCTGCAATGACTAAGGATTTTGAACAGTTTTTACATTATTCATTAATCTGTATTTCTTCTTTTAAAAGCGGTATTCAATTCTATTATCCATTTTTTATTGTGATTTTCTTTATGTTTAGCTTTCTTTGAATTCTTCACATATTATAGATACTAATCTTCTGTCAGATGTATAGCAGGCAAAGATTTACTTTCATTCTCTAGGTAGTCTCTTTACTTCATATATAGTCTCCTTTGCTATACCAAAGCTTTTGAGTTTCATGATGCCCCCTCCCCCCCCATGAGCTGATTTTTTGCCTTATTTCCTAGGTAACTGGGTCCTATTGAAAAAATGTCTTTCCTATTTCTATATGATGTATCTTATTCGCTCCTTTTTCTTCTAGCTATTTCAGAGTTTCAGGTCTTACTCTGATGTTGTTAATCAATTTGGGTTGATTGTTGTACAGAGAGAAATAAGGAACTATTTTCATTCTTCTACAAGAAGATATTTAGTTTTCTCAACCCTTATTGTTAAAGAAACTGTTATTTCTTTTTCTCCAACGTGTATTTTTAGCATCTTTGTTTGAAGGGGGGGTTGTGAAGTAGGATACAAAGATAAAGAAAATTGAGCCCACACCTACTTACTGGAAAGGGTGAGTCCCTCATTTCTTCCCAAGCCCAAAGCTTCCTCCCTTGCTTTTCCCAAATATGTCTTTGGGTCCTTCAAGCCAGTGCTATCTGGGTGAGTTCCTAATTTCTTCCCAACCCCACTCTGTCCTTCCCTCCTCTCCACACTGGTCTCTCTGGGATCCTACCCCAGCAAATGTTACTGCATGTGACCTTCTGATTTCTTCCCAACTCTCCCACCACATTTTCCCTTAATTTACTGCCAGTATCTCTGGCTCCATATCCCAAATGCTACTGGGCTGAGTACCCAATTTCTTCTGAATTCCCTAACATAACTTCCCTACTTGGGCCATTTTGTTTTCTGGGTCCCTAGTTCACCAGTCACCAGGGATGAAGTCCTATTTTTTTCCCATCCCCCAAGCTTCCTGCTTTAATTCACTCACATGTTTCTCTGTGTTTCTGCCCCAGCTGCTGCCTCTAGAGTGGTAGTAAGTCCTCAGTTCTTTCCCAACCCCTCAGTGTCCTCCTCTCCTATACCTACATGCCTCTTTGGGTTCCCACTACAGCTCCTGGCACCTGGGGGGAGGTCATATTTTTCCCAAATTCCCCAGTATCCTCTCTTACTCTGATGACACCCCAGAGAGACCCCATAGGCCACCCACTCTGCAGAATGTGAGTTCCAAATTTCTACCCAACACCACAATGTTCTTGTTCTCTGCCATGCTTCCTTCTGCTGTTTCTTAGTCCCTAGCTTAGCTGTATCATCAGAACTAAGCTTCCAATTTCTTCCTATTCCTCAACATCCCCTTCTACTCTGCCCACTTGTCTTTCTCAGTCCATAGCCAAGCCTGGGATGAGAGCTCAGTACCCCATCTGAGCTCACATGTCCCTCCTGCCAGCCTAGCAGAGCTAAGCGCCTGAGTCTCCCATTGCTAGTTTCCTCTTTCCCTCCTCACTCCCGCTACCTAGCCTACTTGTCCAATGAGCTATCCCTCCATGATCAATATGGGTGGACAAAAACCCATATCATTCCACTCCTTGTTTCAAAGCCTTGTGCAACACCTCACCCCAGCACAGATGCTCCTTCTCCTTTCCTCCTTCATGGGTACTCCACTTGTAGCACAACACCTCTCCTCAACATGCAACTCTCCTATGACCTTACTACTATCTTGCATAATCCCCATATTCTCAAGAAGAGAAACAGAATTTCCCCAGATGGGCAAATTCCAATGGGCAACAAGTAACATGCACACAAACACACACACATACACACAACAAAAATACAAGGAAACATATCCACACCAAGAAAGCTTAGTTTCATACTTCAGTAGAGTTACTCTGAAGAAATTCAAAAGAATTCAAAATCATGATTATGAGAAAATATACAATGAACTTAAAGAGGCCATGCATGAAGAAATGCTGAATAAAATCCAAGAGTACAAATAAATAATGGCAAGAATTCAATAGACAAACACCTGATGAAATTCAAAAATGATAAGAAAAGCATCTAAATCAGTTCCAAGACAATACAATGTATTAAATGAAATGAGATAATGAAACCAAGACAAGGAAAAAGAGATAGAATTCCTAAAGTACAATGAAACAGAAATGAAAAATGAAGTAACTCAAAAATCTCCCAGGAAAGCTTTACCAGTATAATCAACCATATGGAAGACAGAATATAAGGACTTAAATACATGGTAGAAGAAACAGGACAGGGAGGGAGTCAAATTCAATGAGAACTACACACACACACACACACACACACACACAAGAGGCAGAGAGGGAAGAAGAGAGGGAGAGAGAAATATGCACCATGAAAAGATCAAATATTTGAATTAAGGGCATACAAGAAGGAGAACTTCAGGTCAATGGCACAATGCCAGTCTCAACTATTTTAGGAATATTGAAATAATTCCTAGACCACAATGAAATAAAACTAGGAATTAGCAACAAGAGAAACAAGAGAAAACACACAAACTACTGGAGATTGAAAAATACACTATTGAACAATCACTAATAGATCATAAAAATAAATCATGAAGAAAATGAAAAAATCCTAGAACTGAATGAAAGTGAAATTTTAGCAAAACACAATATTTAAGACATGACAAAGGCAGTCCTAAAAGGAAAGTTTATAGCTCCGAACACCTACATTACTAACATACAGAAATTTCAAATAAATAACCAACTGATATACCTAAATGCTCTAGATAAAGAAGGACAACCCAAAAGCTCCAGATGGAAGGAAATGATTAAAATTAGGGCAGAAATCCAAGAAATATAAAATAAATTTTAAAAGTTAATGAACAACACGATTAGCCAAATTAACCAAAAAAAAAAAAAAAGAGAGAGAGAAATGGAAGGAATAATAAGTACATACTTCAAAAGCTATATTCCACCAAACTGGAAACTCTAAAAGAAATGAATTCATTTTTGAACACATATGACCTACCAAATTAAACACAAATGAAATAAAATTTAAACAGATCTATTACAAGCAATGGGATTAAATCAGTAATTAAACATCTCCCAATGGGCTGGAGCGATGGCTTAGTGATTAAGGAACTTGCCGTGAAACCCTAAGGACCCATGTTTGATTCCCCAGTACCGACATAAGCCAGATGCACAAGGTGGCACATGCTTCTGGAGTTGGTTTGCAGTGTCTAGAGGCCCTAGTGAGCTTGTTCTATCTCTTTGTCTTTTTTTTTTTCTCTCTCTCCCTCTTTCTCTCTCTTATTCTTTCATAAATGAATTAATAAATAAATAAAATATATTTTTTAAAACTTCCTATCAAAATAGGACCAGGTTCAGACAGGTTCACTTCTAGGAGAGGGACACCCCCAATGTGTTATCAGTCATGGAGCCCCATGAATCCCTAAAACTATCGAGGATATTGCCAGTGCCCTTAGTTACCCACCAGAACTATATGATATGATATGACCTTATTGCTGAAGACACTACATATTTCAGTTACAGAACACTGAGAAATCAGACTGGAACTTACCTGGAATACTCTTCTCTGCTGGCTTGCTGCCATAGTGCTGATGGCGAAGAATAAAGACACTGTCCTCTGGACATGAAATGACTGGCACATTCATGACCTTGTAGTGAAGGTCAGTACCAAGATAAGACATGCACAATACTGAGCTGGTCAACACATTGTTTGTACCAAAATAAAAAAATAGATAAAAAAAATAGAAGAGAGACTATTGGAAAGAGGAGGGGGTTCAGTGGAACAGGAAAGGAGGTAAAAGTGGGCTCTCCTGAATATCCTGAGCTCCTAGAATGTTTTGAGATTCACTTAATTTCAAATTTCCAGACCTCCTATATTCACTCTCCTGCATTCTCTTGGGAACCTTTTAACTTAAAATTTGCATTTCCAGTAGAAATAGTGCATGTGTCACTGGGCAATTTCCCTTGTGGCTCGGAGTTTGAGGCTGTACTAGAGACACATGCCGGATTTGTCTGGCATGGTTGTGGGTGACGTATCCCAATCTCCATGTTCCTGAAATTGTTTTTGTGTTATATCTCCTTTGTGTTTTCTTTTTAGATTAGTCAATTTTCCTATATTAGAGTCCATTAATTCTTATTTTGAAATTTTTCCTTCAGCAGTTTCTAGTCTGCCATCTTACCCTAAGTGTGTACCATTACTTTTCGTAATTTCCTGCTTCCTGCTTCTTGTTGAATATTTTAAGTACACATTTCCTTCCATGATTAATATAGTTGTTTTGTACTTGCTGTGCTAATTACTATAACTATGTTCATTGTCTGTATCAGTTGTCCCATTTCCTAATGTACTAGGTTGTTTTTGATTATTTGTTGATCATTTTGCAAGCATGCTTTGGTCACTAATTTCATACCTAATTTATGGGTTTGTGCTTACAGCCTCCAGAAAGTTTCCTTTGGTCACTACCCTGCTTCAAAGTGTATGATTACCATAATTTAATTTCAGGCTCGAGATTTTCTGGAGAACACGTGACTGGGCTTCAGCTCACACAGTGACTGATTTCTTTTTCATTCACAGTTGTTCCTAGTATGCAAGGTCTCTAAACTAACTGAAATAAAATGTAGTTTACAAAGCTAAGGTCCATTATGCAGAATTCATACCTCCACTAACTGGCCTTAAATCTATCAAAATATTTCTTGAACTCTCACCAGATTTCAAAATGTGGTGCCCAATACTGCTGTCATCTGTAAATTTCTGCCTTTGTGATAATGACACTCTATATCACTACCATTTTGTTACTGTTCTGATAGTGTGTGTGTATATATATATATGGTTTATTTGATTTTTCTTTCCAGGAAAAAGGTTCTGGATTATACAGTACACCATGTCAATAAACTTTGTGAAACTTTTTAAGTTATCATTTTATTTTTATTGACACACAAGTGCTGGAAAAAATGTGAATGCCATGTCAAATTATACTTATTCTGTATGTAATTTTAGGCAAATTCTTAAATGCAAGTTTCTCTAGAAAATGCAGATATTGGTACAAGTTTTAAAAGGTTTATATTTTGAGGAATATGTAAGAGAATCCTTTGTCAGTTTCTGTTATCTGTTACCTTCCATTTATATACTGTCATATTGCTAACAAGAACATAAATCTTGAAATATGTAACTTAATTTAAATAGGTTAAGGCAAAAGCTTAAACACACTTGGCTGCTGTCTTAGTATCCATGCCCCCTGGAGTAAAGCATATTGCAAACAAGAAAAAAAAATATTCTGGGTATCTAAAAGCATGATGCATTGAGATCATTAAATTATTTAACAAATTTTACTACACAACTATGATAGACACTACCCTAACAAAGAACATGCAGTCCCTTTTCTCAATGATGCCTAAGTATCAAGAGTAGCAACTGTTTAGTAAAGTGCTACTTTGTTTTTTTTTTTGTTTTTTTTTTGTTTTTTTTGTTTTTTTTTTGAAACAGGGTCTCATATAGCCCACACTGGCCTTAATCCCATAATGCAATGTGCATTACCTTGAACTCTTTATCTTCCTGCTCCACTTCCTAAGTTTGGGGATTACAAGTATGTACCACCATACCCAAGAGCTCTTTCTAAAACAGTGTGGTAGTTGATGTGGTCAGAAGAATGACATTACATTTTCAGGGTCTTTTATTTCAATTTATTAATTTAATTGAAAGAAGAATATTAATCTATTTCATTTTTCATTTTCTTTTTCTTTTGGAGAGAGACAGAGAGAGAGAAAATGAGCACACCAGGGCCTCAGTGAGTGCAATCAAACTCCGGACCCTTGTGCCACCTAGTGGGCATGTGCTACTTTGCTTTTGCCTCACCTTTGTGCAACAGGCTTACATGGATCTGGAGAGTCAGAAATGGATCCTTAGGCTTCCTAAGCAAGTGTCTTAATCACTAAACAATCTCTCCAGCCCTATAACCTGTTTCTTATTAACAAAAGTGCTATGAGATGGGCCAAAATTGCCATGGTTGGAAGTGATTTTTTTTGTAATCAAGTGTAACTTATTATTATTTTATTGTAATTATCTGACAATTTCTGAGAAATTATGTTATTATCTTTAAAGACACTTATTGTCATACAAATAATTTGGTTTCATTATGGTGTTTTCAAACATGTTGTTTCTCCCCCCCCCCTCCTTTCCCCAGTGCCCTTGTGTTCTCTCCACAGAATGGCATGGAGATTTTTTTTTTTTTTTCTGATTCTCACTGACAGTATGCCTGAAAACCTCTTCTCAGCCCAATCTTTATTCCCCTTTCTTTAGTGTCTCCAGAAAAAAAAATCTATTATACCTGGGCTTTTACCACTCATGTGTGCTATACTCACAAATAGAATCTCTTAGAGATTCAAATGAAGTTGTACAGAAATGACAAGTACGAAAGTGAAAAACAAGTAAGTTAAGTGAAAGTACTCAAAAATACTGTATTAAAAAAAATCATCAAAAACCATAAAATTATACATCCTAAAATGCAGACCAAATGGTTGAACCTTCACCAGGCCCTTAGAGGGTACACCTGAGTCATAAGACACTGGAGAGGATATGATGAAGACTGACCTTAATCTTCCACAGCCTCTCTTTCTCTCTAACTCTTTTATATTAGTTATCTTTTTCTTCCTTCTCTTACTGGGCACTGACCTGTAACTCCCAGTACCAGCATGGGGCTATCATCCACAACAAGCTTTTGATCAGAGAGACCTACAAGGTTTTTTAAAAGAAAGACAGATTTTTGTCAGAGTACTTGATGACCCACAAAAGGTTAGTGGTAAGACCCTACTGCTGACGACACCATATGTGGTTGACATGTAAAATGGAATGACATGGCTGGAAGCTGGAAGAGAGTCAGTCCCCAGATAGTCAGGGTGTCTAGTGCCAGAAGGTGCTACAAGGGTGTCTGGGGGAAAATGACCAATATCTGTCCAAGCAACTCATGGTCTAACCTACTTAGCACCAAATAACCTGTCGTGATGCTCACACAAGTGCAATAGTGGCGCACAACCATGGTGGGAAACCAACTGCTCTTGATTTGGCTAACTGATCCACTCAGTGGAATGGGACACATAGCTGGAGCTGGGAAACAAGTCAGAATCATATCCAAACATGAGTCTGCTCTCCATTATCAAGCTACCACCAATCGTGGGCTACAAGAGGGCCTACACCTATTAAATTCTCTACAAAAAAATAAGGGTTTTTTCCATTTGTCTGGGCCTAACTTTACTCTCTGTTGGAGAATCTGCTTCTCTTTTTCAGATAGATGCAGATCCTAAGGAGAGAACCACCCCATCGCCTCAAAAGGGCCCCAGCTGAAACTAAGAATAATTGGCAAAACAAGCAAGGGTGCTGTTTTCTTGGTGAACTGGGTACCAGCACAAGGGTGAAGGAGATCGACACAGAGAACAATCAACTCCTACCAAATCAGAGATCCAGAGACACAGAGGCCCCCAACACCTTATCATTGAAGCAGACCAAAATTGAACCCAACATGGCTCAGGGAAATTTTGCGGAAGAGGGGGCCTCTTTCTATCTAACAAATAAATAAATAAACAAATAATAAAATCCTTAAAATAAATGATGGATGAATGCCTAGTTCTTACCTAGGTGTACATATAATGCCCTCAACCTCTATGGAACATCATGGAAGAAGATGGGGAGAGCACTGTGAAGCACTAGGGGCATGCCAAGGCTATTGAATTCATGAACTCATAGCAGACTTGGCTACTTGCACAAGGCCTACATATGATGGGGACAGTAAGCATTCTGTTATATAAAGGGGTGGAGCTTGAGAGACCACTCCTCATCCTGATCAGTTAATGATAGCTAAAGATTGCTCAAAACAGGGAGTCATTCTTCTCTACGGAACAATCACTGGTAAGAGAGGAGATCTAAAGTGAGATTAAGGGAGATAATGGAGGGTAATATGGTATAAATAAATTATATCACAATGTAATCAATATGTGTGAAAATGTCAAAAAAGTAAAATGAAAAAAATAAATAGAATAATTTTAATTAAAATATACATGTATGAGTCAGAGACCAGAACTGAAAGAAAGATAATTTAAGAGAAGGAATTTAATGTTGGAAATATGGTATGTAAAGTATTATGAGAATAAAAAGGGTGAGCATACCATGGGGCAATCTGAGCATTTATGCATGAGAGAGCAGACCCTGGTGTTACAGGGCCATAAATAGTAGGCACTGAAGTCTTAAGAGAAAAGATCACTGATGGAAGTTAGAACCACAGAGGATAGAGATGCAGCCATTGCTCAGAAGGCTATACAAGCTAAGAGAAGAGGTAGAAATAGCTTGTATTCTCCTCTCAACTTAGCTCCAGATATCCTGACTGTGACATCCATTAACAGAAGACTATCACAAGTGAATTGGTAGTGTATCTAGGAAGGGCTATACACTTGTGGAGCTTGGTCACTTGACACATAGAGTAGATCAGGGAGGAAGAAAGCAATTTTGCTTTCTTTTTGTATATAGTCAGCAAATATGCAAAAAAATCTATTCAAAAGAGTAAAAAAAAAACCATTATTTTCTCTAACATGACATCATATTCTAAAATATGTAGAAAGTTAAAAAGATAATCCGAGTACAAAAGACAAACTATAAATACTTACAGGGGTGAATAATGTGAAAAAAATCACCAAGCAAGTGATTAATATCCATAATATACAAGAAACTAAAACAATAATTTTAACTAATGCAAGCTGGAGAGATGGTTTAGTGCTTAAGGAGCTTGCCTACAAAGAGAAAGGACTCAGGTTCAATTACCTAGAACTCATATAAGCCAGATGCACATAGTGGTACATGAATCTAGAATTCATTTGCAGTGGCCAGAGGTCCTGGATCTCTCTTTTTATCTGCCTCCCTGTCTGTCTCTTTCTCTCAAATAAGAATAAATAAATAAATAAAAATACTCATGCAATTCAATAGAAAAAATGGCAAATGATATGAACATGTAGTACTTTTAAGGAAAGAAGGTAATATTAAGTTATATCATCATTAATACTAAGTAAACTTTGTCAGAATGTTTAGAAAGGTAGTAAATCTGCAGTCATTTTTCATGAAGAATATACATGTACTTTTATGTGAGGAAAGATTTCCATGTGATGTGGTCTCTTCATTAAAAATTTATGAATAAGCCATATGGAAACATTTTAATTTAGTTTTAAAAATATTTCATTTATTATTTTCAAGGAGAAAAATGAGAGAGAGAGGAAGAAAGGCAGAGGGAGGAAGAATGGATGGTCCAGAGTATCTTGCCACTAAAAATGAACTACAGACGCATGTATTACTTCATGCATCCAGCTTTGACGTGGGTACTCCACAATCAAACCCAGGCTGTCAAGCTTGGCCAGCAAGCACCATTAATCATAGAGCTATCTCTGTCGACCCAAACACAATTTTCTAAAGGAAATAGTTTTAAGCTGGGACTAAAATACTTCAATTGGGGGGTGTCAGCACAGTGTAGTAGGGATCAAAAATAAAGGACATCTGAGTTATAAGATGCTAAACACTGCCAAGGAACACATTGTTCCATACTTGGTGTTTCAGACAGATAAGCAGAGAGAACTGAGTGAGGAGCAGTTTGGCTTAACACTGGAGACTTCTCTTAAGGGCAGCAGTCCTGAGTAACCCATGTACGAGAAACAGAGGACAGGTACCTTCCTGCCCTGGTCTCAGCTGCTCCTTACTTTCTACTAATTAAAGTTGCCCTCTGGGTAGCTAGTCCCATGCCCATTGTTGATCACTCTGGAAGCAAACTTAGGCCCTTCACAATGTACATTTTCATTCAAATTCAAAAGGGAGATGACCTGGAATGGCTGGGCTACAGGCTAACAAAATGAGAGAAAGAAACATTTAAGATGTTGTCAAATTGAATATGAGGTGGAGTCCCAATAAAATTAGATGGGAAATTAATTATTACATAGGAATTATAATCAAGTTATCTAAAGATGACCGATAACATGCAAATACTCATAAATCAATGCTAAATTTTAGAAAAGCAGGAAAAATGAATATAAATACACTGTGAAACAGATCACAAAATAGGTATGTTAGGTAGATAAACTGGTAGACAAATTAATAATCTAATACTATATTTATAACTAATATGTTGTTTTATGTGTTAAAAGATTACTTTTAGTTAAGGTTGGTTTTCTAAATAATGACTAAAATATTCAAAATTTTTACAGGTTTTTTTGTATTAATTTTATATCTAGACCAAACCACATACATTTTAAGGCATGAAAATTACAATTAAAGTTTTTTAAGCAAGTATTCTATTTTACTGAATTTTAATATATTATATGCTGATATACATATAAAAATTCAGGAAAATTCTGGTACCAGCAGTGAAATTGTTTTATGAACAAAAACACACAGTTTAAAATATAATCAATGTGAGTATATTTTTTCAATCACAGCAGACAAAAATATCATTATATCTGAATAAGGAAGTGGTTTGAGTAAAACTCATTAAACAAATCATCTTACATTCATTTAAAATTTTAGTAGATAAAATATTATTTAATGTTTATGCTCCTAAAAATCTTTGTAAATACAAAATTGGCTGATACATTTGTTAATTCTTTATCTTCTGACGCTTTCCAATTAGAATGCCTAAGATTGTAGGATATTCAGGGACATCTGATTAGGGAATATTGTGAGCTTATTTAACGGTAGATGGAAAAGGAGACATGAAAGCATTTCAGAGGTTTTTTGTTTATTTAAGCAAGTGTAAATTCTATTGTTACTTTTACTAGTTTAACAAACACACAGCTAATATTTTCAAACAAAAGGAAGCATTAGAAATTCCAGCCATTTTTGCAATTTGGAATTACATGGTGAGAACATTCTTACTACCAACAATATCCAAATCATCAAATAAATATGTAAATTTCATTTTCATAACAAATAAAATTATCATTACATTTTAAATTTATCAATAGTTGATTATAGTGATAATTTCAGGAATAAATATTTGATGATTTGCCATAATTTGAATACACAAAGGTGCAGAAAGATGATTAAATTATCTTCCAAAAGTAAACTATACTTCTAGAGACTGGTATGCCACATCATTAATATATCAAACTGATGGGACACTTTAAAAGCATTGAACAATTAAGTAAGATAAAACATATCTAATGAAAAGTAAGTTTTCTTTCAAAAACTAGCTATTGAAATCCAGGGGTAGTGGTGTATGTCTGTCATTCTAGTACATGGAAGGATGAGGAAGGAGGATTTCTGTGAATTTGAGGCCATTTTGGGCTATGAACATTGTACAAATTGACCATATTCCTATTGGGTTATATACTGTTATAACTCTTCTCCTCCATCCTCATTCCACTGAGGGCCCTCCTCAGTGTGATTATGGGTGATCATTGTGAGGTCATGAATGTACCAGTCTCGTCTCTGCAGGGAGTGGGGTGCAGAGGGCAATGTCTCCGAGTACACCTTCCCACTCTGTGGCTTTTACATTCTTTCTGGCCCCTCATCCACAATATTCCCTGAGCGTTAAAGGACATGTTGTAACTCTTCTTTAGTGTTGAGCTCCTTGCAGTCTCTAATTTTCTGCTTTGATGAATTTGAGTCTATTGTTTACCAACTTCTCCCTGGAGGAAGTTCTCAAGTTTGCCATGTGTGCTGGACAATGATTTATGTTTTGTACACAAAGTAATTTTCATTGACTACTTAGATGAGTAACTGGTGAATCAGTTTCCACTTTTTTAACATAATGCAATCATGGAATAATTTTACCCAGTATTTTGCTAGTCACTTTGTTGCAGTCAGATTTCCATTGCCGGCAGAAATCACCAGACTAAGAGCAGCAGCTTTTGTGGAAAAAAAAAAAAAAAAGGTTTATTTTGGCTTACAGGCTTGAGGGGAAGCTCCATGATGGCAGGGTAAAACGATGGCATGAGCAGAGGATGGACATCACCTCCTGGCCAACATAAGATGGAAAACAGTGACAGGAGAGTGTGCCAAGCATTGGCATGGGGAAACTGATTATAACACCCATAAGCCCTCCCCCAATAATACACTCCCTCCAGGAGGCATTAATTCCCAAATTTTCATTAGCTGGGAACCTAGCATTCAAAACACCTAAGTTTATGGGAGACACCTGAATCAAACTGTGACACACTTCTTTCTAGTAAGCTTTTTCACTTAGATACATTTATGTACTTGAATATGTAATTACCAATTGAATAATCTTCATTAATGATTTTGTATTAAACCAATGCTGACTTTCTTGTTTCAAAAAGTTCATTTTAAAAACATTTTTAATTGGTGGTAGGTGTATTTGCATTTGTGTGTGTATGTGGAATGAGGGTGCCCACATGAAGCAGCACTTATACGGAGCTCCAAGGACAACTTAATTTCTTTCCTTACCATCCACATTTTTGGAGGTAGAGTCTCTTGTTCCTTGCTGCATTTGCTAACCTAGTCAGCCTGCAAGCTTTCAGGGAATCTGCTATCTCCACATCTCACATCTATGCAGGGTTGCTAGGATTACAGACCCATGCTACCTTATCCAGCTTTTATGTGTGTGATGGTGAACTTTGGTCTTCATAATTTTATGACAAGATCTACTGAGTCATCTTTCCATCTTATTACACATGCGTTTTTTTTTTTTTACAAGAAGTCATTATTTTGTTTTCACAAGATATTTCTTTTCAGGCAGTGTGATGAAAAGCAGGAGAAATTGCCTCCTTGCTTGATACTGAACAGAGGATATGCTGAATATATGTTCTTGTGACAAAATTCATGCGTTGAAACTGATGATCCAGACATACAGTTCCTAACTTTACTCATATTTCATCCTATTTTTCTAAAAAGTAAAATGCAAATGTGACTTGGTTTGTAGTGCATTACTTCAAATTAAGCTGTTGGTTCCAAAAGTTATTCTGTGCACTTTATATATAAAACACGGACCTCTGTGAAAGAAACAAAACTATTAAGAAAAAAAAAAGGAGAAACATTCTCAGAGGTGTATCAGTCTCACTGAGAAGAAAATCCAATGCCATTTTCCAAGCCTATGGCACTAGAAAGCAACATGGACTAGCTCCAAGACGTCCTTTCAAGCGCACATTTGTCTGTTCTCCCTCTTCCTAATATTGCTCCCTTCCTTGCAGGCCCTCCATCAGAAAAGTCCTGTTCTCAATTTATGCAGCAATGTACATATATTCACATAACATAGCTGTATACTGTGCATCTGTATTATAATGGTACATAGAATATGTAACTACTTACTCAAAGTAATTCAGTCACATGAGCACACGCATTTTAAAGGATAAATGAGAATTATCTAGGGAATTAAGGAAATAATGCTGATCTCTGTCTCTACACATACATGTCACTGTGGCATGACATGAGCACACTATAGAAAACCACTGTTGTTCATAGGGCTGGTAAGGATAGGGGAAGATATGTCAGGGATGTTAACCCAGTTGATACTAGAAACAATCAAGTCTAAGCCAGTCAATGAGCAACAATAGACATGAACCTCATGCAGTAGCGCCTGCTAATCCTGTCCTCACTGAGAATAAAAAAGAAGTCACTTTCTACTTCTCACATCTTTTTACCAAATGCCTCCTATAGCACAATCTCAGATTCCCACAGGAAAACCTGAGAAGCCTTAGGCTTGCTAATTTGAAATCGTACAACCACCCACAGAGTGACCTGTTTGGAAACAGCAGGTACAGAAGGAACTACCTATTAATCTTCTTTTGCCATTCTTGTAACCCTCAGTATTACATGAAATCTTAAGTAATGGTTGTTTTCTCAACATTTTGCTATAATGCTACAAGACATTCACTGACCAAGTTCTCAGGGTGCCCCAAACTGGGATCTTAGTTAATAACTCTCTTCCCTCATGTCCTATTTTAAACCAAAGTGCACAACTCAGACTCCCTTGGTTCTGCAGGAGTTTCCTTGCAAGCCCCTTAAGGTTATTTCTTGATGGCAGACATGGAGTATCATCTTCAGGCTTTTAGGTACCCGCAACCTTGTCTCTAACACTGAACCTCAGTGAACATGAACTTTGTTCAAGGCATCTTCCATTCAAACTCTAATCCCAGGTCAGGCACTGTGGCTCAAGCATTTAATCCCAGAACTCAGGAGGCAGAGGTAGGAGGATCACCCTGAGTTCAAGGCCACCCTGTGACTACATACTGAATTCCAGGACAGCTTGGGCTACTGTGAAACCCTACCAAGTAAACCAAAACAACAAGCTAATCTCATGAGCTGCAGAGATGGTTCAGTGGTTAAGGTGCATGCCTGAAAAGCCCAAGGACCTGGGTTTGATTCCCCAGTAACAACACCAAGCCAGATGCACAAAGTGGCTCATGCATCTGGAGATCAGCTGCAGAAGCTAGGAGGGGCCCTTGTGCACCCACTCCCCCCCCCCTCTCTCTCTCTCTCTCTCTCTCTGTTAGTCTCTCTTCTGCCACTCTCTGCTTGAAAGTAAACGAATTAATTAAAAAAATGAAAGCAGGGCTTGGTAATGGACTCCTTTAAAAAAGATATGGAATCTTATCATGAAGATTCCCTTACTTACTCCTATGGGAGAGGATGTAATGCCCACTTCAGAAAATATAATCAAGGGACAACCACTATCAGGCTATAGAATGTTTCATGACATTATTTCTTTTTTTTTTAGAACAAGAAAGATTTTAGTTCATGGATGTTACCAGAAAGGCAATCTTCTGTAATTTGTTGAAGAAATGGCATGCATAAAACAAAGTAGATATTAAAGAATAATTGGACAGTCAATACCCCAAATTTGAATTAAGTAACACTAAATAAAATTTTAAAGAAATATAATTCCTTCTAAGCCACTGCAGAGAATTTCATGCACTGCATGGGCATATGAACGTATTTAATGGTTTTTAAATAACACAGCTTCTATAAGCATAAAGCATTTTTCATTGAAATATTGTTGTATTAAGTTAATTAAAAATATTTTTCTACTATGAAGAATTGTTTGATTCTTGGCTGGAAACTTCATCATGATTATCACAGGAATATATCCTGGAAGTTAATGTTGTGGGATTTTTCAACCATGACATTTACATAAAATTTTAGGGTAGAATAAGGAATACTGTGATTGAATTTTATTTCTCTCTGGCTTTAATGCCTTCACGTAATTCCATACTATTGAAATGGAATTAAAAATGCATAAATCAAGTTATTTATTCGAAAAGGATAAATTATATGATGAAAATATATACTGTTCCCTTCTCTTTTTTCCCTATAATACAAAAAAGAACACAGAGAGGCAGTTCCAAAAAAAAATAAACACATGGTTTGATTTATTTAACATTACTTCTAAAGCACAAACATACTTTGGAAATTGTCATGTCAAGTGCAAAGTTAATATTCAGAATTAAGTGTACTGAAAATTTTAAAACTGACATCTGAAATTACTCATCAAATAAAATATTTAATACTCAGTAATAGTATTAAAAAACTGACAATCTGAATTTTTGTCAACTGAAGAAATACATTAAAATTAAAATTAATACAAATTTTAAAGCTGACAGTCTGAAGTTTTACATCAAAAATAACTTAATATCTAGAATTAAAATTGCCAAAGATTTAAACACTGAAAATTTTTAGTATGAGGAATTTAGTATGAGGAATATCAACTTTTTCTATTAAGAATCAGAAGTATGAAATTCTATGTTAAGTGAAAGAGAACAAAGGAAAATGGCATATTTTACTTCAAAATTCATATCAAGATAAGGAAAAAAACAGAAAGGAGGAAAGGAATGAGAGGAAGAGAAGTGGAAAGAACACACAAAGCAATGACATACAAGAGATGCTTCTGTCCGTACTTGTAAAAAACTGAGGGAAAAAGCATAAAACAAAAAACTGATCAAGCTACATTTTAAAGTCCAGTGACTGCTATGGTAATCGGACTTTGGGAAGTATTGGGCCTTCAGGAAGGCATGTGGTCCCCTCTACCTTGGCTTTCCTCATCTTCAGATATATTTGCACTTGTACTGCTGGCACCATGTCTAGGAGTATTCTCACTCTGTTGGGGGTGTCTCTCTGTAAGGTGACTTGTGAGGAACCATAGCATGTGGTCATGAAAGAGGGAGGCATGGTACAAGTTAAAGTCATCTCCTTTGTGCATGTTGACTCTCACCACATCTTTCATCCCAGGAAGCTCAGTGGGAGCTCCAGCTGTTGGGGCCCAGATCTTAACTTCGTCCTCTAGATCACAGCTTGCAATCACAGGCAGGTTAGGATGGGTTTCAATAGAGTGTACTATACCTCCCTCATCCGCCTGCAATAACTGAACAATATGGCAGGACGATTTTTCCCAAAAGAAAATGTGCCCACAGTCACTACCACTCACCACAAATTCACTTCTGGGGCCATAGAAATGGACACTTTTCACGGTGGCGCTATTTCTGTGTCCCTTATATCTCTTCTTGTACTGAGCTCCATCATCATCAGAGGAGATGAAGAGGAAGATGTCATCATCATTATAGCTGGCTAGAAGCTCAGTGCCATCATGACTGTATGTAAGGCCTGTGACATATGATGGAGAATTGGCTTCAAACAGGTGATGAGGACAGAACTTCTTGAGTAGTCCATTGTTCTCTTTCTCATCAATTTTCCTCTGGTCATAAATCCTTATAAACTGATCCTGTCCACCCACTCCAAATTGATAGATATTAGCAGGATTGGTACAGATTGCATATAGTCCCACTTTCTTCTCATTCTCTTTTGTCACAACCACTTTTGAAGCTGGTGGACTTTGCCGGAGGTCAATGTTGAACACAACACCATCTTCACCACAAGTGAGGAACTTGGAAGGGGAGTCGGGATCCAGAGCCAAATTGTGAGCTGCTCCCGTGTGCCTCACCAAACACTTGGTGACCTCAATGGATGGCATAGCAGAGAGGTATGCTACCTGGACGCGCCCATCAAGGCCAGACGTGGCCAGCATGGAATCATCACAATTAGGAAGGAACTGAGCCTGCAGAACATTATTTTGGTGGCCACTGTGAAAGTTCAGTACTGGACGCTGATGTACCCAGTCCCACACGATCACGTGCAGGTCATCACTTCCACTGGCCAGCCTGGTACCACGCTGGTTAAAGTGCACAGTATTGACACATGCGGCATGGCCTGCTAGACCATACTGTAGGCAGAAGCGCTGGACAAAGGCTCTTGCCCCACAGGCATCACGCACAAAGTGGGCACTTGACCCCAGCTGCCTGTCCCGCAGCCTGGAAAGAACCTGCCAGCGAGGTCTCGGGAGAGCACTTGTCTCGAAGGACAGCCACTGGTCTACAGAATCGTTGTCATAAAAGTGACTCTGCTCTCCGACGGCCCCACTAGGCTGAGACCATTCCTCAGGGTCTTCCTGGGTCTCTTCACTATTCTCCACCACCTCCAATGCATACTGTGTCTGCACATGCTCCACTAGGATTTCTGTATTGCAGCCAAAAGTATTGGAGTCCTCCAAGCTGAGAAGACTGCTTCCGCCACCATCATCATCACCATCTGTAAGATTGTCACCATTACCATCCTTTACCATCCCCATAGCCAGCACCACCACTACCATAACCATGACCATCACCATCAGCACCTCTACCATCACCATGGCCACTGCAATCACCTTTACCACCACCACCACCACCACCATGGCCATCACCATCACCACAACCATGAGCATCACCACCATCATCACCATTACCTCCATCATGACCATCATTACCACCACTACCATCATCATGTGTGCCATCACCGCGGACAGCAGTGGCACCAGAATTGCCCAGGCCCTTACCTTGACTGTCTGTGGTGTCTCTTGTAGGGGCACTGTCATGTCCGACGCCAGTCCCGGCTCCGGCTGAGCTCAGATCCATTTCTGGATGGTCAGGTGGGCTGCTGTGGGAAGAAGACATCTGTCCCCCTGCCTGGGCAGCGTACTTCTCCTCCTCCTCGGGGTGGCTTTGGTGCTCCAGGTGTGGCACGGCCTCCTCCGTCTCCTTCTCTTTCCCCTTCCCATGGCTGCTGCTAGGTCGGTCTTGGTCCGACATTGCCAAGGTCCGGGAAGGTCACAGGGGAAAGGTGTGGAAATCAGCAGACTCTGGAAGTTCAGGGAAAGAAGCAGGCCCACCCTGAATGAAGACCACAGGTCACAGGAGAAGAGCGTAGTGGTGAATAAAACTGAAGGCACGGCAAGTGGCATAGGCCAAAATGGCAGCTTCCAGAAACACTTGAGCTGAGGTACTTTAAATAAAGTATGGGAGCCCATGAGGTTCAGAAAGCATCTCAGTTCATCTCTTGCAATATGCAAGGACTGATCTTTTCTTTTCTTTTCTTTTCTTTTCTTTCTTTTCTTTTCTTTTCTTTTCTTTTCTTTCTTCTCTTCTCTTTTCTTTCTTCTCTTGTAGTCCCTGAACTCGGTCCTCACACCCACATACCTTCTTTATATTTATATGAAGATTGAAACTCGCTACACTCATGGAAAATAGTGTTACTCTATCTCTCAGTATTTTGAAGTAAATATGCAGTATGAAATGATGGTATAGGAAAGAGCAGAAACATCTTCACTTAGAAACCCACAGTGCCTGACAAGAAATATTTTTCTTTAAAATCAATTAACACTTTCTGGCTGGGGAGATGGCTCAGTGGTTAAAAGCACTTGCTTTCAAAGCATGTCGACCTTACTTCAATTTCCTAGTACCTAAGTAAGTTAAGATGCACCAAGTGCCCCATCCATCAGGAGTTCTTTTCTAGCAGCAAAGTGGCCTTGGTATGTCCATACAACACACACCAACACATACACACACTGTCTATTTCTCTCTTTCTCAAGTAAATAAATAAATATTTTTTAAAACATGTAAGTTTAAAAAACACTATTTGACGCTTTTGACAGTTTCACACATGTATATGACTTATCTTGATTATATTCGCCCCTCCCCCACCATTGCCCTCTCTAATCACTATCACCCCTTTCATTCCTGCTGAATCCTGTCCTCCAACTATTCCACCTCCTACTTTCATATTTCCCCATCCCTGTCTCTCTCTCTCTCTCTCTCTCTCTCTCTCTCTCTCTCCCACTGAGTTTATTTATGGTTGGTTACACAGCATGGATGGGGCATTATTTATTATTAACTGATGCAAGGGCAATTTACCAGTAGCTAAAACATTGAAGAAAATGAGACTTACTCTCCAACAACCATGAGTTGCCAGTAGTTCTTCAGGGAGGAACAGAGTTTCCCTAGACCTGTACCCATCCATGATTTTAAACAAACAGTATGAGGGAAAGCTTGAGAATTTTAACCTGATTAAATTTTTATAAAGTTGCCAGTTAATACTAGGATGCCTAGTTAATTGCTTTTCAGAGAAATAGTGAGTACTTTAAATATATATATATATATATTATGAGCATATCTCAAATGTTACATTAGATGCAAATGCACTGAAATTTCATAATGTGTATTTTTCTGAAATTCAAAATTAAAATTGTCAATTGTCTCCTATATTTTTATTTATTATATCTGTAAAATTCCCATAGTGAGAGAAGAATTTAATCCCTCAACAGAATCAAGGTTGAAATCCATTGATGAATTTAAAATGGACACTGAAAAGAGTAATTGATCCAACACCTTGAATTAGAACTATATTCCTTATATTTCTTCACCAAAGACTCTATGCATACATTTTAGAGTTAATTTAACTTAAGTTACTTAGGGAATACCAACCTAATTTCATAAAATAATAATTGGAATATTACAGAACACTGAAAATACCCCTGTATCTCTCAGAAAATGCTCGATTCTTTTTCAGTTCTTTTTAGAAAAAAAAAAAAACAGCCATATAGAGACAATGAATTGCCAATGGTATGTTAACTTCTATGAATGGATTGCCTTTTAGGTGATGTCAGTATATTGCTTAAGGGCTACAGTAAATAGGTGATTTAGAATAATAGGATAGGAAAATAACAAAGCTTCAAAGTAGTTACAAGATAAACAAAAACTTGATTGAATAAAGAAGTATAAGGTATGCTTAAGAGAAACTATAGCCAAAAGTCTAATAATAATTGTACTGGTCTTTTACAGGTAATGGTAGCTGCTATGGGGTCATTATTGCAATAGTGACTTCAAGTCTAGAAGACATCATTCAAAAGCACTCCTCACTATCCTTTGGCTCTGACATTGTTTCTCCTCCTACACATGTTTCCAAACCTTGCAAAGAGTGATATGGATGTCTCATTTAGCAGTTAGTACTTAGCAGTCACCTTTTCTCAGCATGTTGACATATTTTGAGTCTCCCTGGTAGTTGCAGCCAATTGCAAACAGTGGCATCTCCAACTGTGATACTAGATGACAGCAGCCATAATCCTTGGGCGTACACATACCTACATAGAGGAAAATTTGATGAGTACAACATATTCATTTAACCAAGCAAGAGTAGTAGCTTCTTCCCTAGGGATTATGACCTTCCTAGACATAGACTTTTGATTAAGCACTGTTGCATTTACATTCTCATGCTGGGAAAAACCAACCAAGCAAAAGCAACTCATGGGAGGAAAAGTTTATATTTTGACATATAGTCTTTAGGGAAAGCTTCATGGTGGTAGGAGAAAGATGGTAGAGCAGAAGCTAGACATCACAACAGCAGGTGGAAAATAGCAACATGAAAGTGAGCTGAACTAACACTGGAAAGCTAGGAGCTAATGAACCTCAAGGTCCATGCCAGTAACACATGTCATCCAGCAAGGCTCCACTTCCCAAATTTCCATCAGTTGGGCACTAAGCATTCAAAGCACATGAGTTTATGGGGAACATCTAATAAAAATCACCACATTCCATTCCAGATCCCCATAATATTATGGCCATCTAAGGATGTAAAATGCATTCATTTAAATTTTAAAAGTCCACATAAGTTTTTATTAATCCCAATACTTAAAAATTACAAAGTCTAGCTGGGTGTGGTGACACAAACCTTTAATCCCAGCACTTGGGAGGCAGAGGTAGGAGGATTTCTAAGAGTTTGAGGCCACCCTGAGACTACATAGTGAATTCCAGTCAGCCTGAGCTAGAATGAGACCTTACCTTGAAAAAACAAAACAAAACAAAAATTACAAAGTCTAAGAACTCATGTGTGAGACTCAAGATAGCCCATTAACTGTTAGCATATAAAATAATGACTCAAGTTAGCTACACATAATGGCACAGAATAAACTCACACAGGAAAAGATGACATAGAAAGAGAAGATTAAACCAATATAAGATCTAAAACAGCAGGACAAATGTCAAATCCTATAGCTCCAAGTCCAACAACTGTGACCAGTAACAAAGCCTCTAGGGTTCTACTTCCACCCCTCCAGCTAGGATGCCCACAGGTTGGGAGCAACTCCATCCCAAGTAGCAGCTTTCTTTGGCAGCTACCCCACAGTACTGACATCTCTGTAATCCTGAGGTCTCTACTGACACTCATGGCTCATCCTCATGGCTCCATCCATTCTCTACACAGGGACTCCAACCACCCTCCCCCACATTGCCAAGTGCCCATTTACAAAAAAACAAACCACATTGCAAGTCAAATGACACTTTCTTTCCTACATTTGTTATACTCCCTTAGTACCATGTGGGCTACCAAATTTGTTAATCCACAGAGAAATCAAGCCATCTCTGAAGAGCAGGAAAACTCCATCAGCATTCTTCCTTCAAGCCAACTCCATTCAAGAGTTAGCATTCCTCCTATTGTACTAACATCAAACAGCTGGCCCAATGTCAATGGTTGTAATCTCTCAAACAATTGTAGCTAAAGTGGGCTGCTATGTCCTACCCCAAACTTAAGTTCTATCTGTGTCATATCCACTTGTCATACCAGTCAATTCTTCTAAATTAAAATCTGCTCAAGTTCTGAGAACACAGGAAGAATACAGCTTGTCTCTCCCACAAACTGCCTTTAGCCCTATCACCAAGAAGTCCTCTTCTCCTCATAAGCCAAGGCTCAGTTCACAGTTATTTCTGAATTTATATCTCTCAACTCTAAAGAATCCATCAAACTCTACGTATAGCACTTTAAGGGGTCTCTTAGTCCAAGGTTTCAAATATTTCCACATTCCTCTCACAAAGCAGTTCCAAAAGATCAAAAGCCATACAGTCTGATTTCTAACAACACTGATCTTACTCCACTGCTACAAGTTTTCTGTCAATACCTTAGCATTTCTTGGACAAAGCAACAGACCAAAAGCAGCTGATGGAAATAAAAGTTTTTATTTTGACTGGTAGTCTCAAGAGGAAGCTTCATGATGGCAGGAAAAATGGTAGACCAGATGCTAGACATCATCTCCTTGCCACTGCGGGTGGAATCAGTAGCAGAGGAGTGAGTCAAACTACACTGGCAAGCTATGGTTAATAAATCTCAGGGTCCATCTGCAGCAACCCACCTCCCCCAGCAAGGCTGCACCCCCATACTGAAATTAGTTGAGTACCAAGCATTCAAAATACATGTTTTTCTAGAAGACAACTGATTAAAACCACCACTGTCATAAATCTCCTTCCATGGAGTGGGCCTAAAATTTAATTAGGAAATAGTTGCTTACCTTCATAACTAAGTTAGTTGTATATTTTGCATTGATTTTATGGATAGATGTGAGGACATACACTTAAAAACGGTAATATACACAAATGATTATAACACAGTGTGGTGGTTTGAATAGAATAGATGGCCCCCAGTATATTCAGTTGTTTGTTTGTAGTTTGCATCTTTAGCCACCTGGCTGGAGGCAGTGTCACTGGGTGGATCTTAAGGTGTGATGGTGGGTTTCAGATTTCAATCTAAAGATATGCAAAGTGTGCCTAGCTGGAGTTCCTGAAGTGTGCTGTGGCTTTTGACCTTTTGGCTTGTGCTTGTCCTTCTCTCTGTCTGCTTAGACCTGTGAAGGCAGGCCAGTTTCTTCTGCCATTTATGGAACTTCACCTGGATCTGTAAGCTTCAATAAATCCCTTCCTCCATAACTGTGCCTGGTCTGGAAGTTTATCTCAGCGAACCTGAATCTGTCTGCTACACATGGGGTGGTGACACAAGCTTAGAATCCCAGCACTAAGATTTATATATATATATATATATATATATATATATATATATATATATATATATATAATCTTCTGATATTTATGTATTTATGTTTTTTAACAATACTTCATTTATGGTGTTATTAGATTTAAATAGGAGCAGAAGGAAACATTAATGTCTTTATTTTAGCCAACATTTTAATTTTTATTTATGATTTTTATGATATATAGCCTTTCAAATGTGTGCTTTCAAACTGCCTCCTAAATATTTAAATTTATTAATATAGACAAGTTTTGCTTTTAACTGTATGATGAAAATGTTATGGTGTGGGTAATGGAGTGTAGTCAATGAAGAGAATCATGCATAACTGGAGCAAGTACCAAAAATAAGTGACTTATGAGTGCTCATTGCAAAAGAAGACAGTCATATCATCCCCTCCAATGCTCATGGAACATGATAGAAGAAAAAATGTAAGAGCTAGAGGATGGGGAGGAGTGTTGTGTTATGCTAATGATTAGAAATCCCTAGGCTATTACACTCATGAAATCATATCAGATGTGGTTACCCACAAAAAAAATGTGCACATGATGGGGCCTGTCAGCAATCTATCACAGATAGGGGAGAGGTTTGGGAGACCATTCTCCACCATTATAACAGTTAAAGGTCTCCATGGCAATAAGTCATGCTCTTACATATATATCCAGTAGAAAGTGATTAAAAAAAGGAGTATAGTGAGACCATGGGGGTTAAGGCAGAGGAATTTGGTATGCATATGTCAAAAAACAAATAAAAATGTAGGTGGAAAAATATAACATAATAATTGAAATCTAGATGCATGAATCAGAGACAAGAGAAACAAAAATAATTCAGTCCATGTAGTTTAGGAGAGGGGATTTGATCTTGGGAGTATTGTATGTAAATTATTCTAAGAACTTAAAGGAGCCGGGCGTGCTGGCGCACGCCTTTAATCCCAGCACTCGGGAGGCAGAGGTAGGAGGATCGCCATGAATTCGAGGCCACCCTGAGACTCCATAGTGAATTCCAGGTCAGCCTGGGCTAGAATGAGACCCTACCTCAAAAAACCAAAAAAAAAAAAAAAAAAAAAAGCACTTAAAGAATAAACAGAGGACCATGAAGAAATCTCACTGTCTGTACCTGAGTTATAGGAATAAGTGTAGGAAGCAGTTAGGTCTTAAGATAAAGGATCACTAAAGGAAGTTAGAACCATAGAACAGATGCAGCCATGGCCAAGAAGGCCATCAATGATAAGAGAGGTGCCAGAATAGCCTGGATTTTCCTCATTGCTCATCCTCATATATTCTGAGAGTGACTTCCATTCACAGAACACAGTCACAAGCTAATTGGTAATGAACGTCCGTAGACCTGTGGAGCTCATTCATTTGACACATAAATCATAAAACAAGGGGAAATAAGGAAACCTTTTTCTATGCATAGAATGCTAATAAGCATCAAAACCTATTCAGAACAGTATTACAACTAGATCTTGTAGCATAGCATTATATTGTAGAGTTTATATATCAAATGATAATCAGACTAAAAAATAATAGTTTCAATGCTAACAGAGGAGTGAGTTGATGGCAAAAAAATTAAGAATAATTTGAGGAAAAAGTCATCAGGCAAATGATTAATATACATAATATAAACAACCTTAAAAGTTATAAAAGGTACAATTAACTTAATGAAAACTGGCCATGTGATCTAAATAGGTACTTCTCAATACAAAAAAATCAAAGAGCCAACAGATATACCAAAAAGTCAAAAAAAAAATCAAAGCTACAATGAGATACAATTAAAATGATGGTTACGAAACAACAATGCCAACAAAGGTACAGAGCAAAGAAAAGCCTCATGCACTGATGGTGGGATTCAAATGAGGACAACTATTATGGAAGACGATATAGAGTTTCCTCAAGGAAACTGAGCATAGGTGTGGGGATGCAGCTCAGTTGCTAAAGTACTTGCCTTGCATGCGTGAGGGCCCCAGAAAGAAGCATCCCTGGGCCATGCTGGCCAGCTAGTCTAGCCTCACTGGTGAGCTCCAGGCCAATGGGGAACCTTGTCACACAAAAGGTATGCAGCATTCCTCAGGAACTGGGCTTGACAAATACCTGCGCACACATGCATATGTGTACGTACTTTTGCATACACAAATATCGAAAAATGAAAGTGGACCTACCATATGATCTAGTTAGACTATTTCTGATTTTATATACAAGAGATACAAGAAATAGTTACCTACACACCCACATTTACAATGGCACTATTTACAATAGGTATGATATTGATTATCTTGGTAATTAAAGGATAGGTGGATATAAAAAGAAAATCTACTATGCAAATACAATGGCACATCACTTAGTTACAGGAAGAACAAAATCATATAATTTGCTGATAAATGGATGTAACCAGAGGTCATTACATTAAGTGAAATAAGTCAAACACAGAAAGACAAGTATGATATTTTTTTCACACATGGAGGGATATTTTTTCAATGAAGTTGATCTAATTGTAGAATACTGGTTATTAGGTGGTGGGAAAGGGTGAATATGGTAGATGAAAGGAGGCTGGATTTGATCAGTATACAATATATGCAGATATCACACTAAATTCCATCAATATGTAAAATCAATATGTGCTAATCAAGATCCAGAGGCTCCTAAGAGTTCATCACTTAAGTAGACTTAAAATGCACCCAACATTGCTCAGGAAATATTGCATAAGAGGGGGCAGAAAAACCATTAGAGCCACAAGTTGGGGCATTAGGCACAGAGACATTGCTTCTCCCACATAACAAACTGCTGCCCCCACCATGCATGACCCACAATCCCCATAGGATCAACCTTTATCCCCAACAAGGAAGGCCTCAATGGAAAAGTGGCAGGGATAAGGGAAACAGTGATACCAACATCTGTTGTTTACATACTAAGTATGTCCATATCTAATAAAAATAAATTTAAAAATATTAAGACTACACAAAAGGTAAATTTTAGCATTTACTTGAAGTTAATGCAGTGAAATAGAATTTAAGGTAGCCTTTAAGCCTTTGTGATTTCTATATCACAAGACACTCAATTTATATGTAATTGTAAAATCAAACAAGATATTATTAGAATGCCTCTTGGTTTTCTGTTTCAGTCCATCCTATGGAATAATATGGTAAAGCAAAATCAGAAATAAAAATGTGAAAGCATTAAAATAAAGCTGTGTTTACTTAACAAAATTATCTATGGAAAAAGAAAAACATCTGAAGATGTAAAAACTTAAATATCACTTTATTATTGTGGGAAATATTAAAAAAAAAACTTATGGAGGGCCTCATGGCCACAGTCCTATAATCCAATAAGGGCTTCTTGGGCTACAGAAGAAGTTCAGGTGTGGCCTGTGTAACTTAGTGACATCCTGCCTCAATTTTTTAAGTTAATATTTTGGTCTGGAGAGATGACTTCGTGGTGAAGGTACTTGCCTGTAAAGCCTAAGAACCCATGTTCAGCTCTTCAGGTCCATTCTAAGCCAGATGTACAAGGTGACACACAAGGTGTCACACGCATCTGGAGTTTGATTACAGTGGCCAGAGGCCCTACCATGTCATTTCTCTCTCTCTTTCATAAAAAGCTACGTTTTGTTTACTTATTTGAGAAAGAGAGGGAGGGACAGAGAAAGAGGCGTAGAGAGAGAGAATGGGTATGCCAGGGCCTTTAGCCACTGCAAACGAACTCCAGACTCATGTGCCACCTTGTGCATCTGGCTTGTGTGGGTCCTGGGGAGTTGAATCTGGGACCTTTGGCTTTGCAGGCGAATGCCTTAACCACTAAGCAATCTCTCCAGCCCTCTAAAAAGTTATTTTTTTAAAGGAATCTGGGGATATAGGTCAGTGTTGGAGGCTTGTCTACTGTGCAAGAAGTCCTAGATGCAATCTGCAATAGTGCAAAAACAAACTTAAATAAGTAACTAAATAAAGTTCAGAAATGTCTATGTGTTATCAAAATCAGCACATAACTATAATGAACAACATTCCCTAACACTAACAAAATGTAAGTAACCTTAGTTCATAATCATAAAAATGAGTGTAAATTTAATAAAATTTCTACTCGACCTGACTCTGAAACTTGAGGAAAAATAAAAGTGTTGAGCAAAACATATTCCTATAAGACACTGGACTACAAAACTTTATATTTTAAATATTATTATTACTTATTTTATTGCAAATTTATTCACATTCCTTCAAAGATATGTGAAAATATATCCTAATTATGATGCCAATTTAAGGCTAGAATGGATGAATACAGTTAAGACTATCTTGAGAAATATAAGTATAAAAGTTTGAAATGCAGTATCAATTTTATTGTACTTGACAATCTGAACAAATGCGACTGTTCCCCACAAGCACTTAAAAATCATATACAGCATATTGTTATATGTTTGTCTGCATACGTTAACAGTGACTATAATAAGTATTTCATGTGCTTAGGTTCAAGAGAGTCATTGGTAGATAGAAAACCTAAGGGTTTGGATGGAAGACAAATTCAGAAATGCTACAAGTAGAGCTTTTCCCAGAAGTAAGTAGATTTTCCCAAGGAAGCCCTGGATAAAAGTAAACATTCAGTAAACATCAAAACCAAACTAACCTGTGGGTCAGTCGCAGAGACAATTATTTCAAATAACTTTATTGAGAACACCTGGGGTGTTCCTCCCCGCGCCCCCCCCCCCAACACACACACACCAATCTCCAATTCCTAAATAGAATACCCGGCTGTAGTGAGTTTTGCTCTCAGAATGAAGCCCAGGAAATGGCTCTGGATAAAATAGGCAGGATTGGGGTGGAGAGATGGCTTAGCGGTTAAGTGCTTGCCTGTGAAGCCTAAGGACCCCGGTTCGAGGCTCAGTTCCCCAGGACCCACGTTAGCCAGATGCACAAGGGGGCGCATGCATCTGGAGTTCGTTTACAGAGGCTGGAAGCTCGGGCGTGCCCATTCTCTCTCTCTCTCTCTCTCAATGCCTCCTTCTCTCTGTTGCTCTCAAATAAATAAACAAACAAACAAAAAAAAATAGGCAGGATTACTAGCAGCAGAAGTTGAGGTATTCCTCAGGAGATTGAAAAGAAGAAAATATTGGGCTAAGAGAGAGAACTGTACTAGTGTTTTGTTTACCTTCCAGAGCAGAACCCTTTGCTTTGGCAATTGTCTTTTATACTTGCCTGCACCCCATCCACACAGATATGAATTCATGGCTCAGGGTATAATTGCTTCACTCTTGTGGAACTTTATCTCAGCTTTGTTTCTGAAACGGCATATGGAAGAAACAAACCAATCCCAACAGCTATCATATATATGAATGTGTATATATGAACATACCAATGTGAAATTCATTACATTGTATGCTAACCTACAGAAGCACAAATAAAGGAGAAATACAGGGAAAGAGCATTCTCATAGAAACTATCAATGCTCCAAAATGCAACAATGATCTCAAATTTCTCTGAAAGATAACATTTTGAAACAGGAATTGGGGCTGGAGAGATGGCTTAACAGTTAAGGCACTTGCCTGCAAAACCAGAGGACCCAGGTTTGGTTCTCCAGGTCCCATGTAAACCAAATGCACATGGTGGTGTGTGCATCTGGAGTTCATTTACAGTGGCTAGAGGCCCTGGTGTGCCCATTCTCTCTCTCCCCCGCCCCCTCTGTCTCAAATAAAAATGAATTAAAAAAGAGACAAAATTGAATATACATTCATACCTTTCATAAGCCATGAAATTAAAAAAAAAATTTCAGAAGCTAAAGAAAAGAGAAATCTAATACTTGTGAGTATAGTGTCATAGAAAATAATCATAAAGACAAAAACATGGCAATATTTGATATAAAAATCATTGCTATTTGAATATGGTATACAATATGAGAGAACATTAAAAATGAAATTCATAATATATTTAATATATTTTTATACTTTTGGCGGAAAAATCACAAATAATGCCCTTGGCAACTGCACTACTTCAATAATAAATGTTATTTGGATAATGTAAAGGGAATTTTTATATGGTAAACCAATAGGTTTACTGGAGTTACAGAAGCATGGATGAGTTAAAGGCAATCAGATTGAAAAGTTCACTCCAGCATAGATAACATCTCAGGAAAGGCTTCATTCCTCTAACCAAAGAGTTAATTTATTCTCCCCAAGCATGTGTTTACTGGCTTTCATGTTACAATGACAAGTACACAAAGCCTTGAAAGATTACAAACAAGAAAAACAATTAAAAATTAATAAGAAATCATAAACATGGGGAAAAACATGTGGAAGAAGAGATGGCTCATGGTTAAGGTTTTTTTTTTTTTTTTTTTTAACAAGCAGGAGTGCTCCAGAGGGCCTGAAATTGCCCAAGTTCCATAGTCAGCAACAATGTTTGTAACCCTAGTCTTGAGGGGGTGGCAGAGACTGGACAGTCACTGGAACTAGCTGATCTTAGTGAGAGCTCCAGGGTGAGGGTGAGATTCTGTCTCACTGAAACATGTGAATGAACTATAAAACAGTATGCCTGCCCTTCTCTCCTGGCCTCCACAAGCTCACACATAGGACACACACATCTGCACACACATGTGCATACATGTAAAATGCAAAAAAACTTACACATACATGCAGAAAAGATATAAAAAATGTTAGAAATGACAAATCAAAAGTATATAAATCAAAGTTGAAAATGGTATTAAAAAGAGGCTGTGAAGGTTAAATTCTGTTGTTAACTTGACCAGATTAGAAATCCAATGAAAAGAACTTCTTGGGTGTGTCTGTGAGGTCATTTCCAGGAAGAATTAACTGAGCAACAAAGTCCTTCCTAGCAGTAGGCGGCCCTTCCTGTGGGGGACTGTACATAAGGCAGACCCAGCAGAACACAGAGCTTTTTCTTTGGTCGGGCTGACCCTGCTGCTCACTGCTGTGTGCTTTTTGCCTGGCCCTCCTTGTCACTCGTTGGTGAATATGTGTTCTGTTTGGCTATCCTCTGGAGACATTGGTGGTCCAGATGTGGCCTTCACTTTTGGGAAAGTGTCAGCAGCTGGGTCGCTTTTTAGTGGTCAAATCTGTGTCCTGCACTTGTGGGCAAGCTTCGGCAGATGGATAGCTGTTTGGTGGTCCAGTGTCTGCCTGCACTGGTGGGCAAGCTTTAGAAGCTGGGTAGCTGTTTGGAGGTCCAGTCTGTGGCCTGCAAATGTCGGCAAGCTTCAGCAACTGGGTAGCTGTTTGGAGGTCCAGTCTGTGGCCTGCAAATGTTGGCAAGCTTCAGCAACTGGGTAGCTGTTTGGAGGTCCAGTCTGTGGCCTGCACTTGTGGGCAAGCTTCAGTAGTTGGGTTGCTGTTTGGTGGTCTAGCATGTGGCCTGCTTATGTGGGGAAGTTTTGCAGTCAGGTTAGCATTGCTGGCATAATTCACACAACCATGAGCAGCATGTGGGAAAAAAAAAAGATGTTTATTTTGGCTTACAGGTTCAAGGGGGAAGCTCCATGATGGCAGAGAAAATGATGGCATGAGCAGAGGGTGAACATCACCCCCTGGCTAGCATCAAGTGGAGAACAGGAGAGTATGCCCAACACTGGCAAGGGGACACTGGCTATAACACCCATAAGCCCACCCCCAACAATACACTGCTTCCTGGAGGTGTTAATTCCAAAATCTCCATCAGCTGGTACCCTAGCATTCAGGACACCTATTTATGGGCGGACACCTGAATCAAACCACCACAGCAAGCTTCAGCAGCTCGGTAGCTGTTTGGTGGTCCTGTCTCAGGCCTGTACTTTTGGGCAAGCTTCAGTATCTGCATAGTTATTTGATGGTCCAGTCTCTCACATATACTTGTGGCAATTTTTCAGCAGCATGGTAGCTGTATGGAGGTCCAGTCTGTGGAGTGTACTAGTGGGAAAACTTCAGCAGGTGGGTAATTGTTTGGGATGGGGTCCAGTCTCTGGTGTATACTTGTGGGCAATTTCAGCAGATGGGTTACTGTTTGGTGGTCCAGGCTTGCCTGCACATGTGGGTAAGGTTCAGTAGCTGGATACATGTTTGGTGGTCAAGTGTGTGGTTGGTACTTTTGGGCAAACTTCAGTAGCTGGGTATTTGTTTGGTGTTTCCAGTATGAGGCCTACCCTTGTGGGCAAGCTTCAGTAGCAAGGTAGCTGTTTGGTGGTCCAGTCCCTTGAATGCACTTGTGGGAAATCTTCAGCAGCAGGGTAGCTATTTGGTAGATGTGGTGTTTTGATTCAGGTGTCTTCCATAAACTTAGGTGTTCTGAATGCTAGGTTACCAGGTGATGGAGATATGGAATTAATGCCTCCTGGAAGCAGTGCATTGTTGGGGGAGGGATTATGGGTACCATACCCAGTTTCCCCTTGCTAGTGTTTGGCACACTCTTCTGTTGCAGTTATCCACCTGATGTTGGCCAGAAGGTGATGTCCACCCTGTGATCATGCCATTGCTTCCCCCTGCCACCATGGAGCTTCCTCTGTAAGCCAAAATAAACCTTTTCCCCCCACAAGATACTCTTGGTCAGGTGATTTCTGTCAGCAATGAGAACCTGACTTCAACAGTATACTTGGTTCTGAGGAGTGGTGTCATTTGCTGCTAGACACCTGACTATGTGGCTTTGGTCTTTTGGAGATGATGTTCACGAGGAATGTGAAGAATTTGAAACTTCAGCCTAAGAGATGCCTTGCAGTGCTATAAGTACAGCTTGATGGACTATTCTGGTCAGAGTTAAAAAGCCTGAACTAAGAACTGTGAGTTTTGACTTATGAGGATGAGAAAGAGCTTTGCCTGGACTGGGCTAGAAGCACTTTATATGAGAGGCTTGCTGTCATGTTCATATCCTGAGAACTTGTGCAGGGTTGCTTTGCATAGAAATGGACTAGTGTGAGCAGAGGGATATGGCTCAGAAAAAAATAACTATATCTTTGGGCCGAAACTGCCCCCCATTCAGCTGCAATTGTATGAGACATTACAACCATTCAGATTGAGCCAGCTGACCTGCATTGGGACAACAGAAAGAATGCAGTCTTTTGAAAGAGGCTGAATGCTGAATTAGTGTCCTGTTCTTCAAAGTCCGGTTTATTTCTCCCCTGGACTAACAAATTGGCACTCTACCTGGTATTATGGATTATAAGAAATGCAGGAGATGGGCTGGAGATGGCTTAGCATTTAAGGTGCTTGCCTGCAAATCCAAAGGACATTGGTTTGATTTTCCAGGACCCACATAAGCCAGATGTACAATGGAGCACATACATCTAGAGTTCGCTTGCAGTGGTTGAAGGCCCTGGTGTGCCCATTCTCTGTCTCTCTCTCTCTCGAATAAATAAGTATATAATCAAATATTTGTAAAAAGAAATGCAGGAGAGAAAGAGTCATTGAATTTGCAACATGGTCCTGTGTTTTGTAAAGTGACATGGGCAGTGTGAAGAAGGTTTGCTGGATGCCTACATGGCGACCCAGTGGAGCCCTGAGGATGGATGATGGGTTGCAGTGGAGTCCCAGTGGTGATGCCAGGACCATCAGATGGCTGCGGAAGAGAGCTGCCAGCCCCAGGTCAAGTTTTCCAGGACTGTGAGTAGCCTAGCTGGAGGGGCAGAATTGGAACTCCAGAAACTTTCTGCTGGTTAGAATTATTGGGCTTGGAGTGTATAGGTGGGCACATGGGTCTGGAGTGAGTAGGCCAGACCCCTGCTTCTGAGCTCCTCCCACCAACTCCCTTCTGGATTTCCTGCACAGACAGTGTGTGGGTGGGTGTGCTGGTCTGGAGTAAGCAGACGAGACCCCTGTTTCTGGCTTCTTCCATGTCCCCCCTTCTGTGTTACCTGCAAAGACAGTGTGTGGGCACGCATGGCAGTCTGGAGTGAATAGGCCAGACACCTATTTCCAGGCCCCTCCAATCCCCTGGTCTGAATTACTTGCTCACATAGTGTGTGGGTGGGTGCAGCCTTCAGGAGTTACTCCTATTACCTGGCTCCTTCCACCATCCTGGTCTGGGCTCCCTGTGCTGGTCTGTATGTTGGAGGGCATGACCTGAAGCAGGCCAGATCCCTGTTCCCTTCCTCCTCCCAGTTCCCTGGTCCTGGTAGGTCACATTGTGCCTTGCTTGGGGAGGCCTGCTCCATATGTGAGCTGTGGAATCAGGCCTTTTGCTCTGGTATCCTGACTGGCCACTGGGTACTAACATCCCTGTTTACCTGAGTCAGAGGGAGCACTGGCCAAAGGACAAAAACTTTCTTCCTCCTCAATAAAATAGTCTTCCTAAAATGGGTAGAAAACAATGTAAAAAAGCCAGGAAAAATTAGAAAACTGAGAGATCTCTACTAATGATGCCTAGTCCTACAATGGAAGACTCCAAAGAAATTGTAGATAAATCAATGGAAATTCATTTCCAAGATGAAAACACAACAATCAATGAGACACTGATCAAAAATTTGCTGAATAAGAAGCAAACTATCAAAGAACCAACAATCATGTAAATGAAATTGAACAGAATCATCTCTTAGAGTGTTCAGCTACTGACAATAGGCTTAACTTGATTGAAGAAAATGTTAGAACCCTCCAAAGGGATATGAATAAATTGAAGGTAAGTTAAAAAATAGAAGATCTCAGCAGCTTATTAATTAAGCTTAATGAAGACTTGATCAACTTGCAAGAAGGAAATCTAGGAAGCATCAAGAAAATCAAACTCAAATTGAAATGGTACCTCAAAAAAGAGATAGTCATGATGCAAAAATAATATAAGAGAAAACAAAAATCAAATAGAAATTATAAAAGCCTCTCTAGAACCCCTCACCAACAGAATCACTCATGTGGAAGACATAACCTCTGACCTGGACAATAAGACAGAAGAAATTTATCAAGAGGCCAAAAGTGTTGCTATGTTCAAAGAATCAAGTGAACAGAATAAGAGGGAACTGTGGGACACCCTAAAATGACCAAACATATGGATTATAGGTATATCAGAAGTAGAGGAGATCCAAACTAGAGTCACAGAGACCATATTCAACAAAATTATTGAAGAAAAATCAACTCTATTATTATATGAACACAAAGCCAAACTTATAAACAATACTTGAGGGAATATGCCACACAGAACAGTCAAACACCCAATCTCAGTAGCCAACAAGAAGATCACAATAACAAAAATAGACCAGGCTCAAAATAGTACAAAGCACAAGAAAGCACCAAATTCCATAAACACCTCATCATTGCAGGGATTAATTCAGACCTCACATTAATAACTTTAAATATTAATGGACTTAACTCACCCACCAAAAGACACAGATTATCAGGATGTATAAAAAATCTGGACCCTTCTACCTGCTACCTTCAATAAACCCACATCACCACTAAAGATAGACATCTCCTGAGGGTGAAAGGCTGGAAAATGATACTCCAAGCCAATGAAAATAGAAAGTAAGTAGGCATTGCTGTATTAATATCTGGTAAAATAGACTTTAAACTAAAAGTAATCAAAAAGGAAAAAGAAGGCAACTTCTTACTCACCAAGAGAATGATCCAACATGAGCACATCACAGTCATAACGCAGGTGCACCACAGTTTATAAAGCAAAATCTACCCAACAATCAAACAGAAATAAACACCAACACCATCATAATGAAAGACTTCAATATTCCATTATCATCAATAGACAGATCATCCAAGCAGAAAATTAAGAGGGAAATAATTGAGCTCAACAACATCATAGATCAACTAGACCAAATGGATATCTACAGAACTTTCCACCCCAGCACTACAGAATACACATTTTTCTCAGCAGCCTATAGAATCTTCTCTAAAATTATCATATATCAGGCCATAAAGCTTGCCTTCATAAAGTCTGGAAAATTGAAGTAAATTCCTGCATCATATCAAATACAAATGCTTTAAAGCTAGAAATTAACAACAAGAGACACATCAAGAAGCCCACTAGCTCCTGGAGACTTAAACAACACACTTTTAGACAATGAATGGGTGGTGGACGAAATTTTTAAAAAAATGTAAAATTCCTAGAATTGAATGATAATAAAAACACAACCGACCAAACTTATGGGGCCAATGAAAGCAGTCCGAAGGGGAAAATTCATAGCCCTAAATGCCTTCATTACAAAGTCAGAGAGATCCCAAATCAATAACCTGACTGTCTACCTAAAGACACTGGAAAACAACACAAATCCAACCCAAAGAGATCCAGATGGGAAGAAATAATCAAGGTTAGAGCAGAAATTAATGAATCAGAAACTAATAAAACAATTTAAAAGATCAATGAAATGAAGACCTGGTTCTTTGAAAAAATAAACAAGATTGACAAACCCCTGGCCAAATTCATCAAGCAAGAGAAGAAGAAGAAGAAGGAGGAGGAGGAGGAGGAGGAGGAGGAGGAGGAGGAGGAGGAGGAGGAGAAGGAGAAGGAGAAGGAGAAGGAGAAGGAGAAGGAGAAGGAGAAGGAGAAGGAGAAGGAGAAGGAGAAGGAGAAGGAGAAGGAGAAGGAGAAGAAGAAGAAGAAGAAGAAGCAGAAGCAGAAGCAGAAGCAGAAGCAGAAGCAGAAGCAGAAGCAGGAGGAGGAGGAGGAGGAGGGAGAAACATCTCAAATTAACAAAACCAGAAATGTAAAAGGAGAGATCACAACAGATGTAAATCAAATTGGAAGAATCATCAGGGAATACTTCCAAAACTGCTACTCTACAAAATGAAATAATCTGGAAGGAATGGATGAATTGCTAGATACATACCACCTACCCAAACTAAATTCAGAGCAGATTAATCTCCTAAAGAAACCTATCATATCCATGGAGATTGTAAAGGTAAACAAAAGCCTCCTGAAAAAGAAAAGTCCAGGACTGGATGGCATCTCAGTCAAATTCTATCAAACCTTAATTGAAGAACTGTAACCAATATTTCTCATACTGTTCTACATAATAGGAGATAAGGGAATCCTCCCTAACTCCTTTTATGAAGTATCACCCTAATACTAAAAGCAGACAGAGATACAACAAGGAAAGAACTATAGTCCTACATCCCTAGTGAATTGAGATGCAAAGATCCTGAGCAAAATTCTTGCAAACCAAATTCAACAACATATCAAAAGCATTATCCACTTTGATCAAGTAGGTGTCATCCCAGGGATGCAGGGATGGGTTAACGTACAGTAATCGGTCAATGTAATAGACCACATAAAGAAAGTGAATCATAAGAACTACATGATCATCTCAGTTGATGCAGAGAAAGCCTTTGACAAACTACAACACCACTTCAATATCGAAACACTGGAAAGAACAGGCATGGAGAGTTTATATTTCAACACAATAAAGGCTATATATAAAGCTCCTAAAACCCAAATAATTCTTGATGGGGAAAATCTCAAGGAGTTCTCACTGAGATCGGGAACAAGACAGGGGTGCCCACTCTCACCACTGCTCTTCAGCATAATACTAGAAGTACTAGACCAAGGAATAAGAGAGGAGAAAGAAATAAAAGGTTTAACATAGGCAAGGAAGAAGTCAAGTCAGCCCTATTTGCAGATGACATGATCCTATATATAAGTGACTTGAAAGTCTCAATCTCAAAATATCTAAAGGTGATAAAGGTGGCAGGATACAAAGTCAGTGCCCAAAAATAAATAGCTTTTCTATATGCAAAGTACAAATATACAGACAAAGAAATCAGTGAGGCTGTTCCATTTTCAATAGCAATAAATAAATAAATAAATACATACAAACCTTGGAATAACACTAACCAAGGATGTGAAAGACCTATATAATGAAAACATAAAAACACTCAAGAAAGAAATCGAGGAGGACTTGAGAAGATGGAAAGACCTCCCATGCTTCTGGATAGGTAGAATTAATATTGTGAAAATGGCAATTCTATCAAAAGCAATATACAGATTTAACACAATACCAATGAAAATACCAGCAGTATTCTTCACAGAGATTTTTAAAATGATCTCAAAATTCATAGGTAATGGCAGAAGGCCTTGGAAATCCAAACATATCCTCAGGGGGAAAAAATGTCTTTGGCAGTACCAGCATACCTAATCTAAAACTATATTACAAAGCCATAGTGACAAAAACAGCATAGTACTGGAATAAAAACAGAAACATAGACCAATGGAACAGAATGAAAGACCTAAACCTTAGATCAAGTAACTACAGCTGCTTGATCTTTGACAAAAGTGCCAATAATGTAGACTGGAGAAAAGACAGAATCTTCAACAATGGTGTTGGACAAATTGGATGACCATATATAGAAAAATGAAATTAGACCCCCTCATCTACCATACACAAAAATGAAGTCAAATGGATTAAAGACTTCAATATAAGACCTGAGTATCTTCAACTACGGAAGAAAAAAATAGGAAACACTCTACATGATATAGGACTGGGAAAAGACTTCCTGAACAAAACCCCAGTAGCCCAGGAAATTAAACAAGCACTCAATCAATGGGATCTCATGAAGCTACAAAGCATTTGCATAGACAAACATACCATAAGCAGAGCCAATAGATTACCCACTGAGTGGGAGAAAATCTTTGTCATCTATACAACTGATAGAAACCCAATGTCTAGAATCTGTAAAGAATTCAAAAAAAAAAAAAACTAAACAATAAAAAAATCAAACAGCCCACACCAAAAATGGGGCACAGAACTAAATAGGGAGTTCTTAGAGGAAGAATTACAAATGGCTAACACATACTTAAGAAAGTGTTCAACATCCCTAACCATTAAGAAAATGCAAATTAAAATAACTGTGAGACTCCATCTTACCCCAGTAAGGATAGCAAACATTAAAAAATCAAATGAAAACAAATGGTGAGAATGTGAAGAAATAGGAATAGTCATTCACTGTTGGTAGGAATATAAGCTGGTACAACCACTATGGAAATCAATATGGAGACTCCTGAAAAGGATGAATATAGAGTTAAAAGCAGACCCTGCTATTATGTTGTTGGGCATTTACCTTGAAAGCTCCACAACTCAGTTCAGAGGTATTTTCTCAACCATGTTTATAGCTGCTTCATTCATAATAGCTAAAAACTGGAATCAACCCAGGTGCCCATCATTGGAAGAATGGGTAACCAAGATGTGGTCTATCTACAGAATGGAATTCTCAGCTGTAAGAAAAATGACACATTGAAATTTGTAGAAAAATGGTCAAACATGAAACAGATCTTTCTAAGTGAACTCACACAATCACAGAAAGACAACCATTGTTTGATCTCACTCATCTGCAGTTCCTAATCTGGATCAGCCCAAGTTGCTGACATATCTGAATAGCATCCCAATACTTGGACAATAGAGTGGGTAGGGCTTGGGGGAAAGGGAAGGGTGGTGGGTGAACACAAAATGGAACTCAAATTGAACTAGTATCATAGAATCCTATATTCTGGAAGTTAGACTATAAGGTGGAACCCTCAAGAGGACCTTAGGGGGAACACCTGAATCAAAGGGCCCTGGAGAGGGTGAGATGAAACCTGACCTCAAATTTCTCCTGTTTTTCTTTCTTCTATTTTTCTTTTCTATTTTCCCTTGGTGCTGGCCTGTAATTCCCTGATTCAGGATGTGGTGTACATCCACAATGAACTGTTGATCAGATAAACCTTCTAGATCTCCCAAAGCAAACAAGACAGACTTCTGTCAGAGCACTTGATTACTCACCAGAGATTCATGGTAAGAACCTATTGCTGAAGACACCATACACTGTTGGCATGGGCCATGGAAAAACCTGGCTGGATCCGGAGGAGAGCCAGTCCCCAGACAATTAGCCCATCTAGCTCTGGAAAGCACTACATGAGCTACCCAGGGAAAGTGGTCAACATCTGTCCAAGCAAGTCAAAGTCTAAGTGGCTCAGAAGCAAACAACCTGATATGGTGCTCACATAAGTGCAATAGTGGCACACAGCCATGGTGGGTAACCAACTGCTTTTTGATTGGCTAATGGACCCTTTCAGTGGAAAGGAAACCATATCGGGAACTGGGGAAAAAGCCAGAATAATATCCAGATAATGATTCTGCTTTCCATTGTCAAGCTCCCACTAACCTTAGACTATAAGGGGGTCTACATGCATTTAAGTCTCTTTAAATTAATAATGGTTATCCTATTTAACAAGTGCTAACTTCATTCTCCATTATAGAATCTGCTTCTCTTTTTCAGATGGGAGCTAGACCTGAGGAGACAAACTGTCCAGTGCACTCCACTCTGGCCCCAGGTGAAACCATAGAGGAATTGGGGAAATGAGCAAGAGCACTGCTTTCTTAGTGAATCTGAAAGATTGTTAGAGCCACAAGTTGCTACATTTTGCACAGAGACATTGCCTCTCCCCACCCCGCCAATAATGCATGACCTGCAATCCCCATGAGGTTTGCCTGCATCCCAAACGAGGAAGGCCTCATCAGAAAAGGGGCAAAGAGAAGGGAAAGGATGGTACCAACATGTCTCAGTCATATGGTCACATATAAAGAATAAATGAGGATTGCCTGGAGATTTTAGGATGTTTAGGATGACTGGAAGTGATGCTCATCTCTCACTTTCTTCCAAACCTCCAGGACATTGTGGCATGACATGAATGCTTTGTAACAGCAGGCACTCTTTTTTTCAGAGCTGGTGAGTATAATGGAAGATGCAAGGAGAATCTGGAGTTAATTGTTGACCCAGTGGATACCTGACACAATCAAGGCAAAGACAATGAGCAAAAAGGGACATAAACCTCCTGCAGTGACACCTGCTATCTCTGCCTTCCCTGAGAATAAGAAGGAAGCCAGCTCTCTACCTTTCAAATCTTCTCTCCCAGGGTCTGCTATAGCACAATCTTAGAGCCCCACTGGGCACCCTGAGAAGTCTCAAGGTTCACTAAGTTGGGAGACCATAAACCCGCACAAAGAGCAACCTGTTTACAACAAGCATGTAGAGAAAGAACTACCTAATTAATCTGATATTGCCATTCTTCTGCCCCTGTCACTTGAAATCTAAATGATGGTTGTTTCTCAATGTTTTGCTATTCTGTTAGTACATATTTACCACCTAGTTTTTAGGATTCCCCAAACCTGGGATTCTAGTTAATGCCCCTCATCCCTCATGCTCTATTTTAAACCAAAGTGCATGACTCAGACTCACTTGGTTCTGCAGGGAAGTTTTTTTTTTTTTTTTTTTTTTTTTTTTTCCGCAGCCTGCTAAGCTTCTTTCTTGATGACAAACATGTCAGGGCTTCTTCATGCCTCTAGGTACCCACCCACTTGTCCCTAACATTGAATCTCAATAAACAGAAATCTCGTGAAAATTCCTCTACTTGTTCCCATGGGAGGGGTATAATGCTGTCTTCAGAAAATATGATCAAGGGATAGCCATTGCCAGACCTCAGGTATGTTTCATGACATCCTCCTTCTATTTCAACAAGTGTGCAAAACAGCAAAGTATTGTAGTTTGTGGATGTTTGTGACCACATGATCTATATTTCCTTATTCAAATATATGAAACAACATAAAATAGATACTAAATAGTAACTGGCCACTCAATACCAGAAATATGCACTGAATAAGATGACATAATTTTAAATCAACTGAACCTCTTCTCAGTAATTGCAGGGAATTCTGCACACTGCATGGATATCTAACAATGCACTCTTTATTTTTATATTTATTCCAGTCAAGTTCCCTTAGTGAGACAAGAATTTAGTTCCACAATATAAACAAGGTTAAAGTCAACTGCTGAATTTAAAATGGACACTGGAATGAGTAACTGTACCATCATTTCATTCATTTATATTTAAATATTTCTACCACTACTTTAATTATACCAAGTTTATTTCCCATAAGAGACCCCATACATATACTTTTTAGAGTCAATCAATTTAAGGTTCTTAGGGAGCACCAACTAAATTTCATGAGAAAAAATATGTATAATATATAGACCTACCAAAATATTTTTATATCTCTCTGAATATACTGGAGTCCTTTCTGTACTCTTTTAGAAAAGAAAATAGCTTGACTGAGACAGTTAATTGTCATGGTTGTGTTAACTTCAGAATTTCACTGAGAGAATTTCCTCTAAAGTGATCTGAGTATATTTTATGTATGTAGGGCTATAGGAAATTGCTGAATAAGAATATAATAATAAGAAAATAACAAAGCCAGGTATGGTGGCTCACACCTTTAATCCCAGCACTCGGGAGACAGAAGTAAGTGGATCACTGTGAGTTCAAGGCCACTCTGAGACTACATAGTGAATTCCAGGTCAGCCTGGGCTAGAGTGAAAACCTACCTCGAAAAACCAAAAAAAAAAAAAAAAAAACAAAAAAGCCTTCAAAGTAATGGAAAGATACATAAGATTAAGATACAAACTGTAAACTTTTAGAATTACCTAAAACCACCTGAGAACCTGTCACCAGTAGTAGGTTAATTGGTGTATAATTCTACAATGAATAATACATATTCATTTTGTCCTCCTTCACATTCCATGATGGATCGTGGATGGGCCATATATTGTCCAGGTCTTATGCAGGTAATGGCAGTTGCTATGAGTTCATGAATGCAATGGTCTCTCATGTTCAGAAGACAGCATTCCAAAGCAAATCCTTCATAATGTCTGTCCCCTACATTTATTCTGTGTCTTGCAAGGGGTGATACAGATGTGTCATTTAGTGCTGCACACTCAACAGTCCTGTATTCTAAGAACTTTTATGAGTTTTGAATCCCCTTGGTAGTCATATCCAACTGTGGAAAAACCCAGATGGTTACTTGGGTATTGTTTATCAAGCTCAAGTGGTCTCTCAGGCCTCTTTATGTCTTTATGCTTGCTAAGGAAGTACACTTAGCCATGAGCCATCTCTCCAATTTGGGAAGTCTCCTTTGAGGAGACATTTAAGTAGAAGAATGAAATAAGAGAAATGGGGCTGGAGTGATGGCTTTGCCATTAAAGCACTTGCCTGCAAGCCAAATGACCCAGGTTCAAATCCCCAGGATCCATGTCAGCCAGTGTACAAGGTGGCACATGTGTCTGGAGTTCGTTTGTAGCAGCTGAAGGCCCTGGAATGCCCATTGTCTCTATATATCTGCTTCTTTCTATCTCTCATTCTCTCAAATAAAATAAATAAAAATGATAAACGGACAATAACATATCTTGGTTAAGAGCACTCCCTATGCAGTGCAAATTCTTTGAAATACTATAGAACTTTGAAGTAGTTCTAGAACTTTGAAAAGGCTACTATGGAGCATTGGGATGACACATAATGGGACAAGTAGAAGCCACAGCTACTTAGGTTTGTTGGATAGTATAGAAATTTGAAATTTTATTTTATCATAAGTAGTATGGTAGACTTTGGGGAGATTATAAGTAAGGAAAATGTGCCGTATGTCTCAATTTTTATTTTTTGTGTATGTCATATGTGGTATGTGTATGCATGAGCTGTATACACAGGTGAGTGAAGATCAACACCCCCTGTGCACAACTCTGTAGAGACCAGAGTTGGATATCAGGTGTCCTCTATTGCTCTTCTGCCTTATTTCCCCAAGCCAGAGTCATCTCACTGAACTTGCTGACCAGAGAGCCCAAGGTAGCCTCCTGTGTCTGCCTCCTCATGAGCACTGAGTTATAGGCAAAAATGGCAGGTGTGACTTTTTCCATGGCTGTTGCAGATCAAATTCAGTTCCTCACATTTGCACAGCAAGCACATTTACACACTGAACCATCTCCCCAGCAGTACGTTTCTTTCTTAAAAAATAAAAGAAAAAGAAAAAAACCACTTTTTTAAACTGACAGCTTCCATAATTGTACATAATAAACCATTATAATCCCCTCCCCTCCCTCACTTTTCCCCTCAGAAATCTACCCTCTATCATATCCCCTCCACCTCTCAATTAGTCTCTCTTTATTTATTTATTTATTTATTTATTTATTTATTTATTTATTTTTATTTTAGAGAGAGTGAGCGAGAGAGAGAATGGCATGGCAGGGCTTTAGCCATTGCAATCAAACTCCAGTCGCTTGTGCCACCTAGTGGGCATGTATGACCTTGCGCATGCCTCACCTTTGTGCATCTGACTTATGTAGGATCTGGAGACTTGAACATGGGTCCTTAGGCTTCGCAGACAAGTGCCTTAACCCCTAAGCTATCTCTCCAGTCCTCTTTATTTTTTTTTAATAAAGAGTTATTTGTGGAAAAAAAATATTGGGTGGGAAGAAGTACTAAAGTTGTTCTAGTCCATGTGCAAAAATAAAGAATAAAACAAAAGTGGGGATGGTGCAGGTAGTGAAAAGAGTTAGGTTTGAAGTAAACTTAGAAAGTGGACATTTTAGCATTTGTTAACAGAATGAATGTCAGTATAAGACGTCTTAGATTATTGACAAGAAACATCTTAGTTGAGTAATTTGAAGCATTTTAACAAGTAGGTCTTTGACAAAGATGAGGGAAGACTAGGAATATCAAAAGGGCAAGATTTGGTATATAGTGCTATTTTGCGCAGGAAGACATCACTCCCTTAAATTTTAAGGTGTAGAGAAGGGAGAGAGGTTATCACACAACTGAGAAACAAGGTAACGTGTGGAGCCAGCACTCCAATAAACTGCATTTTTTTCTCCATTCTAGCTGCTCCTGATGGGGCTTCCTATGACCACATAATGGAAGAGATATGGATAGAAAATTGCAAGCTAGCCATCAGAAAGAATAAATGAAAACTCCTAAGTATTTGACAGGGAGAAGAGGTGAATGTTAATGTTATTTATTGGAATGTGGGCTAGAGATGGGGATGAGGGAAAGAAGACTTCTGTTTTATTTATGTCTAACATAAAATATCCAGTAAGAATTGAAAGAAAGGAAGAAATTGGTTATCATATGTACATATAAACTATGTTTAAAAGATAATTGTACATAGTTCAATAGAGATGGCCATTGACTTACAGAACACTAGGTCATTTTCCTTGCATTTAATAGACAACAATTGCTGTTTAGTTAAAATGAATACAACATAAATTGAAGATAAATAACAGAAAGGTTCACATTAAAATGAATTGAAAGTTTTGAATATATATCAAGGAAAAAAGTATTAATATTGTCACACAAATGTCAATTGCCTGTCACTCACACAACCAACATACATCATGAATAAGCCTTCATAATATTTGCTGAATTTTTATAAGAGTTTTATTTGGATTTAGGTTAATAATATATTGCTAATTTATCTAATAATATGAAGCCTTGTAATTATGTATCACTATTTCATTCAATGTATAGATCCACATAGTAAAAATACTTTAATTCCTTATATTTATTGTGTTTGAAGTAATAATGACTCCTCAATATATACAAAGCAAACAGAAAGACTTTTATAAAAGAGCGGTATAGTTCACTAATACACCCAAACCAATTTTATACATTTATTTGACTGTTACTTAGTCATCAAATTGCTGTATTTGCAACTGAGGCATCATCCACATGGAGCAAGTAGTTATCTATAACAGTGAATATTAAATGCATTTTATTTTTTTATGTGATGGCATTTTTTTTCTTTTTTTCTTTATTAGTTAGTTTTGTATTCAGCAAATACAGTCAGTTTGGTACCATTATTAGGCTCATCCGTGACCTACCCCCTCCCCTTGGCCCTTCCTTGTTGAGGTATATGGGTCATGCATTGTGAAGTTAGCCCACAGTTATGTGTAAGATAAATGTCTCTGCATATCATGACCCAACACGTGGCTCTGACATTCTTTACGCCCCCTTTTCCGCAAAATTTCCCTGAGCCATGTTGGGTTCATTTTTGGTCTGCTTCAGTGATGAGGTTAACATGTATTTCATCACATGTATAAACACTAGGATACAATTAAAAAGAATAAAGCAGGACAAAATTCCTAAAGCATGCATAAAGGATAATCAACATTAAAACCAGACTAAGGCTGGTGAGACATCCCAGAGTGGAAAGTGCTTGCCTTGCAAGCACAAGGCTCTGAGTTCACATTCACAGTACTATCTATCATAACATTCTGGGCATTGTGCTACATACCCACAGCACTAAGGAGGTACAGACAGGAAGATCTCAAAAGGAGACCTTGTTCCTGGCTAGAGTGCTGGCTCAGTGGTTAAAGGCCCTTGTCACGTGTCTCACTTAGCGCTGAATACTCCCCTGCCACTTCTGAGCATTTTGATGACTTTTGAGCCCCTCTAGTGGTCACTGCCATCTGAAAAGAGAAGCTTCTCTAATGAAAAGTGAGAGTAGCTTTAATATATAGGCATAATCATAAATATTTATAGGGCATAATACATGCATTTTCAGAAAACAGTAGTAGTTTTCCCTCTAGGGCTTATGACCTCCCAAGCCACAGGCTTTTCATTAAGTTTTCAGTACAAGGCAGAAATTCCCTCCCATGCTTCAGGTTTCACGTCCAATTAGAGAGCAGTTGGCTCCCCCCATTACAGACATGCCATCATTGCACCAGTTGGTACATTTGATCTGGCTGGCCAGTCATTAAACTTGTAAGGTCCATTGCTGGTTAAGACTGTTGATGACTTTTCTCCTCCAACAGTCTGCATAGCTCTTGCAAGTATCCTGACAGCTGGTCAATAGGGAAGAGGCTTCCAGTTCAGCTCCAACTTGATTTCTCAGTGTCCTGCAGTCCAAGCATGTAGAGTATTCAGCAATAGGGTCTTAGAATATATTTCTGCTGGGTAATCAAGAGCTTTGGCAATGGCCTATAATATTTTAGGGCCAACAGGGACCTCCCTGGCCAACAACTCACTGGAAGTAATCTCGTCCTTGGCACTAAAATTTTTCTATTAACAATCTATGGCTTATGGGCACAACCTTATCTCCCTCCACAAGATACTTCTGCCCAAACTCTCTTTTTCTTAGCATATATATTATTAGCTAGTGAAATGGCTTTCCATATTGCCTATTCATAACATTTTACATTTTAATTAACCCTCCTCTCACCCTCTCCTCTCCTCATTCATCTCTCCTTAGACCACCTAATTCTCATTATTCTTTCCCTCTACTTAAATATCTACTAAACCCTCCCCTTAAGTCCTTCCCTCTGTCATATCCTCTTTCTAGATTCCTGTCCTCTATTACTGACTTTTACTCCAATACACATACAAATTGAAATATTTGAAATTAGGATCCACATATGAAAAAATCACATGCAGTGCCTGCCTTCCTTTCCTTCCCCCACTTTCTGTTCTTTAATTCATTCATTCTTCCTTCCTTTCTTCCTTCCTTCCTTCCTTCCTTCCTTCCTTCCTTTTCTGTATCAAGTTTCCTATCCCAGGTTGGCCTTGAATTTGTGACCCTACTGTGTCCTTCTTGAAAGTGCTAGGATTACAGATGTCCACCACTATGTTTGGCATTAGTGAACAAGCTTTGAACAAACAGTGTCAGCATACACTGAGTGGACCAATGTATATTTATATGAACACATATACACATTCCTATTCTAAATTTTTCATCCTTTAATCATCCAAATGATAATTTTCATAGAAATCATTTCAGGGGCAATTCCTAAAGCAAGATTCATTGACATTTATTTTTTCATACATCTTTGACAGTTAAAGCTATAAAATTGACATTTTCATCTTCAACTTCTATGCATGAAATTGACACATATCTTAATATTCCATTTTAAACTAGTTATTCTAGTCTGTTAAGCTGAAAGTTGTTATGAAAATGACAACTGGACTCAAACATTTTGTGACATAGTTCATTTGAGGAGATTATTCATAGAGAAAGGATTTTTGTCCATTTGTTTTTCAGTAAACTGTTTTTTTTCTTTAATATTATTTGCCAGTAGATATGACAGCCTTAAGAAAGACAGAAATGCTTTCAATGAGTAATGTTAACCAGAACTTTCTGAAGCATCAGAAAAATTCCTCAGGTAATCATTTTGGTTAAACATTTTTTAAATAACTTTTAAATTTTATTTTTATTTATGTTTTATGAGAGATAATGAGGGCAAGTGAGAGCAAGAGAGAGAGAGAGAGACAATTGGCATGCCAGGACCTCTCACCACGGCAATTGAACTCTTAGATGTGTGTGCCACATTGTACCCAAGTGTCACCTTGTGCATCTGGTTTATGTAGGTTCTGGGGAGTCAAACCTGGGTCCTTAAGCTTTGCAGGCAAGCACCTTAACCAGTAAGCAATCTCTCCAGACATAAGCATATTTTTTTAATATCATACACTATGTTTGCTTGAGAATAGAGATTATGGTCAAAGCATGTTGAAGTTTACAAAAAATAGAAATTCAAGAAATGTAAAAAGAGGGAAGAGGGAAGAGCACCTACTGAGGTCACCTCAGGGAAGTTGTCAATTCTAATGCTAGTAAAGACTATGAGACTAGGAAGAAAATAGTAACTTAAAGATCTTAGCACCCAATAAGCCTGCACAATGAAATCTGGAGCCAACATGACTAAATCATGTATATTGCTTGTCTGGACTAGCAAGAGCAGAGGTGGCTGGGAAAGTGGAATGTAAAGTTACAAGGACAGTAATACTTTTATTGGTATAGAAAATTTAAAATCTTACATTGTATATAAATATTTGCATGTGGCAAACTATAAAACATGGATGGATATAATTAATGCAGTAATAAATAAATGAAACTTATTGCATGGTCAGATAGTAATACTCAATATTGTCAAAGGATGAGTTCTTACCAAACTGATCTGTAGAATCAACACAATCGCTATCAAAATCCTGGCAGGACACTTTGTATACACCAAAGAAAGAATCCTAAAATTTATGTGGCAAAACAAAAGCCATAAGATAGTCAAGAAAATTTTAAGGAAAATCAATTTTAGAGTTCTGAAGCTATCAGACTTCAACAATTATTATACAGCTATAGTAATCAAGACAGTGTAGTATTAGCAGAATAGACAAATAGACCCACATGAATATTGTCAATTGATTTTCTCTATAGGCACAAAGACATAACAATGGATAAAATATGATTATTTCAACAAACAATTTTGGAATAACTAGATACCTACCAGTAAAAGAAAATGCACTTCCTATGTGCTTCACAAAAATTAACTCACTGCAAACCTAAATTTAAAATCCAAAACTATATGATTACTAGAAGATCACATAGGACAAAATTTAGAAAAACCAAGTCTACACAACAACTACTTTTATATAATATATAATAAAAGACAATAATCTATGTAGGAAATAATTAGCTAGCTGGAATTCACTAAAATTCAAAATCACTGCTCTGATAAAGACAATGTTAAGAGAAAAAATAGAAGCTAAATAGTACTATGAGAAAATATTTACAAAAAATCTGATAAAGTGCTATTATCTGAAATATATAAAGAGCTCTTAAACTCAAAGATGAGCTAAAATTATTCAAGATATGCAGTTGCAAAATAATTATATTAAAATATTCTACTTATCATATATCATTTTGGAAATGAACATTAAAATGACAATTAGAGAGCAGTATACACCTTTAGAATAACTATAATTCAAAACAGCGACATTAAATGCTGACAAGATGTAGAGCAAACATATTCTCATTAATTCATGGTGAAAATTCAAAATAGTATAGACCCTTTGAAAATTTGATTATTTCATATAAAAGTAAATATATCCTTACCATATGATCCAGCAACTGCATTCTTCTACCTAATAAGGTTGAAAACTTAAAGGTCCATACGAAAATCACATATAGCCCTTTTTTCAATATTAATAAACTTGGAAGAGACAGAGATGTATTTTAGTCACTGTATAAATAAACTGAGATTTATCTACACAATAGAATATGATTCAGCTCTAAAAACAAATGGATTATCAAACAATGAAAACACAAAGGAAACTTCAATGTTTATTATTACGTGAAAAAAGCCAGTCTGAAAAGGCTTTGTACTGTGTGGTTCCAATTATATGATAGTTTGGAAATGACAAAACTATAGACAATGAGCCGGGCGTGGTGGCATGCGCCTTTAATCCCAGCACTCAGGAGGCAGAGGTAGGAGGATTGCCATGAGTTCGAAGCCACCCTGAGACTACAGAGTGATTTCCAGGTCAGCCTGAGCTAGAGTGAGACCCTACCTCGAAAATCCAAAAAAAAAAAAAAAAAAAAAAAAAAAAACTAGACAATGAATATATAGCAGTGATTGCCAAGGTTCAATAAATGGTGAACTTTAGACAATGAATATATAGCAGTGATTGCCAAGGTTCAATAAATGGTGAACTTTTGGGGCAGTAAAACTACTGTACTATTTTATGAGGCAACAAAGTCAAGAATTCAAAGACTCAAACAGAAAACCTCCAATCTGCTCAAACTGTCTTTGATAAAGCCAACAGCTTTTAGGTGAAATAAGAAACTTAAAAATTACTACAGATATCAAAAGTCACACTTCAAATTGCCAAGGTTCAGGGACAATAATTCTTTCTCCAAAATGGTGCATTTTCAAATATGAAAGTCCACTATGTTGGCCATCAGGTATTTTAGAGTCAAATTAAAGGCTGGTCTGTGACTGCACTAGAAAGCAGAATTTCTTTGAGTATATTCCTTGTAGAATGACTTCTTCATGCTTTGAAGCAAGCGAGAGCTGGGTGTTGACTCCTACCAGACAAAAACTGATCAAACTCACCAAGAAAGTCCATACATACTATAACTGTGTTCTGTGATTATTGGTCAGTTTAAATGTACCACCCTGGTAACCATTGGAGAAAACTCAGTTTAAACTCAAAATTATTTTAATTATCATTATTGTCAAAAGAAGAGTATGGCAGGTACTTGTGAAAATTTTTAGAGTTAAAGGTATATTTTGTTATTTTCAAATTTTGTCATTTCATTCATGAGAATTAAATCATTTATCGATTACACATGATAATGGATGACACACAAGCTTCATTCCAATCTATTTTTTCTGGTACCATTATTCAATTTAGATATTGTGTAGGTTGTGCTAACAATCACTTATAATGTAATAACTGATTGCTTAGGTAACCCTTTTCAATGATGAAATTAGTAAGGTCTTAACAACTGTCAGTTAAACTATACCAAGGTTTCTGAAGACAATGGCTTCTGCACCCAAGCAACTGTATTTAAATTTCAAGTGAACTTGGCACTACTCTGAAGGAATTCTAACTTCACACTGTTTGGGAAGTTTATCAAGGTGGCCCCAGAGTACACTAACTTTACACAGCATATTTTTAAAAAAGACATTGTTTTCAGCATCAGGATCAGACTATTACATTTAGAAATCAACAGCATGGGTGAAAATAAAAGTCTACATTAAAACTCTTTGTTAGAATGCTTTTCACTTTCCACAGAACAGAAACTAAAATAACCTGTTATACAATTAGTCACAAATACAGTCCTCAAGCTTTTTTTCTCCCACATACTCATGAGTATTGTCTAAAACATGACTTCTTTTTGGCAGCCAGACCCTGCCGCCACTGTGCTTGGCAGAGTTCACAAATCTGTTGCAACCTATAGCTTCCCTATCACTTCTCTGGCTCACCTCTCCTGCTAAGCTTTGTTTCCTGGCAGTAATTAAAATCTTCTGCCATTGCCATAGCTACTGCTGCTGCTGGAATCACCACAGCCACGTTGGTTTTGTGGTTTGGCAAAGTATTGGCCTCCACCACTATAAGGGCCAAAAATTCTGCCTCCAAAATTCCCTCCCTTCATGGGTCCAAAATTTGAAGATTGACTGTTGTAATTGCCAAAATCATGGTAGCTTCCACCACCTCCAAAATCACTTCTATCGTTACCAAATCTATTATAGCCATCCCCACTCCCACCAAAGCCACCATAACCACTGAAGTTCCTTCCGTGACCAAAATTGTCATTTCCACCAAAACCACTTTCACAGTCATCACCGAAGTTTCAAGAGCCACTTCGACCTCTTTGGATAGAGGAAGCACAAGCCATCTCTTGCTTTGATAGGGATTTCCTTACTTCACAGTTGTGGCCATTCATAGTATGGTATTTCTGTAGGACAATATCAATAGAGTCATCAAAGGTCACAAAAAAAGCAAAGCCCTTTTCCTTCCCACAGCCTCTGTCTGTCATTTCTATCACTTCGATTTTTCCATACTGTTCAAAACAATCTCTTAGGTGATGCTCTTTTGTGTCTTCTTTAATGCTGCCAACAAATATCTTTTTCACAGTTAATTGGGCCCCTGGTGTTTGAGAATCTTCTCTTGATACAGCCCTCTTTGATTCCACAACTCTCCCATCCCCCTTCTGTGGCCTTGCCTTCGTGGCTGCATCTACCTCCTCCCCAATGGCATAAGTAACAAAGCCAAAGCCCCCGGAGCGCTGGCTGTTTGGATCTCACATTATCACACAGTCGATGAGTTGCTCAAAATGGCTCCTCAGACTCTCATTTGTCGTTTCGAAGGACAGCCCTCCAATGAAGAGCTTCCGCAGCTGTTTGGGCTCCTTAGGAGACTCGAACTTCAACATGACTGCGGTGGGAGAAGAGGCTTTAGTGATGTTTCCTCGGCATCCACAGGCAGAAAAGAGCCAGCCAGCCAACCAACGTCTCTCTGTTATTTTCAATTTTAACCACGGTAAAAATGTTGAAATCTGATTGCATGATTCCTCCATTTCAGATACCTTTCTTAATATTCTATTCATGCATTTGTTCGTTTAGGTTTAATAATACTCATAAAGAACTATTACTAGATTAATTTGTGGGTTTGGTTTGTAGCTAAGTGATGGAATGCTTACCAAGCATGCATGAGGATTGGTTAGAGCTCCAGCATTAAAATGCCAATTAACATAATGTTACTGCTGAAAAAATGATCACTGGAGAAATTAAATCACTTACCCAAAGTTACATAATTAGCAGCAAACTAGGAATTGAACATGAGAACATATGATCTCAAAATATTACTGTTTTTAATGGTTCATGACTGTCAGAAGAATATTTTACTACCATTATACATCATGTATTTCATTTGATTATGTAAGTTTCTGTTCATAATGGAATGAAAATAAGATTTGGAGGATAAATATTCAGTATTTCAAAGTCTGAGAATGTTTCTGATATATACTCAACTCCTAGATCATATATTGGCTTAAGCTTTATTTGTTTTTGCATTAACTTTCCATTTTTTTTTGTAAAAATATGAACAGAAAAAATACATTTGCTTATTGTTCAGAGTATCACTTAGAATAGAACCTACAACATAGTATCTAGAACATAACCATTACATGAATGGATGATGTAGCAGACAGCTTCAGGTTCGCTGAGATGAACTTCCAGACCAGGCACAGTTGTGGTGGAAGAGATTTATTGAACCTTATAGATCCAGGGGAAGTTCCATAATGGCAGAAGAAGCTGGTCTGCTTTCATATGACCAAGCAGAGAGAGAGAAGCACAAGTCAAAAGCCACACAGCACAGTACACTTCAGGAATCTCCAGCTAGGCACACTTTGCATATCTTTAGATTGAAATTTTAAGCCTACCATCATACCTTAAGATCCACCCAGTGACACAGCCTCCAACCAGGTGGCTGCAAATCCGAGCTACAAACTAGTAAAATAGTGAATATATTTGGGGGCATCTATGCAAACTACCACAGATGAGTTTCTGAATGACATGAAAATATGTTTTTGTTCATTGCATTTCATTTACACTGTATATAACATTGAAAAGTTTTTGTCTACCAAGGATATGCACATGGTATTAAAGTGTTGAAATGGCACATGATGCTATAGAAACATTATCATTGCCCTTATTCTTCAAAAATGTGAACCCTTCCCTTCATCTCTTCCTGGTCTTGTGATTGAGCCCCTTCTTTCAAATTTCAGACTGATTATTTGGAGATAAGAAATTAACTAAAGGCACTTGAACACTTCCCATAGTTCTTGTTCTTAAGAAATTGTGAGAAATGTATAAAGAATGGAGTTGAAGCCTGTAGTAGGTAGTAGAAAAGAATTTTTTGTTTAGTTTTATTTTTATGCAGTTCAAATAAGCATATTCCAGGAAACTAGATTGTGAAGACACTTCAAGATGCTTACCCGAAACACATATCCTATCTCTGGTTGCATACATTGGTTAGCTCATCTGGACAAGCATTGCTATTGTAGTCAAGGAAGCCAATGTCCCACTGATAATTAACAGGTTTTGAATGACAGCAGGGATTCTTGCCCTGTGATACTTGAGATGTTCAAGTGGGTATAGTCCCTGTGCTGTGCTTTTATCAAGCAGTGAGAAGGTTGGGAATGTAAAAGAATGGTTCTCCCAGACATTCAGCTGAAAGGTATTTTGAAATTACTGGGCTGACAGCCCCAGATAACACAGGTTTAAAGACTTAATTCTGGGAATTTCTGATGTCTGTGAAGCCAACTTTTTGGAAAAGAAAAATAAAATAAAAACTTGTCAAGTGTCAATAATTAGAGAAAGCCATTCCTGAAGATTTCCTGATGGTCATCTAGAGTTTCTCTGACCTTTCTCTTCAAGTTAGAGTTGGCAGAGGCAGAGCCATTAGGATGTTAAAAACACATATTTTCACCATGAATTGTTGAACACATACCTGCACTATTAGGCTGTTAAATTTTTATAAGAAGTACAAAATATTCTTCTCCTTCACCTATCAGGAACAGGCTTGTAAACAGAAATGTCTGATGGGTTTCAAGGTGACTTGTAGCGTTCCAGTCATTTATTTCACAGCTCCACTATTTGTGTTTAGGAAGTCACCAAAACAATGTAATTAAAGAATTAACTGTCATTTTATTTACTTCACCTTTTAGAGTAAAATTTATTCAGCAGTTTAAAAAAATCAGTTGTTGGAAGCTCAAATCTTTTATAACTCTCAGAGAGAACAGATGGCACGGCCATATTAGCAGTGACACTATATATACACACCAAGTGAACTGGTGCTATTATTTGGTTAAGTGGCTGTCAGCATTTCCACTACAAGCCTAGCTTTCAAGGGTCTATAATTCAGATACTTTAAATAACATCTGGCTGAAGCTTGGCATATAGAAATTATGAGTGCCAAGTAAAAATTAGTATAATTTTGTGAATGCATGAATATTTTTGGAAGACTCAGCCTTATCAATTTCATCCTTTTTAGTGATGATTTCTACTGATTACTTTATTTTGGGAATCTGAGTACACACCATTCAGTTATTCAGTGATGAAATAATCTACATTTACCCTGTGTGAGGTCTTTGTAAGTAGTGAAGGTGTTCTTGAAAGTCAGAAGTCCAGAGTGTCCTCTTTTTACAGGAATTATGCATTCATTACTGAAATAGCAAATCTGCAAAGAAAACATAATTAATTAATACCAAGCCAGTACACATAGTTTGGGATAATGATATGCTTCATAAAATATTCTCAGTATTTTAAACAGTGTATCTGGGATCCTTCTAATCTTATTTTCATTTCATGGTTAAAGTACTTCCTTTAACATTTATATCCTTACTTAATTATAATTAGCATGTATAAATCTAAGCACACCTCACACTATTTTAATTATAATTGATCCAAATGTATCCATTTGGCATCACACCTTCGAAGTGAGAAAAAGATCAAAATAACATAGAAACTGAGTATATTACGGAGGGTCCTCTAGAGGGACAGAACCAATACAATGATTTGGTATTGAAAAGGGAATTTATTACATTAGTTTATGACCGTCAAATAATAGCTGTTTTTCAAGTCTGGGAGTCAAGGAACTCCTTAGCTACTTAGTCCATGTGGCTGGATACCTTAGCAGTCCCAATCCAGTACTGAAGGTCTAAAGGCTTCCTGGAAAGCCACGGGTCTTCAGTACATTGTGGAAAACTGAGGAAACTTGGTTCAAATGCTGAGGAAGGATAACCATTCATTAATTCGTTTTTTTTTATGTTTAAGCTGATTTTAATTTTATTTTTGACAATTTAGTATGTATGCAATGTATTTTAGTCATAGTAACCTTCCCATTCCCCTCTCGTAACCCCTCCCACTCATTCCTCACAATAATTTCTGTCTTCCCACTTCTACTACATGTCTTTATGTCACTTGGGGGGTTCCCTAAGTTTAAATTAGCATTGCGTTCATGAGTGTGGTTGAAGTGGATCAGTTACTAAGTGAGGATAACTTACCAATGGCTACACCACTAAAGAACATGACTGTCCCTTCTCAAGTAACCATTGGCTGCCAACAGCTATTTGCGAAGAGTAAGAGAGACAATTTCTAACCAGTAGATGTTTGAAATATAATCAGTTTAATAAAGTCATGAAGGAAATCAACAACAAAAGTATTGAAAATGATGGTCCAGTGAATTTATTTGAAGGATTAAGATTTTCAAAAATCAGGTTTAAGGAGTATAGACACAGACAATGCAGAAATGGTATCTGAGAGGGAAAGAGGATCTCACTTATAAAAGTTGATACAAAAGAGTAAATAAGATACAACAACACAGGTATAATTAATATACTATGATCACATGGTGCTTGCTCTAGTGATTCAAGTATGATTAAATGTTAGGATGCCTTATTAATAGCTTTCAGGAGAAAATCATGCAATTATATGCACATTCTTTGATAAAATCAAAACTCTTTTCTTTGCACTTTTCTTTAAAATGTTCAAGCATAAAAAGTTGAAAGTAAGAATGATCTGTTCCAGGTTCAACCATTTTTCCTCAAATTTCATTGTGTCATTTTTTCTTACTGCTGTATAGAATTCCATTGTGTAGACATACCACATCTTAGTTATCCATTCTTCTAGTGATGGACATCTGGGTTGATTCCAGCGTAGGCCCTCTTGTAGCCCACAATTGATGGTAGCTTGATATTGGAGAGTGGGCTTATGTTTGGATATGGTTCTGACTTGTTTCCCAGCTCCAGCTATGGGTCCCATACCAGTGAGGGGATCAGTTAGCCAAATAAAGAGCAGTTGGTTCCCCACCATGGCTGTGTGCCACCACTGCACTTGTGTGGGCATCACACAAAGTTATTTGCTGCCAAGTAGGTTAGACAATGCGTTGCTTCGACAGATATTGGTCATTTTCCCCCAGTCGCCCATGTAGCACCTTCTGGCACTAGACACGCTGACTGTCTGGGGACTGACTCTCTTCCAACTTCCAGCCATGCCATTCTAATTTGCATGTCAATCACATAAGGTGTCTTCAGCAGTAGGGTCTTACCACTAGCCTTTGGTGGGTCATCAAGTACTCTGACAGAAATCTGTCTGTCCTATTAAATTCTCTATAAAAAAAGTAAGGGTTATCTCATTTGTCCTGGTGCTAACTTACTCTCCGTTGGAGAATCTGCTTCTCTTTTTCAGATAGATGTAGATCCTAAGGAAAGAGCCACCTCATCATACCTCAAAAGGGCCCCAGCTGAAACTAAGAAAAATTGGAGAAACAAGCAAGGGGGCTGTTTTCCTGATGAACCAGATACCAGCACAAGGGGGAAGGAGATCAGCACAGAGAAAAATCAACTCCTACCAAATCAGAGAGCCAGAGCCTCAGAGGCCCCAAACACCTCATCACTGAAGCAGACCAAAAATGAACCCAACATGGCTCAGGGAAATTTTGCGGAAGAGGGGGCGGAAAGAATGTCAGAGCCACATGTTGGGTCATGATATGCAGAGACATTTAGCTTGCCCATAACTGTGGGCTAACTCCACAATGCATGACCCTTATGCCTCAACAGGGAGGGGTCAGGGGGAGGGGGTAGGTCACGGATGAGCCTAATAATGGTACCAAACTGACTGTATTTGCTGAATACAAAACTAACTAATAAAGAAAGAAAAACGTTGAAAGTATTTTATAATGCACCTTCATGTACCCATAACCTACCATTAAATTTTGCCCTACGTTTTTTTTAACTTACCCATCTGTTTTCATTCTTTAATCCATATTAACTCATTTTATTTTCATGAATTTCTTGGTAAAATATTCTTGCTTTTTTGATGTGCTTGGGCTCAAACCTAGAACCTGCCAAATGATACACAAGCATTATACCACTGAGCTACACCTACAGCTTATTGTATTCATTCTTGATTAAAAAAAAAAAAAAACCATTGGGGCTGGAGAGATGGCTCTGCAGTTAAGGTGTTTGCCTGCAAAGCCAAAGGATCCCGGTTCAATTCCCCAGGACCCACATAAGCCCAATACACAAGGAGGCCCATGTATCTGGAGTTTGTTTGCAGTGGCTAGAGGCCCTGGTGTGCCCATTCTTTCTCTTTCTCTCTCTCTTTCTCTACCTCTTTCTCTCTCTCTCACTCAAGTAAATAAAATATATTTTTTAAAAAGCTATTAAGAGGCTAGAGAAATGACTCAGCAGTTAAGGCAAGAATCTTCTCCAAGGTCAGGCCCCTACGAACTAAGACATACCCCTAGGTCCAATTGCTTAAGGTTTTCACCACTTTCCAATAGTATCAAGCTGATGAGCAAATTCTTAACACATGGGCCTTTGGAGAACATTCTGTATGCAAACAATAGCAGAAAGATATAGATATATGCAGGTGTAGTGTTCGTCTATCCACCATTCTTAATAGAGTTTTAAAAAATATTTTTTTTAATTTTATTTATTTGCAAGGGAGAGAGAGTGGCAGACAGAGAGAGAGGAGAGGAGAGAGAGAGAATGGGTGCATCATGACCTCTTGCCACTACAAACAAACTCCAGAGACATGAGCCACTTTGTACATCTGGCTTTTCATGGGTACAAAGAATCCCCAAACCCAGGTCATTCATTAATTCTTAAGAGTAAAGATATAGAGGAAACAAGAGAGTCTTGGGAGAATTTAATTCCATGTTTTGACATTTATTAATCATTCTTTATAAATCAGTCTCTATAAATTTCAGTTGTTTTATCTGTAAAATTCGATAATAGTATATTCAATAATATAATATTTTCACTTTAAATGACAGAATTATATCTAACCTAGTACTTGATAGACAGCCAATAAATTCTAGTTTCATTTCTATCCATACTTCCTCGTAATGAAGACATTTGAACATGTGTGGTAAAGTCAAATGTGTTGCATGTAACCTATAAGCTACTTTCCTTTCTTGTTTCTTGTAGAATTCAGTCACCATAGAGCAAACTCAGCTGTGATAGCTTCTCTCGGCAATTAATAACAATTTCCTATATTATAGGACATTCCAGCAAAGTATTCTATTCTCCTGAATAAAGATGTAGGCATCTTGGAGCATTACCAAATTCTTTGTAGATTGTGCATAATGTCCCATAGGTATAATGCTCACAGTTCCTTTGTTTAAAGATATCTCATTAACCAGCCAATTATGTTGGTGATCTGTTAGCCTCCTTTATGGCCCCAAATGCTCCCTGCTTTCCAATTCATATGAACCTTTCAGAATGCCATATGTTCAACTGCTTCACTCTATGCTTAGTCCCTTTCCTCCTATTATCCCCATCTGTGTAACTGCAGGCTTTGGGGTATGGACTTTTCTTGGTATCAAAATCCAAGTTATTGCCTGGCTTATTTACATGTATTTCATGAATTACTTTCTTCAGTTGATTAATATGTTGCATGTTTACTTGACTAAAAATCTCCATTAAAGCAGTCTGTTTTGAGAAAATATGAAAAGCTTACATGTTTTTGCAACTACTAATTTATAATTCTAATAATATGACTAGTTATATCTCAATCTGGTAGAAGAAATACAGCCTACTCTTGTCCATGTATCATTGCAGAAGAGTTCAGAGTCATCCTTACCTCCACTTATGTCACTTTTCTTTTACTATTGTCATTTACCTTTGGTGAGGCATAAACCTCAATTGATCAGATAATGGCTACAGGACTGGTGGAGGGGCATCCTCAGGAGGGTTGTTAGTGAAACGGGAGGGGGGATGAAGGGATATAAGAGAATAACGTGAGGGTAATATGGCCAAAATATGAGTTGTTAATACAGTAAAGTTCATAATGAATAAAAATAAAAATTATTTTTAAATGACCTAAGTATTATTGTAATCTCTCAAAGGTTATATATAGTTAACTTTGGGCATATCTTATTAATTTAATGTTATCATTAATATCAGCATTGTTTCAATACTTGCTTTAAGAATGATTTTTGACTGTCACCTTAAGGTATGAAATCTCCACATAATTTCTGTATACTCTCAAAGAACTGGCTGGTATACATAGTAAAGATAAACTTATTGCAATTATTGCATTTCTTTGAAACAAAATATTTTTGGTTGAGTTTTTCAGAAAATTTCTGCCAGTGGATTTGCAGTTTTCTGCAGTTTTCATAGGACACTTTGTCTCCTTACATTTTTTTTTGAAATGAGTAAATAATTACATGAATGATATGGGATTATCCTTCAATACTAATAGCCTATAGTCAGAACCTATAGAAGCAAATCTTAAAGCTATTAGCTCAAGCTTATTTCTGTTTAGATATTTGCAAATACATCATATATAATGGTCACAACACAGACATATCAAGAAGAAGTGATATCAGTTTATGTATGTTCATCATATTCTTTTTTATTTGAAGCACATACTGAAATGGTGATGAGACTAACACCATCTCTTTATTTATCAAGGTAATGAGAGAGAGACATTAATTGTTACCTGAACAGCAATAATTCTGAAATGGCATGTGTAAATATTCAAAAGTGCTTAGATTAGGTTGAAGGTTGAACACATAATTCTTGTTACTATTTCTACTTTCTAAACTACTTTGGTTTGGTGACAAAGTAAAATTTCTTTGAATACTCCAGCATAATATCATGTAAATAATTCTCACTCATTAAAACTCAGCCTTTGGCAATTAATAATAATTTTAACTCTACCGTATTGAATAAGATGGACTAATTTATTGCTTTTGACTATAGTAAATTAACCACATAAGATTCCAGAAAGATATGAAGGAACTGGTATTGATATGTTCTTGTCATTCTGTCACATAAGAAATTATGCTCATCACATAAATTTGTTCATTAAAGTTAATACTTGAAATTAATTTTATAAACTTTCCTTCCATATATAAGATAGATATTTAATATTTCATTAGTTCATTTCTCAACGTATTTTCCAAGTTTATTCTATAATTAACAATTTCATGTTCTAATTTGCTAAGATGTAGAAGTCAAATTTATCAAAATACTACAACATCCAGATCCATTCATAAGAGGTTCACTGTCATCCATATCTACACTTATTCACCTGTAGCACTTAATACATGTGAAAATTAAATAGAAGTTTACCCATTGTTAATATCCACTTGCATAAATTAGAGAGAAACAGGTTACAAAGGTATTTCACAGGCACTATTCTCTATTTACATTTCACTTGTTAGGGACTACAGGTACAAATTTATTTCTTCAAAGTTCTCTTTTCTTCCTTCTTTTCCTCTACGTCACAAGTAACATTACTTTAAGATATATGTTCCTGAAAGTAAATCAATGGAGGACTAAGTAAGTTTGTCAAACAATGGAGGTGCTTTGAGAGGAACTCCAAGGAGAAGTTTTGCTTTCATTGGGATCAGCATATGGTTCCAAGTGTCCTATAGAGGGAGCTGCTGCACTTTTGATTATTGAAGGCCTGGCCTTCAGTAAGATGCCTAAAATGTTAAAACCTGTTTTACATAAACAGAAAGAGAAATACTAAAAGAATGTTCACAAATAATTGTGGCAGAAATTTTCCCTTTCTCCATAAAGTCACAGATGTGAACAGAATGTATGTAGGGAAGTTGACACTGCAATCACTTTGTAAAATTAAGTATTTTGTTTGGTGTCAAGGCAATATTTTAAATGTTGGTAGGAAAATATGCAAAAATACTTCACAAAATAATAGAATATATAATTTCAGAGAAATTAGGGGATAAGAATGACCCACTTTCCACTCATATTTGTTTCCCCATACTAATAGGAAGACAAATAAAGCAATTCAATAATATTTTGAAAATTTATGTCTAAACTTCTAGAAATGAGATTTTGTAGCACATACTTGAAAACTCATAGAGAGAAAAGAGAAAATAGATACTTGTTGACTCTTATGTGCTGCAAAATGCCAAGTGATAACTTGCTGAACTGAATTAAATTCTGATTAAAATTTCAGTGTTTTTAAATTCTTAGCTAAGTATTATACATATTGGCTATTTAGTTTCAACACCATGTCAAAATGAAAAGCAGTGGGAAAGGGGCACATTAAAATATTAGGTAGCTATTTTGATGCTACTGAAGAACTAAAATAATGCAAATATTTAGGGCCGATTCTTGTTTCATAAGTATTATTCACCAATAAGTGCTTAAAATCCAGCAAAGTGATGCCTCAGCAATAAAGTTATATCTTGTGTAAAATTAAAACATTTATATGAATAATATAATTATCTTTTGATGGTGAAATACATGTGGATGACTTAGTTATTGGCTTTTTAATTTACTCACAGCATTGTGACTAGGTTCATATTCAATTTTATGGTCATGTTTTTAGATAATATAGCCAGTTACATCATGTTTAAATATTTTTATGCTTTACACCTGTGTGATTTATACAGACTATGAACAGATCATTTACAATATTTTTCTGAAGTTTTATTTCCCCCTATGGTGACTAAGTTCAATGCTTTTGAATAAAGCTCATAAGTTGCATAAATTATTAGTGTACTTTGAATAGCTCTTTCCACATGCTAAAAGTAGTAAGCTTAACTTTCATCATGTACAAATTAACAGAGCAAAATAGTTAACAGTTTTTTAACCACAGCCAATTTTTAGTAATTAAATATTCTAAAATTTACTGAGTCAATTTTAGAGAACAATGTATGTGCAGGTTTCTAGCAATGGCACCAGTTGAGTCCTATGGAGAATGTGTAAAACATACTGTGCACACAGTGAAAACTAAGCTATGGTAAAAACATTTTCAGAAAAATCAGAAAAAAAAATCTAAAATATTTTCCAGGGTTAGAGTTTTAATGATAGAAAAAAGAAGTCCCACTATCACTTCTTGAAAATGTTGGGCATATGAAAAAGACAATTTTCATCTAAGAAAATGTTTTACACTATCTTTAGTTTTAGAAATTAGTTGTTAGAATGTGAACTAGCCAACTGAATAAATGTGTGAGCACTAAAGGAATATGAATTGAAAAATATACGAAAATTTTGTTTAATCAATGAGTTAATTTGAAAAATAATGACATTAATTTAATAAGTATTCTTTGAACATTATACCTTGACCTATATGAATCCTTGGGAATAAATAGGCCATTGATAGACCATGCTTGCCTACTCACCATTGGATTGTTTTCAATAAATAAGTGTGTGTGTGTGTGTGTGTGTGTGTGTGTGTGTGTAAGTAATCTAAGAACTTGAATGGGGGCTGGAGAGAAGGCTTAGCGGTTAAGGCACTTGTCTGTGAAGCCCTAAGGACCCAGGTTTGATTCCCCAGGACCCACATAAGCCAGATGCTTTTGGCGCATGCATCTGTAGTTTGATAACAGCAGCTGGAGGCCCTGGTGTGCCAATTCTTATTCTCTCTCTCTCAAATAAATAAATAAAAATAAAACATTTTTTTAAAAAATAACTTTGATTAGGTACATAAAATTATTTTTATTCATATTGACACATAAAATTCAGGGATCCTGGTAAAGAACAAGATAAAAGAGGGAAAGGGATTAGAGAAAAATTTACAATCATAGTGAATATTCAAGTATATATCATCACCTCCCAGTATTAATGAGTACTTTAAAAGTTCATAGCCTGAAATTTTGGGATGACTTTTATGTAAGCCATTTGTAACATTTATTTGCTGATATGTAGGGTGAATTTTCAGGAAGGAGATATGAGTGATGCTTCTTTTATTTTAAAGTCCACAGGTAATTTTTTTTCTGGTTTCAGTGGAATATATTTTGTGCATGAGTGAAGGACCTCTTGCCACTGCAATTGAACTCCAGACACATGTGCCCCCTTTGTTTGCATGTGAGACCTTGAAGGCTTGTGTCACTGTGAATCTGGCTTACATGAGAGTTGAACATCAGTCCTTAGGCTTCTCAGGCAACTGCCTTAACTACTAAGCCATCTGTCTGACCCTTGGTGGAGTATTTTTAAGTGAGGTTCAATGGAACATGTTGCAAAGAAAAGAGCTTTATATTGCTATTGGGGGTACAAGCCAGGGACTGCAAGCACTGTAAAGTATAAAGTGTGCAATGACAGGACATAAAGTGGGAAATATCCTTAGTGCTTTTATAGACCACAATTTGGAACTGTGTGGAATTGGCATTGTGATTTAAGGGGCATTGAGAGCGAGGCTTAGATGTGGTATTTCATATAGTCTAGCAATAATTGCATGTGGTCACATTCAAATACTATTTAGGAGTGATATTAAATAAGATTATGTTGAATAATCCATTAGAAACATGTGCTTAAATCTTGTAAATTTCAATCTACTCAACATTTTATCCAAAAGTGATTTGTATTGATTGGCATGATCTAGATTTTCACACAATGCATTTGCCATTCTAAAATCACAGATGAAGATGGCATTCTGTGATTATTTTTATAAGTATATATGTAAATTTAATTTAGATGGCTGGTTTAAAATATATTTTTTACCTATAATTTTGGAAGGACTAAGATGAACTTCAAAATCATTCTCCCAGAAAAATTTGCTTAAAAAGATTAAAGAAAATCTTTGCTGCTAAATGCAAAGCAGCACCATGCATTCCTTAGTGTAGAGAGGAAAGAAAACAGAAGTAAGAGTAGTTTCTATTCTGGGCAGAAAGGCTTTTCATTTGATTATGTTCTGATAACTATTATGAATATGTTCTACTTTTATTTTACAATCCTTTTTTTTTTCTCTTACATGTACTTTCATTTTCACTTCTGATGTTAGGTGGGAAATACAGCGACTTGCCCATGCTTGGTAAGAGCTCTACCACCCCCACCTTTCTGTCATATATTCCTAAATTTCTCTATTTATTCATCTTTCAAATTCAAAGTAGAAATAAGTGAAAAAAAGAGATGTCATGGTCACCAATGATTATTTCTGTATGTCAAATCCACCCCAGAACTCAAAGGCTGTTAAATTGTGAAATTATCTACATCACATACCCCAATTTTATTTTATGAATTCCACTCAGGCTTATAGTTCCATTTTTCTATTGAAATTGCTCACATAAAGGTCAAGTTGACAAAACTAAGTAACACCAAAGAGACACTTGTATAACCCCACTGTCAAAGTAGTATTTAGTTGCATACTTCCGCTGGGTGTTTTCTCCTTGAATTTATTTCATCATTCTGACTGAATTTTTGGACGATCCCACATCTTATGACCAACCCTCAAAATGCTTATAAATTCCCCCAAAATTCACACTTGTGAATCAATCTTGCCCCCCCTATTCCTAACAAACCTGAGCTCCAGCTCATCTTTATAAGATTTCATTGCTAACTTTGACATGCTCTCTACTTTTGTGTTTATGACAATGAGGTTCCTAGTTACTGAATCTGTATTTCTAGGGAAAACATTCTCATTTTCTGGGCCATTTTCCATGGTTTATATATAGAGAATGAAGAAAATATTTTCATAGATAACAGAAAATATTTGTGATAATATTTTAGTCCAAAGTAGCAAAAAGGAATTACAAGAACATATATTATAGTTCCTCCTACTTCACTTCCCCTAGCTGCCACCCACATAGCATTCTGTGTATCTCACGGGAGTCATTGGCTTTAGAAAATGATCTTTGAAATTCTTGCAATAAATGTATGCATCTGAAGTTCAACAGTTTTTTTTTTTTTTTGCTGATCAAACATTGGTAAATAATCCACTACTCCAACATAAAATGATGTGAAATATTTACCTTTAATGCAAATCTGCAGTGCACGCATGCACTGTTTGGTAGGGACAATTTATCTCTATTCTACAAAGCTGAAGCTGGGTCTTTGCAAAGGAATTGACCTAGAATCAACTGAATGTTTATTTCCTTGCATACCTAGTGTGTGTACTTGAAAAGAAATCATACAACTAAGGCATGAAATAGATGAAGGTCCTTTTGCTTCTCTATATATTTTCTTGTGGCCCTTCCACAACTTCTTTCCACCAAGATGGCTCCAAGAAATTTAGACTTCCTAAATTTTATTTCAGTGGTTCTAAGTCTTGTATCCATCTATAAGTCTTGTAAGGAAAAGAACATTTGACATAATAGATTCACAAAACATTACTTCTTCTTTCTATTGATGGAAGCAGACACAAAATATCTCCCACCATGCATATGGAAAGACAGAAGGCCTTGGATATCCAAGCATATCCTCAGCAAAACCTCTGGAGGCATCACCGTACCTGATCTAAAGCTATATTACAAAACCATAGTAATAAAAACAGCATGGTACTGGCATAAAAACAGGAGTATAGACCAATGGAATAGACTTGAGGACCTGGAATTTGGGTCAAGCAACTATATCTACTTGATATTTGACAAAGGCCCTAACAATATAGGCTGGAAAAAAGACAGAATCTTCCTGAACAAAACCCCAGTGTCTCTTCTTTTGTAGTTGATTTTTTTAATGTTTGTTTAAAAAGTTCTGCTTTGGGCTCAAGAGATGGCTTATTGGTCAAGGTGCTTGGCTGCAAAGCCTAAGAACTCATGTTCGAATCTTCAGGTCCCACATAGCAAGATGCACAGTGATGCAAGTGCACAATGTTGTGCATGTGCCAAAAGGGGTACACATGTCTGGAGTTCACCTGAAGGCCCTGTCTCTCTTTTTCTCTGTCTCTGTCTCTCTCTCTCTCTCTCAAAATACATAAATAAATAAAATAAATATTTTTAAAGTTCTGCTTTGCCTTTCAATAATGTAGATAATTCACATATTGTCTTCTAAATATTTTGTTATACTTTAACACATAACAAAATATTCTAACTAAATATTTTGTGTATATTGTATGTATGGTGGATATTCTTTTGTTTGTTTATTTCTTCATGGGGCACTGAATGTCCCATTAATTGAAGAGAACATCTTCCTTCTACATATCTTTCTTGGAACCTGTGCTATTCACTGACTTATACCCACTCACAGAAACTTAGTTGATAGTAAGTACTTTCTGTTTCCAACAAGCATTTGTCTGCAAATTTACAAATGGGGCACTGTCTTTTTTGCTAGAGAGAAACTTCTGCTAGTCTTTGTGCAAAAGTGAGGTTACACATGTCAAAATCTCTCTAAATTAATAATGCTTGCACCCTTTATCCTATCCTAATCTCACTCTCTGTGGGAGAATCTATTTCGTTTTTCCAGAAAGTAGTGAGAATTGAGGACAACCAAAATCTATCAACATGACAAGAATAGATAGGTTACTCCCTGACAGTAGATGAACCAGTCCTAGTGCAGCTAGGGCCCAGGTGAAACCACAGAGGGATTGGCAAGATGAGCAAGAATGCTGTTTCCATAGTGAGCCTGACAACCTGAGCCAGGGTGATGGAGACACACACTGAGGAAACTCAAAATGTACCAAAGCAGAAATCTAGAAGATACTAAGAGTTCAACACTAGCATAGACTTAAGCACACCCGCCAAGTCTCAGGGAATTTTGTGGATGAGGGAGCAAAAAAATGTAAGAGCCACAGGGTGGGAGGTAATATCCAGAGGCATTGCACCCCCCAAAATGACAGACTTATGCTCTCACAACTCATATCCCACAACTCCATGGTAAATACCAGCAATCCCACTAAGAGGGACCCTCAGTGAAGTGGAGGCAGGGAGGAGGGGAATGGTGGTACCAAAACATGTTATATCCATACAAAGTTTCTTCTTAATAAAACAGCAAAAATGTATTTATGATTCTTGTGTGTTTTCAGTAATTTCTATGTTTGCAATTGTTTTGCTCTGAGTTATGAATTTGTCAAGCTTTTTCATGTAATATATCCAGATTTGATAGTTTTTGCTTTGGATATCAGAACAATTTGTGGGAGGGTTAACAAGGAGTATGATCTATTCACTTGTCATCTATTTTGTTTTCTATAAACCTAATGAATTCTCATATATCCAGCCATCCCTTGATGTACTTATTATTGGGTACTGTATATTTAAGGGTGTTAATGAAAGTTGGAACTTAAAAATAATATTTTATAGGACATGTTATACCTGTTTTTGTTTGTTGATCACAGATTAATATAATTTGTTAAGGTATTTCATTTAATTCTGCAATTTTATACTTTACATTCTTCGATTTTGTGGTGTGTTGAATGCAGGTAGTTAGATATAATTGATTGTTTTCTTTCTTAATTTATAATTCATAGTTCCTTAATTCTTGTTAATCCAAATAATTGTTTTATACACTACCTTGCCCCTACATAAAATTTGTAGAAAAATCAATAGTAGTTGGCATCTGTATATTTTTTTTCCCTAAAGGCAATAAAGTACTTCCATTATTTTAATGTGATTGATAAGGCTGAATGCTTTTCATTGGTATTCTTTGTAGCCATGTGATATGCCCTAATATTATTTCTTTTCTGTGGGCAAAGGAGAAAGATAATTGTCATTTTTCCATATGGCTGTGATTAGGGTTTGTTGTGAAGTTTTGATGACTTAGATGTGGCAAAAGTTAAATAAATTAAACTTCTAATGATAAATCATCATACAATGATATCCACAGTGCTCTATGTCCACAACTCTAAAAAGATCCTTCCAAAATATTCAAGCCCTTATACCTGCAAACCACTTGGTACTTGGATGCATAGTGCTGAACAAATGGGGCATAGACTAAGGAAGATATTTCACATCTTTTGAGGAAGCCTCAAAAGGACTGATCACTTCAGACTTTGTGAAAACTGTATCCACAACACCCAGGGAAATATTATTTTTAAAAATCAGTTATAGCAAGTGGATCACAACATTTATCTGCATCAAAGAGTGCTATCCAACCCACAGTCAAGTATGACTGAAATGAATAGCAACCAGAAAGACAATAATTATTGTCTTTTGGATAATTTATAGAAAATTATAACTGTCCTTTAATTAAAAGTTGACAAAATTGCTTGTAAATCTTTGGTTGTGCTTTAAGAAAAGAACATTAAATTTCTCTGATGCACATATACAACTATTCTGGGTCTTCTTGAGTTATAATTTAATGACTTTGAAATTTGCAAGTTATATACTGCTATTTGTAAAACATTTAACTGGAATTGTCAGTTTTCTATTGCGTGTTCACTTTTATTTGACTATTTAATGTTTTAAATATTTATTACAGAGCTATTTTGTATTCCTCATCTGATTATTCTAATATTTTTAATCTGTGGAGGATTCTAAATCTATTATGTGTTGATTCTCTTATTTGGGTATATTTCTGTTTACATTTGTTTGAATGTTTCAGTTTGTTAATGGAAATAAATAATGAGGATATAAACATCAAAACTATGGATACAGAGCCCCAAACCAAGCAGGGGTCACCTCTTCTCTTTTGAGAACATTTCTGTACCATAGTGTGTCAGTTTCTACTCCTCCATTTTGACACGTCCAAAGGTCAGCACCTATTTTTAACAACAGTGCATCATCATGGAATTTTCAGTTTATTTTCAGTTCCCTGTCTCCTTTTCACTTTCCTTTCTGTTTAAAGACCTCTCATCCTTTCTTTTTTCAATTCAGTACTGCCATACATAAAATGTCTTCTGCAAAATGATTATACACAGGAAGAAAGTTGAAGAGTGCATAATAAATTCTTTGATGACTAATGTCCTGTTTTGATATCAGATGCAAAAAATAGTAAGCAAAATTTGGAGATATAAGAATCTACATAATAATTTTCTGATTGGAGGCAATCTTAATGGAGTAGCATCATTTGCCACTTTAGTTATGCAGATCTTAATCCAGTCAAACATTTGCTGTAGATTATTAGGTACAACTAAATGTTGAAAGCAAACAGATACCTTTTCCTTCTAACTTCACCTTATTGCCCATTTCTCTTCTTCCTTTTTCTTACTTTCCTGATCAGCTCATTTCTAAACTATTAGGTAGCTCTTGGGAAAGCTAAGTTAATGAAGAAGGGAGTACTGGCTCATGTGATATGTGCCTGAAATATGTGTGCAATCAAGCAATATTTAAAAAGTGCTTTGTGGAATGAATTGAAAAAAGAATGAAAACTATTTTTCTTTAATTACAATAATTTAGATGCCTAGAAAACAAATAAATATGCATTACTCTTGCAGAAAAGAACAAAGGACTGTAGACATAGCTTAGTGGTTAAGGCACTTGCCTACAAAGCCCAATAACGCATGTTCGAATCTTCAGGTCCGACATAGCCAGACACACAGTGACACTAGCATTTAATGTTGCAAAGCACACAAGAGAACACATGTGTCTGGACTTCATTCACAATGGCTGAAGGGCTCTGGCTTGCCCATTCTCTCTCTCTAAAAAATAAAATAATAATAAAGGCAACTTTTAAAAAGAGTAAAGAATGAAAAGTTAGAGAGATGGCTCAGCAGTTAAAGGCACTTGCTTGCAAAGTCTGCTGGTCCAAATTTTATTCTCCAGTATCCACATAAAGGCAGATGCACAAAGTGGTGCATGCATCTGGAGTTTGTTTACAGTGTGGTTAGAGATCCTGGCAAGCCCATTCTCTCTCTCTCTCTCTCTCTCTCTCTCTCATAAATAAAAACATTTTTTTTCTTTTCTTGGTTTTTTGAGGTAGGGTCTCCTCTAGCCCAGACTGATCTGGAATTCACTATGTAGTCTCAGAGCGGCCTTGAACTCATGGAGATCCTCCTTCCTCTGCCTCCCAAGTGCTGGCATTAAAGGCGTACACCACCATGCCCGACCAATAAAATATTTTTAAGAATAAAAAGAATGAAAATATATTCAACATATAAAAATAGATTTTCATATAGTTTAAATATTGTATATATATATATATATATATATATATCCTGAAAAAGGAAATATTATCATAACAGCCCAAATCAATGTTTATCAGCCCCTACCATTTGTGCATGCATACATGGAAAAATCTGTAATCATTTAAAATATTATCATATATAATACATTTAGAAATGGTTCCAGGAGTACCTACCAAGTGATTCATTCAGCTCTTTGAACAAATGATGGCAATAGTGTTTATGCTACTAATTGCCTATATTAAGGTTGCTTCTTTGAGTTGATGTGAATAGGCATTGTTTTCTCCAGAAGTTACCACTGTTGGTCATGATTACCAAAGACAGTTTTTAGCCATTGGTACCTCCCAATAATGTTGGCTAATGGTTGTAATTGAGATTAAAGTCTGAGGTGACAATATTATTTCTTGTCATTGGTAAAGCCACAAACATGCCAATATCATCCTCATAAACTCTTCCATTTCCTGAAGAGAACCAAAATGCACTGTAATGACATATTTATTTCTTGTATTAATTCAGTTTTAAATGTTCTCTGATTGTCATTACAATATGCTAGAGCTTATCAAGTGCCCAATGGAGTAGAAAGAAATACAACCTAAGTGGCATATCAACCTCTCATTTTAATTTCATTACTTGGCTAAAACCCATTATGTATGCCTCTGTTTTCCCTATCTAGTATGTTGTATTTCCTAGAAGACTACTAGATAAGCCTCCCTTTACATATTCTGTAGATGTCTAAAGATACCAGTAAACCTGAGTCTTATTTTCATATCAATGCTCTACTAGTTCACATACCTAAGAAAGCACATATGTGATCCTATACAGTGTTTCAGAAAGGGTTGTCAGAGGTCACTAGAATATGTTTCATTTCAAATACATTACTTATACTTATACCATTAAAAACATTAGCAGCTTGAAACAACTCAAAGTGATTACTGAAACAACTCTCAGAAGTAATAACACATGCACCATTTTTTTGTAAACTGTCTTTGAAATACTCATTTATGCCTTTAAAAGTTCCTTGGAAATATACACAGAAAGCAAGCGTTATATCATGTAAAATTATGCCACATAACTATAAAGTGTACTTTACATATTCAGCTTATAAAATTTCAATGAAATATATTACTTATATTTAAATTATTATTTTAATTGCACTGAATTAAAATAATTCATTGCCATTTAAATCATTTCATGTATTGAATCAAATAAATTTAGTCTTCTTAATTTAATGAAAATGACATCAAATGTAAATATGAACTAATATTGATTTAGTTTTTTAAATATTTTATTTACTTATTAGACAAAGAGGGAGAGAGAAATGGAGGTATTGAGAGAATGGGTGCACCAGGACCTCTAGCCACTGCAAACAAACTCCAGACACATGTTCCACCATGTGCATCTGGCTTACATGGGTTCTGGTGAACGTGGGTCCCTAGGCTTTGCAGGCATGTGTCTTAACTGCTAAACCATCTCTCCAGCCCTGATTTAGGATTTTAAAAACACAAATTTTGGTAACCTTCAATATATTTTTCTTAAATATTTTTGCTTACTTATATTTAATAAGAGATAGAGATGAGACAGTGAGTTTGACCATGCCAGGGCCTCTTGCCACTGCAAATGAACTCCATATGCATCCACCAATTTCTGTGTCTGGCTTCACGAGGGTACTGGGCAATAGAACCAAGGCTGGTAAGCTTTGCACACTAGTGCTGCTGAGCCATCTCCCTAGCCCCAACCTTCAACATATTGAACTAATGAAATTTTGACAAGTAAAGAATAATTTTCCCTGGGGCAGTAAAAACATGGTAGAAGGGAACCAAGTTAGTAGTAATTAAAAATGTACATTAGATAAATAATATAGTTATTTTAAGAGAAGGTCTTCATTTGTAACAGTTACATTCTAATGCATAATTTAAATTCATCTGGGATTTTCAAATGAGGTACAATAAATAGTGTACATATACACACTTTAATGATAAAATAAAAGCATAACTCATAAAGCTTCATGAAGAGACACCATTTCAATATAAAATTGACATTAAATGTGAGGGAAGACAAATTATAATTTCTAGTTTTTCCAAATTAGAATACACAATAGCAGCTATTCAACAAGGTAATATTAGAATTTAAAAATAATAATTCTGTGATATTTTATTTTCAAATGAAAATTTCTTCTTGGAAATTTTAGATTATTTATTTTTTTCACTTTTGAGGCACATTTTCAGTCTAGTCTAAGCTGATCTGGAACTCATTCTGTAGACACATGATGGTCTCAAACTCACTGTGTTCTTCCGACTTCAGTCTCTTGAATGCGGGACTAAAGGCATGCACCAACACACCTTTAGATTTTTCATGTTATTTAACTCTACTGTTTAAATAGTTACTAGATGGTTTATTTTCTATAATATAGCATAGTATATGTGTTGTAAGTAGTAATACGCATATATTCATGTTAGTTTTTAAAAATATATTAAATTTCATGGGGGAAAATCTAAAAGTATATTAAAATGAGTAGGATTAAGAAGTATTTTTAAAATATTTTATTTGGGCTGGAGAGATGGTTTAGTGGTTAAGTGCTTGCCTGTGAAGCCTAAGGACCCCAGTTCGAGGCTCAGTTCCCCAGGACCCACGTTAGCCAGATGCACAAGGGGGCACACGCATCTGGAGTTTGTTTGCAGTGGCTGGAAGCCCTGGAGCGCCCATTCTCTCTCTCTCTCTCTCTCTCTCTCTCTCTCTCTCTCTCCCTCCTTCCTTCTCTCCGTCACTTTCAAAGAAATAAACAAAAAATTTAAAATTTTATTTTATTTTACTTATTTACTCATTTGACAGAGAGCAACAGACAGAGAGAGAAAGAGGCAGAGAGAGAGAGAATGGTAGCACTAGGGCCTCCAGCCACTGCAAACGAACTCCAGACGCTTGTGCCCCCTTGTGTATCTGGCTAACATGGGTCCTGGGGAATCAATCCTGGGTCCTTTGGCTTTGGAGGCAAGCTCCTTAACCACTAAGTCATCCCTCCAGCCCAAGAACAATTTTTTAAATGATTTTTTGAATTTTTTCTGCATTATATGCTGTCAGACTATGAACTACTCCTTGGGATAGAAGAGAGACCAAAAATCAATAACTGTTATTTATACATTATGGACTTTCATCTTTGCCTATTAAGGAACTTATTCCTTTGTCTATTTCTTTCCCAAGCAGATATGTTCAACTGAATATTGATAATCATGAAATCTGGAAATCCCTGTGTATAGTCTTTTCTTTAATGGCTAATATTTGGGTCAAGTAATTTATATACTCTGACATCTATATGACAGTCACTGTGTTCTTTCTATTCCAAGCTAATTGGAAACCTTGTATTAAGAGCATAAATTTTCTAAGTACTATTTACCTCACTACTTGTAAGATCAGTAAAAGTTGAAAAGGCTGGGCTGGAGAGATTGCTGAGTGGTTTAGATACTTACCTACAAAATCTAATGACCCATATTCAACTCCCCAGATCCCACTTAAGCCAGACGCACAAGGGGGCTTAAGCACAAGATTGCAAAAGTGTACAAGGTAGCACATGTGTCTGGAGTTTGATTACAGTGGCTGGTGGTTCTAGTATGCCAATCCTCTCTCTCTCACTCACTCTTTCAATCTCTCTCATCAAAAAGGCCAGTCTGTTGGGCTCGCCTCAAAAAAAAGTTGGAAAGGTTATGAAATATATTTCTGATTGTTAAAGCTCAGCTTGGAACAGTGACTAATCTGATTGTAACCAATGAAGAATTTCAGACTGAGATAAGTACATTGGACTAGTTAATATAATGGATCTCTCAAGACAAATGATGAATGGCTGCAATAATTAATTATTTTTCTGTAGTTTCAAGAAAAAGGCTTTTTTATTCCGACCACATCTTTTACTGATGAAGAAAAGTATTTTGTTGGATGAGAATGGATAGAACAAAAAAGGTCAGATCCAGTTTGAAAAAAAAAAATCATTTTGAAAGCTTTTCTCTGAGACATACTTAATGTTTGAACTGCTTCCTCAATGTACAAGGGATACTACCTGTCAATAGGCACCCTAGTATCCTGCTTGCAAAAAGGCTTTTTTTATAAAAGCCTATGGTCTTTTTAAATTTTTATTTATTTATTATTTGAGAGCAAGAGAGAGAGAGAGAGAGAGAGAGAAAGGCAGAGAGCGAGAGAGAGAAGGGCACGCCAGGGTTTCAAGCCACTGCAAACGAACTCCAGATGTGCGTGCCCCCTTGTGCATCTGGCTAACGTGGGTCCTGGTGTATCGAGCCTCGAACCCAGGTCCTTAGGCTTCACAGGCAAGCACTTAACCGCTAAGCCATCTCTCCAGCCCAGGCTTTTGTTTTTAATCCATCTGATTCCTGGAGCCAAAGATTTGAGCCTGGGAATAGTGCGCAATAGTGGAGTAGCAGGAAGAATGAAAGGATATATATCATAAACTTGTCCCTGGGTATTTCGTTAAGTATTTTTTTTTTCACCTGAGGCTAATAGTTGATAAGAGAAAGATGCTTTCAATCCACTACCTTTCCTTCTCCTTCTTCTTTGATAAGAGGGCTTGTCCCCTGCAAATTTCATAATTTAATTTTCTGTATTGTTGAATAGACTTCCATTGTGTATATGTAGCACATTTTTACTATCCATTCACCTGTTGATGGTCATCTAGGCCAATTCCAATTCTTAGCTATTATAAATAGAGCCACAATAATCATTTGCCTATTATTTCCTGAAGTGCTAGGAATGGAAATATATTCCAGTTTTCAGAGTATCTCCTGCAAAAGATTCCCTGTTTCTAGCAAATCATCACATGAAGATGTGCATTAGTTCCAACACACATAAGTTTTCTTTCCTCTCTATAATTTTTATTCAATAAACATGCAAACTTAGTATTCTTAAAAATATTTTTATTTATTTTCAAACAAAGAGAAAGAAAAAAAATGGGCATGCCAGAGCATCTTGCCATTGCATATGAACTCTAGTTACATGTGTCACTTTGTGCATCTGACTTTACATGGGTAATGGGGAATAGGACCCAGGTACATCAGGCTTTGCAAGCAAGTGTCTTTAACTCCTTAGCAATTTCCCCAACCATAAAAGTAATATTTTAAACATTTTAAACATGTTAGGTGTACAATTTGTGATCACTAGATACATTCCCAGTATTCTATATCCATTACAAATATTTATTTTCAGTGGAGACCATAAGCTCAAACAAATAAGCTGATGGGGAACATTTTACATTCAAACCATAATGCCATGAAATAAAAAAAATAAATCAACATAATACATTTTTTCAATTTTTTCCAAAACTTGGGTTCTTTACATGATGTAAAATATGAGTAAATCATGTTAAAAGTTCATTTCTAATCTGTAAACAGAAGTTGTATATATAAATTGTATTGCTAAAAGTTCCACGCAAATTAACATTCTATCTGTATGATATTGTAGATGTTATTTTAGCTGGGTGTGAGGTACACACCTTTAATACCAGCACTCAGGAGGCCAAAGGAGGAGGATCATTGTGAGTCTGAGGCCAGCCTGGGGCTACTGAGTGAGTTTCAGGTCAACCTAGGCTAGAGTGAAGCCATTCTTTAAAAAAATATATCTATTCTGGGGCCGGGCATGGTGGCGCACACCTTTAATTCCAGCACTTGTGAGGCAGAGGTAAGAGGATCGCCTTGAGTTTGACGCCACCCTGAGACTACATAGTGAAAACCAGGTCAGCCTGAGCTAGAGTGAAACCTTAACTCGAAAAACAAAAACAAAGAAAAAAGATATTTTTATACATAGGGTTGACCTATAAGCTATATGTAGCATATGTTATATGCTACAAACATATAGTAACAAGAAAATATGATTACAATTTGAGAAAATTAACAATCTTCAATAGGATAAACCTTACATTTTGAAAGCAAATGAGGCTACAATTGAGTAAATAGACAAAGCATTAATTGATATAAAGCTTGTTTCTACTATTGGGAGTTCATATCTACATACGTTAACTGTGACCATATATTCCAAAGACAGAATATTATTCTGATAGAAGTTTCCTGATTTTTAAATCATCCCTAATGTCTGCACTGCTAAAACTGAAGCAAAACTTAGAACTCTCAAATCTGAACCTTGCCATAATAGTCCAGATAAATGAATCAACAGTCAGTTCAAAAATAGTATATTGTCAAAAAAAGCTACTTTAAATTGGACACTGGTGATTGTTTCCAACTGTCTTTCCCTGTGGGATAACAAAAGGAAGCAATTGATTTTCTCTTGGTTTTCCTACTTGATAATGACTTGAAAATAGGTGGGGAGCAAATGAAGTTACAGATTTAAATATCATTCTAAGTATTCACCAAGGAGACGAAAAGGCTCAGAGGAGCAAATCTTGCATTTGCAATGGCTAGTCTCTTGAAAAATATATAAACACTTGATTAGTTATGAGACACCAATTGACCTTTCTTTACACTCTTCGCGCATTGAGCAACATTAATCACAAAGTTCTGAACAGCATCTCTGTATATTTCATCTTCTCATCACATCTCAAGGAACTGTGATAATTGAGGCTGATAAGATGTTTAGAAAAAGAAAGCACAATTTTAGCATGAATATAGCACAACAATCAGTAGGACAGAATTGAGAGGCAAGAATCAGACATGTATGTTTATAAATGTTCAATGTTTAATAAAAATATCATTTTAAACTAACAGCAGAAATTGATGTTTACTTAAAATGTGAACCAATTTTTTTATTTCATTTATTTACTTGTGAGAGAGGAAGAGACAGATAGAGAGAAAGGGAAAATGGGCATGCCAGGGCCTCTAGCCACTGCATACGAACTCCAGACACATGCGGCCCCCTTGTGCATCTGGTTTACTTGGGTCCTGGGGAATTGAACCCAGGTCCTTAGGCTTAGCAGGCAAATGCTGTAACCGCTAAGCCATTTCCCCAGACCCTGTGAACCAATTTTTTATTACTGTGAAGAAAATAAAACTGAGTATGGTTCTTATAACTTAATGTTATGAATTTCAAAAAAAATCCAAAAGAACTAAATAGTTAAAAAATAAAATTAGGATAATTTCTAGGATCGCAAGGTAGAAATGATACCCTTAAACTTGACAAAAGTTTTTAAAACAAAATCAATTATCAATTCCTTAATTTCACAACACTATGTATATCTATGTGATGAATAAATCAAATGAAATGCTTCAATTTAACATTTCAAAAATATAATAGGCAAGATTGTTATCAGCACAATGAAAATCATTACTAGAAATTATGATAAAATAAGGTAGAAAGAAACCAAATATACAAATGCAATTTTCTGGAAGTGATTCATAGAAAACACAGTACATATATCAAAAACAGATTAGATTATATACTACCAAGGAGGGAAATAAAAATTTTAAGAAAGACATCCAACAAATACCAGTACTTTTACCCTATCACTGCAATAAAAAGTTATGAAATCTGAACACACTCTTGTTGACATAGATGGAGGGAAATAGGACCTCTCCTGCTATGCTATTGAGTATAGATAACATCTTGAAAAATCATAATTGTAAACACTTTCTGATGGTAATGCCTTCCCTCCCCCCCACTTTCCCCTCTGAAACTCCATTCTCCATCATATCCCTTCCCCCTCTCAATCAGTCTCTCTTTTATCTTGATGTCATGATCTTTTCCTCCTATTATGATGGTCTTGTGTAGGTAGTGTCAGGCACTGTGTGGTCATGGATATCCAGGCCATTTTGTGCCTGAAGGAGCACGTTATAATAAGTCCTACCCTTCCTTTGGCTCTTATATGCTTTCTGCCACCTCTTCCGCAATGGACCCTGAGCCTTAGAAGGTGTGATAGAGACATTTCAGTGCTGAGCACTCTTGTCACTTCTTCTCAGCTCATTTTCAAGCTGACAGCAGTATATACAGATGCTTCTTGTTTTGATTTTTCGTTCTTTTGGGACAATATTTTTTTTCAAGAGTATAGGTTATATAGTTTGTAAAATTTCTCCTTTTACTCATTGTTTACCAACTTCAGGTAAATACAATGTAATTTTCAATCAAAGTTTTATGAGACCCAGCTAATTATAACTTGAGGCACAGTAAGGAATATGTTTCAGGACTGGGGAGATGGCTCAGCTTGCAATGCACTTGCCATGCAGGAGTTCATATTCCTAGAACCTGCATAGAAACCAGGCAGGCATAGTAGTCCCAACTGTAATCAAAATTGCTGAGTGGTGAAAAGAGACAATTCCTTCATTCTACTGAGGGTCCTCCTCAGTGGTGTTACTGGTATTCATTGTAGGGTCCTAGTTGTCTCAGTCAGTATCTGTGAGGGGGATTGGTGCCTTAGGCTAATCCCACCCACCCTTAGGCTCCTACAGTCCTTCTGCTCCTACTTCTGTAATGTTCCCTGAGCATTGGTAAGTGTATAAGGTAAATGATTTAGTGTTGAGGTCTCTGTTTAGAAGATGCTTGAGTGTCTGTTGCTATTTCCCTGGAACTGGTTTTCAGGTTAACAATGAGAGAAGTTCTTGTGTCATCACTTACTCTGAAATGACTCCTGGACCCAGGCATGTGTGGTGGAGGTGACCCATCGTGTGATAGGCAGTTATCTATCTATTTTTTTTAATTTTAAAAAATTTTATTTGATTTATTTGAGAGAGAGATAGAAAGGGGGGTGAGAGAATGGGCATGCCAGGGCCTTTAGCCACTGTAAATGAACTCCAGACACATGCACCACCTTATGCATCTGGCTTATGTGGATCCTAGGGAATGAAACCTGGCTCCTTTGGCTTCTCAGACAAGCACCTTAACTGCTAAGCCATCTCTCCTGCCCACTATGCTTGATGTATTGATGTAACTTGGATCTCCCCAGTATTCTCCATTATCTGTAAGATAAAACATATTCCCAAACAAAAAGTGAGAGGAGCTTGGATTAAAGAGGATAAGCATAGTAATTAGAGAGACTTATTGATGTGTATGCCCTTTCTTCTTAGACAAAGAGCTGTGGAGATTCACCCTGAATTCTGAGTTTCCTATCCTTGAGAATCTGGCTTGGTTCCCATCACTAGATATGATTTCTCCCCCATTGAGTGGGTATCCTATCCAATCCAAGAACAATTGGTTACCTGAATAGTATGTGTGCCAGTATTACACAGGTGTGTACTTCTTGCCTGACTGGTTGATTTCATATCTGGCAGGTTCTCCTGCTTATACATTCTGTCGGCATCCATTATTTCCCAACAACTCCCATAGCACTTTCCAGCACTGTGAGGCTAGCCAGCAGGGAACTGGTTTCCCTCTCAGTTACAGCATGATCTCTTAATAAACTCTATATAAGAAAAATCAGAACATTTAGAAGAGAAAATCACTCTCCCTAAATTGACAATAGAAAAACAGTAACAGCCAAATTGTATTTCCCACATACACACCAATCTGAAATAGCATGATGTTATTTCTACCCTGTGGACTTAATTAATCCTCTTTTTTATTCCTCTGTTCTTTCCTATATAAGGACTTACTTTTGCAGTCTTAATAAATACAACCAGTCTAGAAAACAAATGCAAGTTTTCTTTACACAGAATAAGGGTTATAGGTGTTAATACACACATGCATGTATAGCTATCAATTTTCTTCAGCCACCTTTATGATCACTTTAAAAACATTAATATTTATCACTAAACATACTGATCATTACTGATGTTGCAGTTAGCTTTTCACTGCTGGTACAAAGTACTCAACCAAAAGCAGACTGTGGAAGAAAGGCATTTGTTTTGGCCTACATGCTCGAGGGGAAACCCCATGATGGCAAGGGAAACATGGCATGAGCAGAGGCTGGACATCACCTCCTGGCCAACATTAGGTAGACAACAGCAGCAGGAGAGTGTGCTGAAAACTGACCAAGGGAATCTGGCTATAATATCCATAAGCCCACCCCCGAACATCATACCTACTCCTGCAAAGATCTAATTCCCAAATTGCCATTAGCTGGGGACCAAACGTAAAAGTCAGATTCACAATGTAACCCATGTGTCTAGAGTTGGTTTGCAGTGGCTAGAGGCCCTAGCAGGGCCATTCTCTCTCTCTCTATCTGCTTCTCTATTTCTCTCTCATAAGTAAGTAAGTAAGTAAATAAATAAATAAATAAATAAATAAATAAATAAATAAAATATTTTAAAACATGATACACTGGTGGAAGCAACTGGAATTTTAACCAAAAGTTAAATAATGGGGATGGAAAAATCATTCCATGGGTAAGAGTACTGGCTGGGCAAGATTGAGGGCCTAAAAAGACTTAAGGGGGATGAATCACCCTGAGTTTAATTCCCTAGCACCTATGCAAACAGATGTGTTCATTCATGTCTGGAACCAATCTCAATGAAAACAGAAAGTTTGGGATCAGTGAGGGATTATATTTCAAGGAAGCACATGGATGTTCAAAAAACGGAAGGGACCCAATATTTTCCTCTGGTCTCTGCACACTAGTGTGTAGGGCATACACATCTGTACACTCATGTGCACACAGCACACCACAGACTAAAACCATATATTAACCAACACTCAGACACATTAAAAAGTTACTTAATGCATTGTAATTGCCTGGATCTGAAGGCCACATTGTAGGCCTGATTCCATCATCAGAAAGCTCTAAGAATTTGTCACTTAACATTTTCACTGTACCCCACTAACCTAAGTTTAGTTACATGCCTACGGTCAGCTGCAAGGGTCATGTTTGCTTTATTCTTAGAGGTCATCTGCTTGTTATTTTTATGAAACTATAATGAAAGGTAATGATCTTCAACATTAAAATCATTTTAAAGGGTTTATTTTAAAAAATGAGTTTAAAAAGAGTTCAAATATTTTTAAGGGACAAAACATGTATATTTGAAATGCAAAATAACTATAATCAATAAAACTTAAGTTATAAAAGAATTATAAATACCAGGGCATTATTAACTTGGAATTTTACATACATACACACACACACACACACACACACACACACACATGTACACAGACATAATATTAGTGTGTATATACCTCTATTTCTGTATCCACTTAGCATCTGAGATTAGTAAATTAGTAATGCTCATCTGTATAAATATAGATAACATTTTAAAATGTTATATTTACATTTAAACAGAACTATTTGAAATAAAACAGTAGAATTATTTTAAAAAATAACCTAATTGAGAGTAATTTGGCCTTATGTCTCACAGGCTGATACTACCTACACAAGACCATCATAACAGGAGAAAAAGATTATGACATCAAAGTAAAAGAAAGTCTGATTGAGAGGAGAAATGGGTATGATGGAGAGTGGAGTTGCAAAGGGGAAATTTTGTGGAGGAAAGGAATTACCATGGCATATTGTCTATAATAACGGAAGTTGTCAATAAAAATACATTTAAAATAGTATGTACAGTTTTAGGATCTTCTAAAGTTGTAACCAAAGTCATGTATATGCATAAAGTATTAACTCCTCCTTGTAGGGACAAAATACCTTACAAAATCCAGTTTAAGGGATGAAGTTTTTACTTTAGCTTAGAGTTCCAGGTATAGTTCATCATGGTAGAAAAGACATGGCAGCAAGAACTTTAGGCAGCTGTTGCATTCAACACTGCAAAGAAGCAGAGAATAGTGAACATTGTTTATCAACTACCTTTATCATTTTTATACAATTAAGAACCATGGATCATAGAATGGTGCCATCCACAGTTAAGGTGGCTCTTTCCAGCTTAATTAACCTAATCAAGAAAAGCCATCACAGGAGTAACCAGAGGTTACTCGAATCTAGATAATCTCTCATAGGTGATTCTAGGTCTTGTCTAGTTGACAAGCAATATACATTGCCACAGGTACTCATCCAAAATTGTAACATTGAAAACTTTGGAAACCACTAATAGTTGACAAAAGGCAGGTAGAAAAGTAGTTTCCTCATCCACTTAATTTGGTATTGTCAGAAGTCAACAATAAGTTACAAAATAAATATTTTGGAGGCCATAATGATAACATTTAAACTAGTATTCTGCCATACATTATCTGTGTAGGGATAACCAAATTATTTTTTCCATTAACGGTTTAGTTTTCTGATTTTATTTTTGAAAATATTTTATTTTTAGTTATTTGAGAGAGAGAAAGAAAGAGGGGGAAAGGGAGAGGGAGAGAGAGAGGAAGAGAAAATGAGCATGCCAAAGCCTGCAGCTGCTGCAAACGAACTCCAGATGCATGTGCCACCTAGTACATCTACCTTACATGGGTTCTGGGGAATTGAACCTGGATCCTTAGGTTTTCTAGGCAAGTGCTTTATTTGCCAAGCCATCTCTCCATCACAGTTTCCTTATTTTAAAATGAGTGTGGTGGTTTGAATTATATTTTTCCCTATAGACACGTGTGTTTTGAATGCTTAACCAAGCTGGTAGCAGTTTAGGAGGTGGAGCCTTGCTAGAGGAGTTGTATTTTGGGGGATGAACCTTGAGGTTTATTAGCTCTAGCTTTCCAGTATTCATTTGGCTCATTCTCTTGATGCTACTTCCACCTGCAGTGGCAGATGTGATGTCCAGCCTCTGCTCATACCATGCTGTCCCCTGCTATCATAGAGCTTTACTTCTCTTTGAGACAATAAACCAAAATAAACAGTTTCCTCCCATCAGCTGCTTTTGATCAGGTACTTTGTCCCAGGAACTTGCAGGTAACTGTAACAGAAAATTGGTACCAAGAAGTGGACTTGTTGTTGTAGAAACCTGACTGTATGGCTTCTGGTCCTTTAGAACTTAATAGCAGGAGGAATGAGGAAAGATTTGAAGCTTTCTCCTGAGACATGCTTTGCAGTGCTTTAAGCAGAGTTTGATGGATCATTCTAATCAGAGTTAAAAGACCTAAATGCAGAAAGAACTATGGATCGTGCAAACTTGGCCTATGAGGGAAAGAGAGAGCTTTGTCTCAACTAGGCTAGAGGAAGTTTGTATGAGAGGTTCCCTGTGTTCTTTCTGTGTTCTGATAACTTAAGCAGTGTTGCATTTCAAAGAAATGGACTGGTGTGAGACAGATATGGCACAGAAAGAAATAAAAATTGAATGGGAGAAATTAGCACTGTTTAGTTGTAATTATTTGAGAGATTACAAAAATTGAGATTGAGCCAGCGGTTCTTCACTGGGGCAGCAGGAAAACAGCTGACATTTGAAAATAGGCGACATGAATGTTAATGGAGTATGTTGCTCATCAAAGTCAGTTTTATTCCAGATCTGGATTAACATATTTGGTAGCCCACCTGGTACCATAGGAATATAACAAATGCAGGAAAGAAATGGTCATTGGATTTGCAATGTGGTTTGTTTTTAGAAAGGGGCACTGGGCAATGTGAGGCAGGGTTAGGGTTAGGGTGTGGAGAACAGGTGAATCCATAAGGATGAATCATAGGTTGTAGTGGAGATCCTGGGGCATTTTTGGAATTGCCAGGACTATGAGATGGCTACCAGTAAGAGCTGCCAGCTTGGAATGAATTGCTATTTATTATATTATTATATTATTATATTATATATGACTATATTATTATATTAGCTGTGAGCAGCCCAGCTAAAGGGAAGGAACTGGAACCCCAGAGATTTTGTTGTGTGTCTTAGATGGACATGGAACTATAGGATCTGATATTTGCCCTGCTTGTTTTGGATCTTGCATTGGTTCACTTTATTTTTCTTTTCTAAAAGTATTTTTATTTATTTACTTGAAATCAGGTAAAAAAAAAAAAAAGACAAAGACAAAGACAAAGTGATAAAGGTGGGCAGAGAGAGAGAATGTGTACACCAGGGCCTCCAGCCACTGAAAACGAACTACAGATACGTGCACCACTTTTTTCTTTATGTGAGTACTGGGGAATTGAACCAGGATTTTCAGGTTTTTCAGGCAAGCACCTTAACTGTTAAGTTATCTCTCCATCCCATTGTTCACTTTTTATTGCAACGCCATCTTTTGCTGCATGAACTTTGTGCCATTCGCTTTTGGTTTCACAGTTTACAGGATTATAGGGCTGTTTGAACAATACTGGCATTGAAAATCTATGGGGACTTTTAAATCTGAACAGAATGCTTTGCATTTTACATCATGGATTATTATCAATTTATGAAGGCAATGGGTGAAATATCGTGCTTTGAATTAGTTGTCCCCCATAGACACATGTGTTTTGAAGACTTGGTTCCCATCTGGTGGTATTTAGGGAAGTGGATACTTGCTGGAAGAGGAAGATTGTTTTGGGTAGACCTTGAGGTTTACTAGCTCTAGTGTGATAATGCCAATTTGGCTCACTCTCTTGGTCCTGTTACCCCCTTCTATGACAGAGGTTATGTTCAGCTTCTGTTCATGCCATGCTGTTTCCTGCCATCATGAAACTTCTCCTCAAGACCATAATCCAAAATAAATATTTATACTCTCATCAGCTGATTTTTTTTAGAAAAACAGAGAGATAGAGACAGAGAAGGAGAATTGGCATGCCAGGGTCTCAGCCACTGAAATCAAACTCCAGATGCTTGTGCCACCTAGTGGGCATATGTGCCCTTGTTCTTGCCTCACCTGCGTGCATCTGGAGTACATGGGATCTGGAGAGTCAAACATGGGTCCTTAGATTTCACAGGCAAGTGCCTTAACTGCTAAGCCATCTCTCTAGCCCTCATCAGCTGCTTTTGACTGGGCTCTTTATCCCAGGAACATAAAGGTAAATTCAACAATTAAGATGACATTATTCACTTCAAATTGTTATTCGTGCAGATTAGTGACATTTGTCGGTACATTGCTTTGAGTAGAACTTGAAATTTATTATATTGAGACTATTATTATCAATATGAAACTATTACCATCTTATTAGTTGCATATAAATTATGTAAAACCTATGTCATAGTTCAGTGCATATGACATAATCCCAGTTTTGTTAGGGCTCTGCAGAAAATACTGGAAAAATAAATTTATGGCAAAAGTTAAATTATTCATATGTTTAAATTTTCTTATCTTACATATACTTACATTATAGAACATTTTAATTTTTTATTTTTATTCTTCTCAAATAACCATTTGTGTTTTTTTCATTTTATTTATTTATTTGCAAGAACAAAAAGAATGGGAGTGCTAGGGCCTTAAACAATGTACATGAACTACAGGTGCATGTGCCACTTGGTGAAACTGGCTTTATCTGGGTAATTGGGAATCAAACCTGAGTCATTAGGCTTTACAGGCAAGTACCTTAACCACTGAGTAATCTCTCCACCCCACCATTTATTTTTTAACTGTCAGAAAAATATAATTCACTAATATTAAAATGTTTTTGTAAGAAGTAATCAAGGAAGTCAATGTAGTTTTTTATTAGGCGTATCCATTTTCACCAAATGGTCAAAACAATGCATGTTTAATAATTTTTAAAACAACAGAATAAACATTAGATTGAGGGCTGGAGATACAGCTTAGTGGTTAATGCACTTGCCTGTGAAGCCTAAGGACCTAGGTTCAACTCCCCAAAAAACACATAAGCCAGAAGCACATGGTGGAATATGCATCTGGAGTTCATTTTCAGTCTCTAGAGACACTTTCACACCCATTCTTTCTCTCTCTCTCTCTCTCTCTCTCTCTCTCTCTAATAAATAAGTGAAAATAAAATATTTTTAAAATAAATTTAAAAATCCATCAGATTTAGGAGTTCCAGGACACAAGATGTTCAATGTGTGTCTACACAATTATACATTTACAAGTCTATGTATTGTATTAGCATTTTGGAAACAAACCTGAATATAGGTAGATCTAAAATTCCAAGGGGATTCAAGTGAGGCAATGCAAAATTCTGAAAGATCAGGGTCAATATGCTTGGAGGAAAATGTCTCTCAAAACACTATGATGTCTTCCTTGTTAGGAGGAAATGTCTTAACTGCTGAACCATCTCTGCAGCCCCTGCCATCTTTATTTGTAAGGAACTAGCTGATCATTATGCTTAATCTACTGAACCTAAGAAAGCTGAAAAATACTGGCATCATGATGTGGCTTCCCTGAAATGTGAGGTAAAATTTGCTCAATATTCATGGCAGTAAGTCAGTCCACAAAGTTGCCAGCTCATGAAGTCCCAGCATGCACTAGCTCCCCACACTTCTTTCTCTATGCATATACTCACATATATTTACTTACTCCTACTCTTGCTCATGGGCTCATAGTTCTAATCTAAGCTTTTATTAATTTTACAAACATGAACTTTACATCCTTCCTTTTAAAATTTCTTTTGTGGTTGCTGATGTTCACAAGTACAATGAGCTTAATTTTTTCCCCCTAAAATAGGAAGATAGAGAAAACAAGGTCCTAGGATGGCTAGGTTCAGGTCAGAACTATTAACTTCCTTTTGAAAACTCAAAATCACTTCAGTTCGAGATAGATTTAGTTGGTTTTAATAGATTTCTACCTTGTTGCCTCCTCTAAAACTACCTACTCACTTGATTTTTCTAAGATTTTTTTTTTCTTTTCTCTTTTCCTCCTTTCCTGGAACTCACTTTATTGGCAAAATCATTTTCTTTTTATTTTCTGGCTTTCAGGTCATGTTCTGTGAGTAAGTTAAACCCATATAATCACTGGGCAAGCATTGTGAATGAGGTGAAACATGTCTTCCAGAAGGAAGATTTTAATTATGATTTTCTTTGTAGGATATCAGTGACATAATAAAATTTACATTTGCCATTCTTCTCTAAGATAACAAGGACTTTTATAATTAATTTTTGTTTAAATATGTTATTTTCATTGAAAGACATGTTAAAATATTCAAATGCTGATAGCCTGTACCAAAATACTTCTATCATTTTGTTGACATTTAATATTAATATTTAATCCACAGATTTGTTACTGTGATTATAACTAAATATCTTTATTTAAAATTCATAAGTTTTATTCACTAGGCATACATGAGCAAGCAATGCCATATGCATTATCCAAGATACTCTGATCAAATATTGAATTAAAGCATTCTCTTTGTTTCCTAAATTACCTCAATTTAACATTATTAGACATCTGAAATACTAGATTTTAACTATTGCTAAAATGTCATTTTTTCTGTGAATGATCATTCATATGTTATATTATGAAAAATAGAAACCACAGTTTTGAAAATGATATCATCTTGAGATGAGTCCACACTTACCAATAATATGCTGACAACAAAGTAATGGGAATGCTGAGAACAATTATACAGACCCCACTATACTTTTATGCATACCATGCTTCACTTATTTCTACTTCCAGTTGTTTGAGTAAATAATGACAAAATCTGCAATTTGAAAACAAAGATATTGCAACAGGTTCTGAGATCAATTTTACTGTCCAATATTATCCAAGTAATAATAAATCAATGAGTCATATCATATCTCCTAGATATCTATGTATAAGGTTCCATGTACCCTTCATATATCACAGATGACTAAAGTCATAAGGAGATTAAAGAAAGAGGGTTAGGTTTAAGATGACCACTGTTCTGAATTATGGAATACTTGGGATTTTTCTGGGATATATAACTTTTAGCTTTAATGCAAGTCCAAAATAAACTAGGATAAATTAGTCACCTAGTATGTTAATAAAGATAAGCAACTCACAACAATGATGATTCATAACAACTACTGTAATCATAAGGTAATCATAAAATTTACATGGAAATGCAAATCCCAAAATATCAAAATTGGTTTTAAAAATAAGAACAAGCCAGGCGTGGTGGTGCAGGCCTCTAATCCCAGCACTCTGGAGGCCAAGGTAAGAGGATCACTGTGAGTTCAAGGCCACCATTAGACTACATAGTGAATTCTAGGTCAGCCTGCGCTAGAGTGAGTCCCTACCTCAAAAACAAAACAAAACAAAAAAGAACAAACTTGGAAGACACGTACATCTCATTTTCAAATCTATTATAAAGCCACTGATAGCCAGGTATGGGTGGCACTTTGGAGGTTGTGGTAGGAGGACCATCATGAGTTTTAGGCCAGCCTGGGGCTATAAAGTGAGTTCCAAGTCAATCTGGGCTAGAGTGAGTCCCTGACTTAAAATAAATAAATAAAGTCACTGATAATGAGGCAATGCACTATTAGTGTAATGACAGGCATATAGATTTATGGAATAGAATTGACATATTTTCAAGTGATAAATTATCATTAATTATTGACAAAAGTACCATGTAAATTCAATTTGTAAAGTACTGTCATTACAACAAATGATTACATAGCAATTGGGCATCCATTAACAAAAGTAAATTTACAATCTTAGTTTATACCCAACCAAAAATTAACTTAAGATAAACAAATGGCCAATAAATTACAAAAATTATTTAATGTTATTAATCATTGTGTAAATTCAAATCAAGAACACAATGAAATATGCTTATATCTCAGAATGACTAAAATCATAAAGAAAAAAAAAAGAGGCTGGGAACATGATTCAATTGGCACAGTGCTTGCTGCCCTGCCCAAGCATGAGGATCTGGGTTTAGATTCCCAATACCCATGTAAAATTCTGGGAGTGGTGATGGGCGAATGTAGGCCCAAATCCAGAGAAGAAGAGACAGGAAGATGCTTGGGGCTCATTAGCCAGTCAGTCTAGTCAAAAGACCTTGTCTCATAGATGAGGGTGGAGAGTAATTGAGAAGGACACTTAAAATAGACCTCTGCGTCCACACACAAACACATTCTCTCAACCAAACACACCTGTATCCACACATGCAAAACTGCATACATATACGCAGGCACACAACACTCTATACTATAAACACTTTTTAAAAAGACAAAAGCTAAGAGTACAGATTACAAACCAAGGTCAACTTCCTGCTTCTCAGAAGCTTGCAACAAAAATTGAAAAAAAAAAAAAAAAAGATTCTTGGCAAGGTATGAGGCTGAGGGAATGCATTGAAGTTTACTGTTGGACAGACAGACAGATGGAAAGGGCCTGGGAGTCTTTTTTTTTTATCAGAATAAAATGTGAGAAAGAACCTTTCCAATGATGAGCCTGTGATGGTGGGGCTGGAAGGGGAAAATTGGCAAAGTAACAGATGCAATATACACAAAAGCAGTCTGAACTTAGCTGAGCTGAAAAATGCATAGTATGCTAATGCTTGAGAATGGCTCTGTGAGAGAGTGGCCTCTTCAGAAGGCTGCCTCAAGCTTGTTGGTTTTTAAACCAATTACTTTTTCTTTGGAACACAGCAAAAACTCTCTTCTGCCATCAAGTACCTTGTGTTTCAGTGTGGTCATGAAAGAACACAGATTGTTGAAATGTTAATGCTGTAGGAAGGCCAAGAACACAGAAAGGAGAAGGACTCCTACTTACTTTAAGACTAGTAACTTTGAAGGCTCAAAATACTGATATTTTACTATATTTCTGTATCTTGATCACTGTTTTACTTTGTCTCTATAAGTGTGTGGGGCATGCATACATATATGTGTTTGGTTTGCATTGTACGTATGCATGTAGAGGCCAGAGGTTGACCTTGGGTGAATTCCTCAATCATTCTCTGCCTTCTCTCACTGAAATCAGAGCTCACTGACTTAGTAAGCCAAGCTCACCAGACAGACCCAGGGATCTTCCTGTCTCTGCCTTCCCAGGCTGTTGGATAACAGCTGAGAGTCACCATGCCTACCATTTTACATAGGTGCTAGGGATCTGAGGTCCTATTTTCATGCTTTTATGACAAGCACATTACTGACTGAGCTATCTATCCAAACTTTTTCTTTAAATTATCATTAGTTGCTGTTCATATGTCTCTTTCTGCATTTTTCTGGGATTGAGGCATGATTTTGCCACATGGTGGAGATGCTCTGCTGCAGAGCTATGCTCTTCGCTTAGCTAAGAATCAGCATACCTTGGTCTCCACACACACAAACCTGGCTCAAATTTCAGGAAATATTTTAACGTAAAGAATAGAGGAGGGCAGGAGAGATGTTTTAGTGGTTAAAGTGCTTACCTGTGAAGCTTAAGGACTCAGGTTTGATTTCCCAGTATTCACATAAACCAGATGCTCATGGTGGTGCATAATGTCTGGAATTTGCCTGCAGTGGCTTGGAGTCCTGCTGCACCCATTCTCTCTCTCTTTCTCTCTCTCTCTCTCAAATAAATAAAATATCTCTAAAAAAGAGTAGAGGAGATATAAAATCCCCCAGCTGATTACCAAAATCCCAGTAGGCACATTGGGAGAAGGGATTAATGACACGTTCCATCTACTAGTATAGTTACAATAAGAGACAGAAATAACATGTGCATGAGGGACTGTGGCACAGGTTGCTCCCATAGTCCTTTAAACAATACATTCTTGACAAGTCTATGGGAATAATCATATAGTACAGATTTCATCTATGCCAGTCTATAACACATGCGCCTGACATAATAAAAGGATGCCACTTTTGTAAGACATAAAGAAAATGTAGGACCCTCAGACTGATACATCATGCACTGTTCCAAAATACACTAGTTGACACCAGAGAAGTAAGTGGGAAACTGTAACAAAAAATTCAATTGGAAATGTATTCAATAATACACAACAATACCAAGATACCAAGAGAAGGTTGTTCCATCAAAAGTTTCTCACATAGAATTGGAGATCTATCTCTAGTTTCTCAAATCTCAAGATGGAAATATGATAAAACTAGGCAATACAATTCTACTAAAAGTTCATATTCTCTAGCAATTTATTCCAAAATTATCAAGGTAGATGAAATGCAATACAACCAATTCAAAAGCTTAAGGTTTTTTTCAATAAATTCCAATAAAACAAAGAAGAAACAGCTTTAAGAAATAAGGAATACAATATAGGATGCAAATAATAAGTTTCAAAAGGTACAGAACTTTTGATTAAAAAAAAAACCAAAATCTTAGGAACATAAAGCTCAATAAACCAAATGATAACTCACTGGAAAGCTTCTCCAATATACTTCATTATGTATAAGATACCATTTCAATGTGTTCAGACAGGGTTGATGAATAAATGATAATGATGAAGATGATTATAAACACATCATAGAAATTTCTGTTTTTCCATTTTAACAGCCTAATGGACTGGGATATGTCCTTGGACAAAAATATGACATATATTAAATATCTCTTCCTTAAAGGAAATTTTACTCTCACTCTGTGAAACTCAGATATAGTTTCAATTTTCCAACAAGAGTTTTGTGAAGCTATTTTGTGGCTTACTAATTTATGAGGAATTAGCATTTGATATCTCTGTAATGTCCCTGAATACAGTAGAATTAAAAGTAATTTGATTGAAACTCGATCTGGAAATGTAATATGGCTAGGATCATTCATGAATTTATTCTCCATTATTGTGATTACTATCAGTGTGGCTTATTTCCTTTTCAGCCTTAATTCTTATCCTTACTTAAATAGACACAGGTCTTGGTGTTTAGGAGAAAGAACATATAAACTTGTGGAATATGTAGAGATGATAAAAGATAAAAATATAAAATAATCCTAATTAGTATACTTAAAGCATAGACAACTTTGTATTCCATCCTAATTCTTTCATAAAAATGTAATCTTTTTGGAAGAGGGGTGGCAATCTGTGTTGGTTTTAACTAGATGTCCTCCATAATGTCACAAGTTCTGAATGTCTATCCCCCAGCTGATGGCAATTGGGGAGTTAGAGTTTGCTGAAGGAGGTTTGTTGCTGAGGATGGTTTATGGGTATTATAGCTAGCTTCTTTTTGTCAAAATCTGGCTCACTCTCTTGCTACTCTCCACCTGCTATGACAGAGATGAAGTTCAGGCTCTGCACATGCCATGATTTCCCCTGCTATCATGAAGCTTGCCTTCCATACTATAAGCCAAAATAAATCATTTGTCCCATTAGCTGCTTTTGGTCAGGTGTTTTGTTTCAGCAACGTGAAGGTAATTACAACACATTGAGAATAGCTCCCATTTATCAAGAGTTAGATCATATTTACATGAATGATGCTTTCATAGTCTTTGACTGATCTAAGAGTAAGTATGGTGCCATTATATGATACATAAAACTATACTTAAAATCAGGCATGATGGCACATGCCTTTTATCCCAGCACTTGCGAGGAAGAGGTGGGAGGATCGCCGGGAGTTTCAAGGCCACCCTGAAACTACATAGTGAATTTCAGGTCAAACTGGGCTAAAGCAAGACCCTATATTGAAAAAAAAAAATCCACTTAACACCTGTGAGATCTTTGCTCCTCCATGAAAAGGTGTAATCCCAGGGTTAAGGTGTTGGCTCAATGGATAAAATGCTCGCTCTGCAAGCAGGAGCACAACAGTTTGGATTTCTGGCACCCACTTAAATGTCAAGACAGGAGAACTATAGATCAAGCCAACTAGTGAGAGTAGCAGAATCTATGAGTGGTGTGTGAAGATACTTAAGCCATCCAAATATACAGTGAAACACTGATGAAGTGTTGGTAGTAGATGGGTGGAATGTCAGAACCAAGCCATTTCACTTATTATGGGAAAATAAACAATGAGTATGATCTTTACTTAAGTATGAATTATTTAAGCTATAATGCCTGTACTTTTTGCTCCGGCGAAGACTTTCTATAGAAGAAAGCACAGTTTTATAGGATCTTGATTTTGAAGTCTTTAGCCCCATTTTTTTTTTGTTGTTGTTGTTAAAATGGTTTTAACAAAAAATGCAGGCAATAGATGTGCTGGTTCTTCCTCTGTTGACTTTCACATTCCCTTTTATCCTATGTTAAAAAATGAAAATATTCACTGTCTTCCTACACTTTGCTTTGTGTGGTGAACCCTTTCAGGATATCAAGCAAAGGGATTATTTGAGATAATAATAATGGCTCAGATAATGTGAATGATTCTAATTTACTAGCAAAAAAAAATCATCTTGTGAGGCAAGTGGTTTCTACATTATTACTTTCCAAGAAATTAAAGGGGAATCTCATCAAAGTTTTAGATAACACATAATTAAAATATATTTGAAGGTGGATCAATAGACTGTTCTTGTATATAATGTTGAAGGAGTTAAAATGTGAATAGCTAAAATGAAACATTTATTTTCTACCTCTTTTAAATTGAAGAGTAAAATTTATGTTCAAGTATGGTGACAAGTATTCAAAAATCAATATCACCAGGTATGGTGGAGCACACTAGCATTTGGAAGGCAGAGGTAGGAGGATCATTGTGAGTTTGAGGATAGCCTGAGACTACAGAGTGAATTCTAGTTTAGCCTGGTCTAGAGAGAGAGATATCATACCTTGAAAAGAAAAATCAATATCTAGAGCTTTCATTGCAAATCCCTTAGAACACAGGTATTTGCATGGAACTATAAGGTATGCAATTGAGAAATTATTAAGAGAAAGTACATCATATTAGGGTAAATTTCTGGGGGAAATGTAGTGAAAATGGCAATTAAAATTAAAAAGGAAAGATTCTAAAATTTCTGACTACTAAAATAGAATGTATTTATGTTTAAATAAATAATAAGTATCAGCATATCATTATTTCATTGAAAATTATTTTATAGTGTGCTATAAATTATTTTTCTTGTGCACTACTTTACTAGTTTTAATTACTATATTATTGAAACTTGGACATGACAACTCACTAAGGAAGATGATCAGAAGCACGTAGCTGTAAAGATTTTCTGGACTTGAGTGTTAAGATATTTGAAACCACTAGATTCATTTCCTATTCACAAATTTTTATTTATGTGGTGGAAGGTCCTGCCACTGAGTCAGAAAAAAAATTACTCTTCAGTGAATGTCAAGTGAATCTCAAGCATTTAACATAGGAAAAAAATATTTTGTTTTATGTAGCAAATGTCTGATTTTGCTAAAGTCGTACAGTAAATTTCACTGCCAGAAAGGGATGGTGTGATTTTTAAGTTAACACCAATTATGTCTTTTTTACCTCAGTGATTTTAAAATTTAGATAGACACAACTTTCTCAGTCTGTTTTTCTTTTTATCATTGTCTGATTTCATCATTACTCGTTCCCTAGTAATTTTATACTTTTAAAACTATGAAATATGTATTTTTGCACATAAAAATCTGGAGTATGAGACAATAATGTCAACAAATAGTAAATCTTCATTCCTCCAGAGACAATGAAAACAAAAACAAATATCAGTATCTATTTAGAAAAAAAAATGACATTCTAGTGATGGTCCAAGTTTCCATTAAAGAATTTGTAACGCCATGTTTTTCATTACATTGTATTATCATTGTGTGTGTGTGTGTGTGATGTGTGTGTGTGATGTGTACGGTCATGTGTGTGTGAGTATGTGAGAGTGTACCTTTGCAAGGACATGTTTTGAGGTGAGAGGGCAATTTTTAGGCAGTAGTCCTCCTTCCTCCTCCTTTGATGCATGATCTCTCTCTCTCTCTCTGCTAAAAGTTTCTTTCTCCAGGCTATGATTGTCTCACTCTGGAGTAAGCTATCACAGAAAAAGAATGGAGTAGTTACAAAGTTTTCTTGTTCATTTTTATTTTATATCTTATTTATATAATGTGACATAGCATAACAGTAAAAATATACTTGATCCTATTCAATTTAGAAAACATAGAAATGATATAATAAAATTAAAATTACTTGTAGCTCAGAGTTAAATGGCTAACATTTTAGATTGATTTTTATTTTTGTCACAATATATTATAGGATAATTATTATGAAATAGATGAAATTTCTTCTTTTTTTTTTTTTTTTTTGGTTTTTTGAGGTAGAGTCTCATACTAGTCCAGGCTGACCTGGAATTCACTATGTAGTCTCAGGGTGGCCTTGAACTCACGGCGATCCTCCTACCTCTGCCTCCCGAGTGCTGGGATTAAAGGCGTGCACCACCACGCCTGGCGAAATTTCATCTTTTTAATTAAATTTTTACACCAAAAAGATTGTATTTTGTATAGCAAACTTCTTTCAAATTGAAACATTCCTTTTTGGAGAAGGTGTGGAAGGAAGCTCAGGAGACTCAGGAAGTCAACAAGTCTGGGAAAATGTTTTAAGACCCTGCTCTAAAGATATATAAAGGGAAACTAATGCTTGGGAAGAGACTTTCTCACCAGCCAAGCTGTCTGCAGGTTGTGTAGTGTGCTCCAGAGATTTAGCTTCCATGAATCATCTACCTATGCTAGAGTAGGCTTTTTGATGATGCAGTTGCCTTTGAGTCATCTGTTGCTCCTGTAAGTAAACCTTCACCTTGCTCTATAAGTAATCCCAAATAACTTATTGTGTCACCAAAACTGATTTTGTTGAAATCATACTTTGGTCTGTTGTCTCAGCCCTAGATAAGTGTATAAACATGTGTTCATGGCTCCCAAGGGAAAACATAATTCTCACAACATTTATTATAACTTGTTAAATCCTTTTTTATCTTTATACAGTCATGAGAATCAAACCTAGGACCATAACATATACAAAAATCATCAGTCAATCACGAAAATATGTTGCTATCTGTCATTTTACTTCCTAAGGTTGGGTATTACTAAGTTTCCAAGGCTTGCCTCAGACTTTGCTATGTGATACGCCTGTCTCAGCCTCACAAGTATTTGTGATTATAGGCCTGGGTCCCCAGGCCAGACTTATTATTATTAACCCTTTTATATACTGGTTAATAAATAACTACCTAACTTTCAAATGGAAAATAGATTAAGTAACAGACTTATTTTTTGAAGCACTTTAGGTTCTGCAGAAATAGCTTTTATTTACCTTTTTTGACTAATACCTCTCCCAAATTTTCCCATATTACTTACATGTGTTATTACATTAGTATATTTGATAAGACTTATGAGTCAATATTTATTCATAATCAGTGACTAAAGCCCATAATCTATATTAGTGTTCACATTGTGCTATATAGTTAGTATTGTAAGTTTTGGCAGACTTTTCATTGCCTAAAATATTCCAGGAAAGTTCATCCTGTTCAATGTGCAATGACAAAGCTAGACACTGTCCTTTGTTTCAGGTATAATGGTCAAGATTTAAGTTCCTGATGATCTGATTTTACACACACACACACATACTTACTTTATTTTACAATATTTAACATTTTGTGTGTGGTATGTTGCTGTGTGTATAGTATATTCACATGCATTGCTAGTTGAATACCGAATTGAAGAGTATTGGCTGCAGGAGAATATTAGGTTTCTCCCTCTGTCACTCACTTTCCTGTTTTTGCTTGTACAATATCTCTTACAGATTTCAGAGTTCAACATTCCTTTTTCTTTTTATTAGAGAGAGAGAGAGAAAGATACAGAAATAAGCAGGTAAAGAGAGAGTGAGAGAATGGGCTTGCCAGGGACTCCAGATACTGCAAACAAACTCCAGATGCATGCACCCCCTTGTACATCTGGCTTACATGGGTCCTGGAGAGTCAAACCTGGGTCCTTTGGTTTTACAGGCAAGCACCTTAACTGCTAAGCCATCTCTCCAGCCCTAGTGTTCACCATTCTTAAGCCCCAGCAATTCTCTGGTCTCTACTCCCCAAGGTACTAAGGTTACAGATGTGTGTGGCCATGCCTAGCTTTTTAACATGGGTTCTGGAGATTTGAACTCCTATAGTCCCAGGTACATTAGACCCTCATGCTAACACAGGAAGCACACTAACCATTGAGCAAGCCCTCCATGACTATTTTATAATATTGAAAAGAAAGATTAAATATATTCAAAGTATGTAAATAGATTATTTTATAAATATGCACATATTACAGGAATTACTACAATGGGATTTTCAACATTACTATCTATCCACTTTAGAATCCCAGAAATTATTTATAACTGGGTTTATGTTTTGATAAAAAAATCTCTCCACCTTTCCCCCCCTTTCCATCACCCTTCACTTGGCAACTACCTCTTTATTCTGGTTCTGAATTGAATTTCTTAGATTTCATGTAGAAATGAGATTGTACAGTGTTAACCTTTGTCTTTATAGCTTATTATATTTTGCCTTATGGCCTATCTGGGTTTGATGATGTTGCTTCCTTATTTTTATGGCTTAATATTTCATTATATATATATATATATATATATATATATATATAAAATGAAAAATATATACTAGATGATACTTATAATTTGCCACAATTTCCTTATGCATTGACCTATATGTAACTTAGTTTGTTTTCATATCTTGACTATTTTAAATAATGCTGTAATGAATGCAGATGTGCCATTATTTCTTCCATATACTGACTACTATCCTTTAAATATGTACAAAAAAAGTAATCACTGGATCATATGATAGTTCTATTTTGGAGAAGGCTCCATAATATTTTCCATAATGGCTATACATATTTACATCCCTAGCCATGTACAAGAGTCCTCTTTTCTCCATATACTAGTCAATACATTTTTATCACTGCTTGTTCATCATAGGCATTCTAACACGTTTGAAGTGATAGTTCATGGCGGTTTTTATTTACACGTAAGTGCCACTGGCTTTTTATTTTTTCGAACTATGTTAATATCCATATTATCTTTCCTGAATTACTTAAGACAACTCAACTTGCAAATTATTTATTTTTAATCCTAAGAAAGTTTTGTAATATATATTTTAGTGCAAAAATTCACTAGTCAGTTTTTTTCCAAGAAAAATGCCTAGTTATAATACAGCAAGCATTCAGTTAATATATGTAATTATAAGTGGTGTTAAGAATCTATTGATGTACATTTTGTTTATTTGCATATCTTTGTAAAATTATGTTCAAGTCCTTTGCTCACATATAAATTAAAACGTAGAAGAAAGCTCCGAAATAAACCCACATATACATAGTCAAATAATTTTGACAGGAGTGCCAAATATAGACAGTGTAAAGTCTTTTTCATAGGGGATATTGGGAAAGCACATATCTATGTGAAAGTGAAATTAGATCCTTATCTTACCAGACGACTTCAACATGCAGCCCACATGCCACACACAGTCCCAGGATAGCTACAAAGGTCACTCAACTCAGTTGTTGACATCAACTGTGGTGGTTTGAATCAGGTGACCCCTTAAACTTATGTGTTCTGAATGCTTGGGTCCCCAGCTGGTAGAAATTTGTGAATTGAATCATCCTGGAGGTGGTGCCTTTTTGGGAGGTGGGCTTTTAAGCGTTATATACAGTTTCCTATTGCCAGTGTTTGACACACTCTCCTGCTGCTATTGTGCACCTGATGTTGGCCAGGAGGTGATGTCTACCCTCTGCTCACACCATTGTTTTCCCCTGCCATTATGGAGCTTCCCCTTGAGTCTGGAAGCCAAAATAAACCCTTTCCTTACACAAGCTGCTCTTGGTCAGGTTCTTTGTGCTAGCAATGCAAAGTTGACTGCAACAGCAAAACTGGTACCAAGAAGTGAGTTCCCCATTGCTAGAAAACTAACTGTGGCTTGGTCGTTTGGAACTGTCTTGAGGGAAGAATGTGCAAGGATTTGAAATGTTGCTCAATGACTTCTTGAAGTGTTTTAATTACAGTTTTATGTACCATTCCAGTTAGAGCTGAAAGACCTGAATGCAATAACAATTACAGAAAGTGAGGTTTTGCTAATGAAGGTGAGAAAGACTTTTTTGTTGGTTTGTTTTTTGTTTTTTGAGGTAGGGTCTCACTCTGGTCCAGGCTGACCTGGAATTAACTATGTAGTCTCAGGGAGGCCTTGAGCTCATGGTGATCCTCCTACCTCTGCCTCCCAAGTGCTGGGATTAAAGGCGTGAGCCACCACGACCAGCCTAGAAAGACTTTTACCTGTATTAATCTAGAAGCAGTTTGTGTGAGAAGATTGCTGTTATGCCTGTTTCCTGAGAACTTGTTTGTTTTTTGAGACAGGATGTCATTCATGTACCAAAGTCTATTCTTGAACATGCTATGTTGCCAAGGCTGGCCTTGAAATCCTTATTCTCCCACCTTTACTTCCTAAAGTGCTTGGGTAATAGGAATGTATCACAGGACATTCAAAAGAAGCTATAATCATGAAATGTTCAATGTACCAGTTGTAGTGGTACATATCTATATTTTAGAACTTAGGAGGTGGGGGTAGAAGAATCAGTAAATCAAGACCAGCCACGCCAACATAGGTGGCAGCCAGTCTGAGCTACATAGGATTCAGGTTCCAAAAAGAAAAAGAAAGAAAGAAAAACCAAAACAGGGCTGAGGAAATGGTTCTACAGGTAAGAGAGCTTGCCATACAAGCTGAAGGCCCGATTCCACCTGTTTCGGTTTCCCAGCAGATATAAATATTGGGTGTGGGCACACACACTTGTAACCCAATTTTGTGGGGGCCAGAGACCAGAGTATCTCTGGGGCTCACTGATCAACTAGTCTGACTAGGCCAGTGATTGGTGTGAACAGTTCTAAATTCATAAAGAAACTCTGTCTATTTCAAGGAAACATGTGGATGAGTGACAGAGGGCACCTGATATTATCTTCTGGCTTACACACACATGCACATAACACTCACATATGTCTACCACACAAACTTCACTACACATGCTATACATATGGATATGCAAAAAATAAAATATAAAACACACCCCCAAACTCAAAATCAAAAAATAAGTCCAGAATCACAAAGACCAATTAGAAAACATTTAGTTATTCTGCATTTTGCTACAATTAGAAGTTATAAACTTTTCAAAGATTTAACTTTATTAAACAACATACCAAGAGAACAGGATGTTTCAATATTTAATTTTTTGTTTATTTTTTATTTATTTATTTATTTGAGAGCAACAGACAGAGAGAAAGAGGCAGATAGAGAGAATGTGTGCGCCAGGGCCTCCAGCCACTGAAGATGAACTCCAGACATGTGCGCCCCTTTGTGCATCTGGCTAACGTGGGTCCTGGGGAATTGAGCCTCGAACTGGGGTCCTTAGGCTTCACAGGCAAGTGCTCAACCACTAAGCCATCTCACTAGTCCAGGATGTTTTAATTTGTTATCCTTCCACTACTTTTGATAATTTACTGTAGGATTCTTTTATGTTTTCAAGAAAATGCCTCTTGTGATATTATATTTTCTTATTTGGATGATGAAAAGAGTTCTGTACCTTTAACACAGGTGTCACAAATTGTGGATATACATCCACTGGAACTACATTAGCATCAGCAGCAGTGCCAGGGTTGGCTGCATCTTTGGTGTGGCTTCTCTCTTGCTCATCCTTCAAAGCCTCCTCATAAAGATTTGCAAAGGAACTAGGGGTGCTGCTATTTGCCTTTGCCAGGAGCTTCAGGACTTACATCTTGTGTGTTTCAGCATGGGTCTGGGGACCCCAGAGGAACTCATAGCATGGAGGTTCACTGTTGGCCACCTGGCGGTAGTCCAGGTACTTCAAATTCACCAAATAGTGGTTCATGAGCTTCTGAGGCTCTCCATAGATCAGTGCTTCTTCCCAGGATAAATCTCCATCTCTTTTAGGATTTTCCACATATATTCTTCACTGATGGAGTTACCATTCATAAAGATCAAAGCCAAAATGCCCATCAGGAAACCAGTCTTCGGTAAGCCCTGGCCAGCACAAACCCTTCCATTGTTGGGGAGATTCAACTTGCTGATAAGGTTGTATGCTTGTGGGTTTGATTAAACTTCTCTTCATTAAACTGCAAAGATATCTGCAAGCTTCTCAGAGGTTTTCCTGAGATTTTCAGGCAAATGTTTCCTTTCTTTCCTCTCAAGAACCTTCAGCATGTGTTCTATGGCAGTAAGTCACTTCATATTACAGTTGTTAAGTAGAATCTTCACCATCATAATGGCCTTTCTGTCAAGAAGCTCTGGGTGTATACTAGTGTAGACTAGATCCTCATAAATCCTTTCAATTTCTTCAGTGGAATAATTATCTGAATTAAACCAAGCTATAACCACAGTATTATCAGTGTGCAGTGCTGTGTGCTGAAGCATCTCAGGAGTGATACATAGCCCAACAACAGGCAGGGTCCCAGAGGAAGGACTGGACTCTTCTGGTGTGTCTGCTATTTCTGGAGCAGCTGCATAAACTTCAGTATCAATTTGGGCCTGGTGCTGGTGTTTCCCATGGAGATTTAGCTTACTCTTCTGACCTGGGGGTATGATAACTCCGGTTAAGAACACTATCAAGGATTGTGGGAAGAATGTTGGCGATGCACGCACCAGAAAGAGGGAACAAAATGGCATGAGCACTTTCAGCATGGGCATACCTCTTTGTGTTTAATTCTGCCTCTCTGGGTTACTATGAAAACATAAGGACCTGCCCTGTCCTCAGTAGATTAGGACAAAGTAGCTTGCTATCCTGGGTTGGCAGCAGGGACCAGTAATGGAAACCTACTGTTTTAAGATGTGGAAGTCCAGTTACTTCTGTCAGAATCTTCTCATCAATTGTTGGCAAATATTAGGCCTGTCTTCCCTATTGCTTTGAAATTGTCACCTGAAATCCATACAACATGTCCTTGAGACTCTAAAGAGGAAGGGAAGGAGCTTCTTAAACTATCATCTCTGTAACAGCAACCACAACTGTGAGTTATTTTGAAAACTCATGGGATGCTTGGGTACACATCTGACTCCCATTCAGGGTGCTCACCTGATCTCTAGACATTATGTGGTAGACCTATCTTCTTCTTACTAGTAACTGCACACTCATGACAAAGAGCTATCTTTTCTTAGATTTCATGGCCACTGGGCCTAGTGGTGTGGTTCTGTAATCCCAGTTCCTTAGGATGACAAAAAGTGCAATACCTTCCTGGGTTCCAGGGCAAGGGCAAGGTCAGCCTGAGAAATTTAGTAATAACCTTTCTGGAAATGAAGGCAAAGAGGAAGCTTATGGGTCTAGGCAGTCAGTGAAGCATTTGCCTTTAAAGCATGAGAACCTGAGTTTGATCCCTGGGACCCATACAAATGTCAGGCATAATGGCACATGCCTGAAATCCAAGCACTGAGGAGGCAGAGATAGGTATATCCTTCAAGCTTGTTTTCTAGCTAGTCTAGCCTCATTATTGAGGCTCACCTGTCCATGGATGCCCTAGGTCTCAAGGCTGAGAATAAGGGATATATTCTACTGTATCCAGACATTGTTCTTTAGCTGAGCTCATAAAAATATCTATAAATTCTCATACTGTGGACTCAAACAACTATTAGTTTTCACCCCATACTATGGAGGAAATGATAATGATGAGTACATGTCCCATCATTACTGAACAACTAACATAGGGTGCCAGCAGGTGAGAGGCTCCTTGGGTCCTCTCACAGGGCCTTTACCTTGATTTTGGCTCCTACCTGAGACATTTATGTTTACTACAGGATTCTCTATTTACCACTGAGGCCCTCATATCCCAGAGACTGAACTTGCCAAAATTAGCCCAATAGCATGTCCAGACCTTAGAGTCAACCTCCCACAATTAATGACAAGAGCAAGCAATGATCCACTTGATTCTTATGGAATGATTTGTTCAGAATTTACTCAAAGCCTACCTGCACAGAACTTGGCACTGATTTTGTTGACCTGAAATTCCCCTGCCTTCATTCCAAGATTCTCAAATTTGAGGAAGGGATGCTCCTCAGAGGCAGACATAATTTAATAACAAGGATGTTGTTTCTGAAAATGGAGCAATTCTCCCAAACCCCCCCAAGGTTGTCTCATCTGAGCTATTTCAAGATTCACAAGAGCCTGACGTGGTGGGGGGAAGAAGCTTCTCTTCAGAAGTGAATCACAACTTAAGATTCTTGGGGAGGGATGCCACTTCTTAGGTGGATAGAAGCTGAGACTGAAAGCTCTCAGGTCATCTAAGACTAACATCACTGATGAGGCTTTTCCACTGGGTCTAGACTAAGATGGAAGAACAGCTGGTGTGGGGGGGTGGTTCTGAGACAGAATAAACTGTTACATTTTGGGGGCAGTCACTGGTGGATGATGGGCATTTGCTGCTCTTGTTGATTTTCTCACCTGATTCTTGGATGCAGTGGCTTTGGACAGAACTCCTCCTGAATTCAGAGATCTTGGTCCTCCAACCTGTTGCCAGCAGTGCAGAGAAGAAAATGGCAGCTATACAAAAGGAAATCCCTGGAAAGAGAATCAACTGCAAGCACCAAAGAACCTGCACCCACTCTGGCTTGGAGGATCTGACTCCCACAGTCTCAAAGAACCTGTGCCTCCTTGGGCTTGTAGTATCAGACTCCCACAATCTCAAGGAAGCTGTGGCATTCTCTGGCTTGGCATATCTATCTGGCTCCCCCAGACTCAAGGAATTTGTGCATTGCTCTGGCTTGGAGTGTCTAATTCACACAATCTCATAGACGATGCATTTGCTCTGGCTTGGATTGTCTAAATACAACAATCTCATACAACCTTTGCCCCTTCTGTCTTGGAATGTCTGACTCCCACAGTTTCATAGAAGTCGTGCCCCTTCTGGCTTGGGCATTGCACCCATGGTATCATAGAGCTTGTGCCTCCTCTGGCTTGGAGTGTCTGACTACCACAATCTCATTGAATGTGCAACCTGTTGTGCTTTGATTCAGGTGTCCCCCATAAACTTAAGTATTCTGAATGCTAGTCTCCCCAGATGATGGCAATTGGAAATTAAAGCCTCCTAGAGGTGGTGCATTGTTGGGGGCAGGCTTATGGGTGTTATAGCCAGTTTCCCCATGCAAGTGTTTGGCACACTCTCCTGTTTCTGTTGTCCACTTTATGTTGGCCAGGGGGTGAACCCTTTGCTCATGCCATCATTTCCCCCTGCTATCATGGAGCTTCCCCTCAATTCTGTCAGCCAAAATAAACCTTTTATTTTCCTCCAAAGTTGCTCTTGCTTGGGTGATTTATGCCAGCAATGTGAACCTGGCTGCAACACAACCCCTCTGGATTTGGGTGTCTTATTCCTACTGTCTCATAGAACTTGTGAATCCTCTGACTTGGGTTATCTTGCTGCCACAGTCTCATACAAACTGTGCTCCCTCTGTCTTGGAGTATTTGGCTCCCAAAATCTTATAGGAACTGGCCCGAGATGGCTTGTGTTGTCTGACTCCCACAGTCTCATAGAATCTCTGCCCATCTTGTTTGGGGTGTCTTGCTTTCACAGTCTCATCAAAACTGCTCCCCCTCTGGCTCTGGGTGTCTGGCACCCAGAGTCTTATAGAAGCTTTTGCATTAGATGCTTTGGAGAACTTTGTACTACACCCTCAGCTACTCCATCATACCATGTGTCTCAAGCATTTCTGAAATTCTCTTTGCAGAAGTCTCCCTTATTGAACTGGTCCTGTCCTCTAGATTTGAAGTATAGGGAAATGTGCAATAACCAATTAGGTATTTTTAAAAATATTTTTGTTTATTTTTTATTTATTTATTTGAGAGTGATAGAGAGAGAAAGAGGCAGATAGGTAGAGAAAGAATGGGTGCGCCAGAGCCTCCAGCCACTGCAAACGAACTCCAGATGCATGAGCCACCTTGTACTTCTGGCTTAAGTGGGTCCTGGGGAATCAAGCCTCGAACCAGGGTCCTTAGGCTTCACAGGCAAGTGCGTAAGTGCTAAGCTATCTCTCCATCCCCCAATTAGGTATTTTAAGTCCATACTTACCCTAACCAAATATGATTCCTGTCTCTTTAAACCTAAGTTTCCCTGGAGTTGGAGAGATAATTCAGTGTTTAAATGTGTTTCATTGCAAAGCTTCGTAGCTTGGGTCTGATTCCCTTCTACCCATGTTAGCCAGATACACAAGGTGGCACAAGTATCTGGAGTTCATTTACAGTTCAAGAGACCTTAATAGTCTCATTCTTATTCTCTCTTTTTCTCTCTCTCCCTCTCACCTCTTCCTCCTTCTCTCTCAAGTAAATATATTTTTTAAAAGTTAAAAATAAAATTTTTCTTGACAAATGACACTTCCTTTAAAACTCTTGAGTAATATTTTTCCTCCAAATATTGAAAAACGTAGATGCATTTTTCTAAAGTAATGGGAAAAGGCTAAGCTGAAGAACACAAGGCATCAGAAGAGTTGGTCATTTTCAGAGAATATGAATTCCTTATCTTCACCATACAGATAACCTTTTATGTTATTTCTGTTGTAAAAAGTTTAATTATAGGAAAGGAGCTGACCTACATGATTTTGTAAATCCCAGTCTTTTGAAGTAAAGTGATAACAACACATTAGATTGTCATATTGTTACTACATATTAGTTTCTTTATTTATTATTCAATTTTTTAAAATAACTAATGATATATTTAAGTGTAGTGAGGAGAAAAGTGAATAAAGAAAGTAAAGGTTAGTATCACCATAAGAGTAGTGGAATAGAATTGGGACCTAGACAAATCCAGATCAGAAATCTATCCCACTTATATCACTTGCTGGCATAATTATGAGACTTCTGTTAGGCCTTTATTAGCCAATTGTGTTTTCTACATCTTATTTTGGAGTGAAAAATTAATGCTCTTCCAAAATTGATATTTTTGACATAAACTTTTTGAAGGAGGGGAGAGGTTACTGGGGATATTCTTAAGGAGGACTGGTATTTCAAACGTTATAAAACACTGCATTATTTTCAGTATATTAAAATAATATATTACAAGCAAGTTGGACCATTTGTGCTGACACACAGAAGAAGTCCAAAGGCTGAAGAAGGTGAAGCAGAGCCAGCCTGGTCTGTACCTTTGGCCTGATATGGTGGTTCATGACTATAATCCCAGCACTTTCGGAAGTGGAGGCAACAGGATTAAAATGTCAAGGACATCTGCTACATAATGAATTGGAAGCCAGTCAGGGCAATATATGACCCTGCTTCAAAAATATAAAACTCAGCACTGGGGAGACAGCTTAGTGAGTAAAATGCTTACCTTGCAAGCAGGATGACCTAAGTGAGATCCTCAGAACCCATGTTAAAAAAATAAGACAGGCATATTGATACATATCTGTAAGCCAAGTAGGGAGGAGGAGGAGAGAGGTGGTTCCCTGGGGCTTGCTGGCCAGGCCAATGAGAAATCATGTCTCACAAAAAGTGAATTGTGTGTGAAGAATCACAATCAATGTTGTCTTCTGGCCTCTACATGTATCTGCACATACCTGCACAATACACCAACATGTGTACCCACATATACATGGACATGGACATGAACAAACATATAAACATACACACATGAAAATAAAACAGAATCAAAATTAAATAAACAGTTTGATATGTAACATAGTATATATTAGGACTATTACTTATTGATTTAAAATAATTTACATGAGTATTTTCCTTCAAAATTATTTAACCTCTTTTTAGTATAACACTTACTTTAAATTCATCTTTATTGTAAATTTAATAAATGAATAAGCACATTTTTGAATTTTCTACTACCTTATATATACTGTTGTTTCTTTCTCTAATAATTTTGAGTTGTTTCTAACTCTCTCCTTTCCTCTCTTATTTTCTTTCTTTCTATCTTTCTCATGTTCTTTTTATTCTATGTTCATTTTTTCTTTATTATTAAGTAGAAAATTTGTATTGATACATCATGTGTTGGTTCCATTATTTCCCTCCTCCCTGACCCTACACCACTGAGGACCCTGCTCTAGTGGGATTGCTGGTATTCATCATGGAGTTGTTGGTTATGAGTTGTGAGAGCAGCAGTCTGTCATTGTGTGTCGGGGGAGAAGTAATGCCTCTGGATATTCCCTACCATCCTGTGGCTCTTCCAATCTTTCTGCCCTCTCTTCTATAAACTTCTCTGAGCCTTGGTGGATATACTTTAAGTCTACTTTAATATTGAACTCTCACCAACTTCTGGATTTCTGCTTTGGTAGCATGGGTTGAAAGGCTCACCATTGAAGCAGAACTCTTATTCATCTCACTAGTTCCTCCATGGTTTCACCTGGGCCCTAACTGCTATGCAGGGGGTGGTTCATCTCCTGCCAGGGAGTCAGCAATCTATTACTGTTTTGTTGGTAGATTTTGGTTATCCTTGGTTCTCACTGCTTTCTGGAGAACGAAGGCCATAATCATGCTGCCTCTCTTATGATTTTTGTTTGTTTGTTTCGAGGTGGAGTCTCCTTCTAGCCCAGACAATCTGGACTTCACTATATATTCTCAAGCTGGCCTTGAACTCACAGTGATCCTCCTACCTCTGCCTCCCAAGTGCTGGGATTAAAGGCATGCACCACCACACTTGACCACTCTCGCTTGTTTTTTGATTCTTATGTTTTTAAAAATATTTTTATTTTTTGAATGGTGTGGAAGGAAGAGACAGACACAGAAAGAGAATGGCTGTTCAAAGGCTTCTAGCCACTTTAAATGGAACTCCAGATGCATGCACCACTTTGTGCATCTAGCTTTAAGTAGATACTAGGGAACAAATTTGGGTTGTTAGGGTTTGCAGGCAAGTGCCTTAACTACAGTGTCACATGTAGCTTAGTAGCCTTGTCCTTTCTATGTAGCTGAGTCTCACCTTGAACTTTTGATATTCCTTCCACCACTTCCCAAATTCAGGAATTATATTGTAGTTTTTCTCCCTATTTTTTGCACCATGCCTGGCTTATAATATTTCAAGTAATAACTTTTTCCTGTTGTTTACAAATATCTGAGACTTCTCATTTTTCCTACTTCCGTATATTCTTTTGATATACATTGTATTAGTTTTCTCAGTGTAGTGACCAAAATACCTCACAAGAAGCTGTTTAAGGTAGGAGGAGTTTATTTTATTTGACAACTCCATGGGATACTATCCATAATACTGGGGAAAGTGTGGTGTCAGGAGTACAAAGTGCTGGTCACAGTCAGAAAGTAGAGAAACTTCAGCTCATGGAATGGTGTTGCCCTAGTTGTGTCCTCCCACTTCAATTAATGCAATCTATATACACCCTCACAGACATGTCCATGTCTCCTAGATGATTTTAGATCCTGTCAAGTTGACAATATTAACCATCTTAAGTCCATCTCTTGTCAGCTTCACATCCAAATATATTAAATTTAAGCTATACACTTTTACTCCTTTTTCATATAGGCACATGGACATCTCATAATGAAAAATGCATTTAGTCAAATTTCATAGCCAATCATATATATCCTTAATTCTACATTTCATGCTTGCAAAATCAGTACCTAGTAGAAGACATTACCAAGTTTGGCTATCAGCTCAGAGTGGATCTTTTGGTCCTTGTACCACATTTACTTTGATTTTGTATGCTGACACTTGGAAATACTTCTTTAGGTAGTTGAATTTAAGCAGGGAACTCTTCCAGTTCAGGCTGTCTCTTTTAAATTGAATTTGTATTTCATAACATGGGGTCATCCATGGGTACCTTCTTGCCCTTAGCATATCTTTCTTATTGTCCTTTGCAGAACAATAAGTTTCTCTTTAATCATGCTAATCTTCATAACAGTAATGGTTTTTATTTTGTTTGTTTGAGCTGCTTTGTCTGCAACTTTAAATTACTCATTCTTGTTTCCTTGTCAAACTTCATTTTATTGACATCTTTTTTCTTTGGCTTATTGTTCACTCTCTCAGTGTAGAGCTGCATAATAGCAGTGAGTAGTAACAATGACTCAGCCTGAATGGTATTCTGTCTTGAGATTTCTTTGGCCAAACAAATTAATCCATTACATTTGAATCGGGCCTCATTCAAATTCTCAGGTCAGGGGCAGAATGAGGGCAGACATTTTGACAGAATAAAATAGGAACAGCCTTTATCCCAGTACCCAATAGGGTACTTGTTCCTCTCTGAAAACTTGTGAGATTGGGCTCCACTTTCCATATTCCTGTCACACGTCTGACCTTCCATATTTCCACCAAAATGGCCCATTAAGCTTTGCTTATAACATTCTGTGGATTTTCTGGTCCAGAGTAGAAAAGTTGTGCACATTTCTCCCACAAATCATTTCTAAAAGCCTATAAACCCCATGGTATTATTAATGACAGAAAGGACTTTCACTTCTGTGATACCAAATGTCTGTATCAGTTAATTTTCCAATTAATGCGACCAAATACCTAACAAGAAGCAGCACATGGGAGAATATTAATTGCCTTCATATTTCTGGGGGCAAAATAAACAAAAAGATCAGTTTAAGGGAGGAATAGCTTAGATCAGCTTCCAGTTACAGGTAAAAATCCATCATGACAGGAAAAGCACCAAAGGAGGAGACTAAAACAGATGTGATCACATTCAGCCCACAGTGAGGATGAAGAGAGTGACAAATGCTGGTCCTTGGCCAGTTCTCTCGTTTTTGACCAGTATAGGACCCCAACCAATGGAACGGTGCTGCTCACAGTAACAGTGTATCTTCCAACCTTATCAATTAACCCTCATAAGCCTGCACAGAGACTAAGATAATCTACATAATCCCTCAAATGTAATTCTGGGTCCTGTCAAGTTGATAATATGCACCATCATATGTCCCCCATTTGTTATCTTGACCCCAAAATGTACCACATTTAAGTTATAACATTCCATCCCTTTTCTCCATAGGCCCATAGCCATGTCATAATGCAAAATACACTAAAATCAACTTCAAAAATCTTCATAGTCATTATCAGTTCCAATAATGTTTGAAAGTATATTTGCAGAGTCTGTTTTGAGGCTCAGGGAAACTCTGTGCAGTCCTATAACATTAAAAAATGAGTTACTTACCTCCTACATGGATTGCCACAAAGGAAACATTGCCAATTCAAAAGGGATCCAGGCAGAGAAAACTCAAAAGTCCTGTACTTCCATGTCTGACATCTAGGAATCATAATGGGATTATATGGGATAAAAAAGGCCTGAGTAGCTCCACTTTTCTAGCTGCGCATCTTTTTGGGCAGCACCATTTTGAATTTGCAGTTTTCTCTGGAAGACAACCTATGGTCCTGGCAACTTCCAAATCTGAAGTCTTCATTGCAACTTATTATTCATTTCCATAACTTCATGCCATGGGACTCTCAGGGACCCTGACCCAATCATATATTGTATAACCTCAGCAGCTCTATGAAACCATTGTGTCCTACCCTCTTAATCTTGAGTCTTTCATGCCTCCAAAACCACTCACATGGACAACAGAGCCGAGTTCTTCTTCCAGATTTGGATGAAGCATGGCCCCCTTGGACCAGAGCTGTGAAGGTCTCTGTATGCCTTCAAGGTTGACATTGTGAAACATTTCCCTAGGCAGTAGTGTCTTAGCAATTTATGCTTTCTCACTCTGAGTGAATTTATAATTTCACAAGATGGATCCTCCAATCAGTGGGATTTGCCCTCAGTACATCTTTTCTATTTTAGTTACCTTCTTATTGCTGGGACAAAATAGCTGAATAAAACTCAGTGTAAGGGAGAAAAAGGTTTATTTCATCTTACAGTTCCTGGTTACAATCTATCAGTGGCATAGAAATCATGATGTCAAGAGCTTGAAGGAAGCAATGTTGGTCATATTTAGCACATCGTGCAGAAACAGGGAGCAATAATGCTAGTGCTCAGGAAGCTCTCTCGTTTTTATACAGTAAAAGATTCAGGCCCATGGAATGTTACCTCTGACAGTTAATGTGGCTCTTCCCTGATACCTGATAGGTATGACCAGACGCTAACCTAACCTAGATAATCCCTTAAAGGTGATTCTAGGTCTTGTCAAGTTGACAATCTATATTGTGGTAGTTTGAATGTAAATGTTCCCCATATCCTCAAATATTTTTGATTAAGCTTCCTGTTTAGTACACAGCAGGAGAAGCAGCAAGAGGTGTGTCAATGAGGGTTGATCTTGAGTCTAACCCTTAGGTATTTTCAGAGCCAGCTTGTGCTCTGGCTGTTGGTTCTCTCTGCTATGGACGTATGATGTAGTGAGCCAGTTTCTTTGGTCACAATGAAGCTACCCCCTGGAAATTGTCAACCTGAAATAAGTACTTTCCTCCCATAACTTGCTTCTGGTCAGATGCTTGTTTCAATAACAAGGTAACTATAAACATATACAAACAATCACAGAAAGAAAATGTCTATTTTTGCTTACTTTTCCAGGGGATGCAAGCCTATCACCATGGGGAAGTCATGACAGCAGGAGCATGAAACATTTGGTCATATTCAATCTACAGCCAAAAAATAGAGACTAGTGAAAGCTGATACTCAAATTGCATTCTCTTTTTGATTTATCATGAGACCACAGCCCATGAAATAGTGCTGCCTACAGGTAGAATAGGTCTTCTCACTTAAATTTATATAATCTAGACCTTCCCTCAGAGACATATGCAGAATTATCTCCCAGATGATTCTGAATTTAGTCAAGTTGGCATTCAAGATTAATCAAACACACTTGGTAGGATATTTTCTATAATATAATGATATTCATATTTTAATTAATATTATAGTGAAAGTAATGCATATATTTACAAGTTTTGTGCTGTTGGGGATGAATCATATGGCCTTAAATCACCAGACATATTCTTTAGCTCTAAGCTATAATCCTAGACCAAATTAATTACTTTTATAGACACAATTATAAATTTCAAAACTATGAGTGAGATGAGGAAAGAAATAACCAACAAATGGACTTTCAAAATTTATCATTAGAAAATTGTTAAATTTTATTTCCTGCTATGACTACAGATTCATAAATTAACATGAGTAATTAGAATAAGCTTATATGACGGTAGCTTAACAAATCAAAAACTGAGAGAAGAAATCAATAAAAACATTCTAGAAATTATAACAGTGTATACTCTTGATTTCCCTGTGGGTAACTTCATGCCAGTATACAACAAAATTTTACATGAAGTTTCATACCGCTATTGATACACTCATGGCAAACTAGTAATTTTAAGTTATCCTGCTTTTGTCTCTTTCTTTGTGAGGTAGAGTTCCACTCTATCTCAGGCTGACCTGGAATTGACTATGTAGTCTCAGGGTGGCCTCGAACTCATGACGATCCTCCTACCTCTGCCTCCTGAGTGCTGGGATTAAAAGCGTGCACCACAACACCTGGCCAGGTTTTTGTTTTTTGAGGTAGGGTTTCATTCTATCTCAGGCTGACCAGGAATTCACTAAGTAGTCTCAGGGCAGCCTTGAACTCATGGCGATCCTCCTACCTTTGCCTCCCAAGTGCTGGGATTAAAGGCGTGTGCCACCACACCCAGTTTAAATTATCCTGTTTTGATTCCCCCTATTTCGTATTTCTCAAAAGCTCTTTCACATTTTCTATCAAAAAGAAGTGAAATTTGTTCTTATATTTAAAGAAAAAGATTTTATTTTGAGATAACTTAAGAGTTGCATTATGTTGGAAGAAATAATATAGAAAGAGCCTGCATATCCTTATCCATTTTTATTCAATGATAACATCTCAGAAAATTTCCACACAATATCACAACCAGAAAGGGTTTTTTTTTTTTTTTTTTTTTTTTTGGTTTTCCAAGGTAGGGTTTCACTCTAGTCTAGGCTGGCATGGAATTCACTCTGAATTCCCAGGGTGGCCTCGAACTCACAGCAATCCTCCTACCTCTGCCTCCCAAGTGCTGGGATTAAAGGCATGCGCCACCAAGCCGGGCACAACCAGGAAACTTATACTGATACAATATATTGATTTTTTAAACATATTATATTATTTATTTATTTGATATAGAGAGAAAGAGAAGTTGAATGGGTACTCCAAGGCCTCTAGTCACTGCAAACAAACTCCAGATGTACCTGCCTCCTTGTGCATCTGGCTTATGTGTGTCCTGGAGAATTGAACAGGGATCCTTTGGCTTTGCAGGTAAATGCCTTAACCATGAAGCCATCTCTCCAGCCCCCAATGCATTGATTTTGTTCACATTTCTACATTTATACTCTCTCTATGTATGTGTGTGTGTGTGTGTGTGTGTGTGTGTGTGTGTGTGTGTATCCATAATGTTCCTCCCTTCAAATGTAGTTAAGGACTGTACATCAAGCACATGAGTATACTATCTTAATTAGAAAATGGCAATTTGTTTAACAGCTTTTCTTTGGAGGTGATGTAATGCATTGCTCAGAATTATTTGTAATGAATCAAATTTAATATATTAATAATATTAATATATAATAGAAATGAAACCCTAGACTGCCAATTTATGGCATGTCAACTCAATTGAATGAAGAATGATATTACCATTTGTGAGAAAGGGGTTAGTTTCCCATTTGCTGATTTAAATTTATAGGTATGCAGTTGATGTTATCAGCTTTCCAAATGAGGTTTTGCTTTCACATTATTCTAGTGAGACATTTCTAATTAATGCTACAAGAAAATAACACTGGGGTAATATTTAGTTAATCTTTGTCAATAGGAACCAAAAGCACAATAGCACTAGATAGAAAAACAAGGCAAGATTGCTTTAGGATAGGTTAAATGTTAATTTTCTTACAACTAGAGTTTTGTTTGATGAAGTTCTATTTTGGTAGCATGCTTTTCTTTGTTTAAAGTCATTGTTTCATTTTGTCATAATGATTACTTATATATACAATGACATATGTGTTTTTAAAATAAAACCATTGCTTAAAAGAACAATTCTCTGTTTTGAAGTCATTCTGTCAGTTTTTTGTTTTAAATTATGTTTGTTAAGATATAATAGGGAAAATATTACATCTTAAATATATATAAATTGACTCATTAGAACACTCATTTTAACATCAAATTGCAATTGGAAAGATAAATTCATTACTAATACCATTCCTACATCTTTAAATATTTTTTAATCATTTTGACAGATCAGTATTATTATACTCATGTATCTTCACTTTTACATAAGGGTTTTCTGCATAAAATTCTATTCTAGATGATACAAAATTCTTGGTTATCCTAAACAATACCACAATGCCAAGGACAGTTTCTTTGTATTTCTAGCAGCAAGTTTTTTACAATATCAAACAAATTTTGAAAAATATAGATAAATGGGTTAACATAGTTGCGACGATAAAGCCTAAGCAGAGGAACCTAGTTAATATAAGATTTAGAGGTTTTATCTGTATTTATTTTTTCAAAACCCCAAAAGGAGAAAATTAACAATAGCTAAATTCAAAAGGTAATCACTAGCAATATGATCATACTTCGTTTTCATTTTGTTCACAAAACATTTTGTTGTAGATCAAAATGAAAGAGAGAGGGCTGGAGAGATGGTTTAGCAGATAAGGCACTTGCCTGCAAAGCCAAACTACTAAGTTTAAATCTCCAGTACTAATGTAAAACCTACCCATTCTCTCTCTGTCTCTCAATCTCTTTATATCTTTCTGAGATTACAAATAAATAAATACAAATATTTTTTTAAATGAAAGATAGATTCATAGATAATAAATAACATTTTACTGAGCATAAGTTCTTTACCCAGGAACATGTATAAATTGAGCATTTTATTTTGTCATTACAGAAATACTGATAATTATTCTTAATTTTATAGAAAACACTTAAAGTTTATTAACCCTCCTTACCACATTAATAAATAAAGGGCACTAACAATATTATCTTCATATAAGTCACAATATAAAAATGAATTTACAAAATAAAGGAGATAATGAAAGAAATCTTGGTAGAGGGAGTATAATTTAAAAATATGCATAAGCATAAATGAGCATATTAAGCATAATAAAAAGATTGTAGAATATACAGGCTAAAGTCTATAATAATAGAAATAAATTTAATTCTTCACAAGCTACTCAGAATACGCACCAGTACAAAATATGGGAATGCCTTCTTCAATTGGCCAAATTAGAATGAGAACCATTTCTCATAAAATAACTGTCCAATAAAGGTTGAGTTCTATATATAAAAAGATGATATTTGATTTAATATTTTCAAGGTTTGGTGGGTGAACTGGGTGCAATAAGGCTGGCAGAGTTAAGTCTCACTGAAGTTTGAGTTAGGGGAAGATCCTTACATGACTCACAATGCAGGAAGTGTCCAAACATTTTACACTGCTATCCCATGCTGCCAACTACAAACTTCACTATCCAGAAATGCACAATCCAAGCCTTTATAAAATTTGAGATGTTTTCTGGGCATGTTGGTGCACACCTTTGATCCCAGCACTTGAGAGGCAGAGGTCAAAAGATCTCTGTGAGTTCAAAGCCACCACGAGACTACATAAGGAATTCCAGGTCAGCCTGGGCTAGAATGAGACCCTACCTCGAAACCCCCATGCACCAAACAATTTTGAGGCCCCTGTTGTGGTTACTTTTGCATTGCTCAGACAAACATCTGACCAAAAACAGCTTAATGAAGGAGAGTGTTTATTTCAGGATTTTATATATATATATATATAGGGGAAGCATCACTATAACAGAAGAAGCTGGCTCACTTCCATAGATCCATAGCAGACACATACCAACAACAGCCAGCAAATATGAATAGCTAGAGCTCAGACTAGCTCTCTATAAACCTATAAGGGTTGGACTAAAGATCCGCCCCCAGTGACACATCTTTTCCCCAGCAGGGCTCCAATCACTGAAGACTCAAGTTTCAAGCTCAATATTAATCAAATTTACTGAGGCTATGGGGGCCACACATCTACATTCAAACAACCACATTCCACTCATGACCTCCATAGACTCATGATCAACTCATAATACAAACTGCACACAGACCAACATCAGAGGTCCCCATAATCTTTACTCATGTTAATATTTTCAAATGTCCAAAGTCTTAGCTGATATTTAAGTCTGTCTCAAAACTGTAGGCCCTGTAAGAGCAAAACAGAAATTATATACTTACAACACCTAATGGCACAGAGTCAACATTTACATTGCAAAAAGGCATAGCAAGAAGAGACTGGACCATTGCAAAATCAACAACCGGTAGGAAAACATGAAAATTTCACAGTTCAAGTCCAACATCCATAACCTGTGATAAAAATCTCTGGATTACAATTCTGCTCCTCCAGCTGGGCTCAGCAGCCTTCAGAAAATTTAATCCTAAGCCCGCAGCTATCCATGGCAACCTTTCCACAGTTCTGGTACATCCAAAACATGTCTGGTACTACTCTACAAACCACAATTCATTATCACAGCTCCATACAATGGCCTTACTTATCCACCAATAGAAGTATTTCAACCCTGTTTCCCATTTCTATATCTTACTGGTTTCTGGAACTGTGTTCACTTCATGACTTACTTACCTGCACATGCTTCTAAAACCTGTACCATGTAAATAGCACAACAAAATTTGTAAATCCATGGGTGAATACAGCTTGCCCTTGAAGAACAGTATATTCCTTCACCAGTCTCCTTTCAAGCAACCTCTTTTCAAAAGAATTTGTATTCTTACTAATTTGAGCCTTCCACTGATCATCTTCAGGGCATTATTTTCATTATTTTAAGGTAAAACAGGTGGCCCACTCTTCAAGGAGGTAATGTGCTTCAGTAACATAAAACCCATCTCTGTGCCTATAACTTTAAACTTGATTGAATTTTTTTCCTTTGATTAACCATATATCTTTCATTCCTTTGTGTTCTATACCTTCTGTCAAGCACACCAGTCCATTACTTTTAAATTCAACTTTGGTCAAACATTCTGGGCATCGGCAAAGGAAATTAGCCAGCTCAGGTCCAATAATGTTCCATCTTCCCCCTGGTTCATAAACCAAGCCTTCAAAGTTCGCATTTCCTCTGCATTTGCCATTTTCAAACCCTTGTCAGAATAGCCCATACAGCTCTGCTTATACCAATGCAAATTTTCTCGTGTTGTAAGTACCACATCCTTCCATATTCCTTCAACAAACACATTCCAAAAGACCAAAGTCCACATGGTCAGATTCATCATAACAATGACCACACTTCTCTGATACCAACTTTACTATTTTAGTTATTGTTGCTGTGAGGTAGTCAGGTTCACATTGCTGGCAGAAATCACCTGATCAAGATCCGCTTTTGGGAAAAAAAAGGTTTATTTTGGCTTACAGACTCCAAGATGGCAGGGCCAACATCAGGTGAATAACAGCAACAAGAGAGTGTGCCAAACCTGGCGAAGAGAAACTGGCTATAATACCCATAAGCCTGCCCACAATACACTGCCTCCAGAAGGTATTAATCCCAAAATCTCATCAGCTGGGAATCTAGCATTCAGAACAACTAAGTTTATGGGGGGACACCTGAATCAAACTACCACAGGTACTTTCATATTGCTTGGACAAACATTTGACCAGAAGCGTTTTGTGGGAGGAATGGGTTTATTTCAGGCTTACAGAATCCAGGTGGAAGAATCTAGCTCACTTCCATAGATCCATAGCAGAGAGACACAACCAATAGTCAACAATAATGAGTAGCCATAAAGCAAACTGGCTCACTATACACCTAGTAGGTGTTGACTGAACATCAACCTCTAGTAACATATCTCTTTTCTGGAAGGGTTCTGTCTACTAGTGACTAAAGTTACAAGCTCAATCTTAATCAAATTTCCTGGTGATATGAGTGACACCCATTCACATTCAATCCACCACAGTCCCCTAACACCCTCTCCAGTGATTGCTTACACAAGTTTGTCCTATAAGCCCATATATACCATGTTCCTTTGAATGTTCTACTTTACTAAGGGTGAATCTGCTACCTCTGAGTTGAGCCTTGCTGCAGGGTGGATGCTAAGTTCATTGCATTCTTCCCTCATTACCCAACACTACCTTCAAAGAATCCTTCTTGGCAGCCCACTCATGCCAAACTACATCAATAAATATGCGGTTCCTTGGAACCCTCCTCCACTGCAATCACATTATTTCACCTCCAGTTCCTTCCCATACACACCATAATTCAGGACTGTGTGTGAACACTACTCTTTCCTTATATGTGGCAATTCCTTTTATGACCCCATACTGCTCCACAACCTCCATGTGACCTCTATAACCTTGTTGCTACCTTGTGTGATTCCTATAATTCTTGACTAACATAATGTCTTCAAATGGGAAAATTCCAATGCAAAACAAGTAACACATACACACAAAACAAGGCAATATATCCCCACCAAGAATGCCAAATACTGTGGTAGAGGATTCTTATGAGAGCTACTTAGTGAAAATCCCAGAGTATCTTCACTGGTGATTTCTCTCTCTTCCATTGAACTGCATGCAGCATGGCTTTTTCCAGCTTTCTGTCAGCTGATCTTCATGGAGGAAGATACCAGCTCAGCTCCAGCAGGATTTCTCAGTGACCTTGCAGCCAAAGTATATACAGTCTTCAGCAATAGGGTCTTACCATGTATTCCTTATGGGAAACCAAGGGCCTTGGCAATGGCTTGCAATGTTTTGGGGGGCATCAGGGACCTCCTGGACAACATCTCACTGGAAGGTATCCAATCCCTGGCTTTGAAAATTTTCTAGTAACAATCTATGGCTTCTGAGTGTTCCATTGTCCAAAAAAGAAGGTTTCCATGTGACTTATTTATTTCCTCTTAGATTTTGATTATCCCTCCCTCCACCTTTCCTTTACTCAATCTCTTCCCCTGACCTCACTTAGGCCTTTTCACCCCCATTAATCTGCTCTTCTATTTACATGTATACAATACTAGCCTATTAAGTCTCCCTTCCCTCCCTTTCTATTCCATTTGTATCTCTTTTCTAGCTTACTGGCCTCTGCTACTGAGTTTTATTCCTACTCACATAGTTCTTACTTCAAAGCTTAAACTTTCCAGAAAGGCTATTTCTCAAGGGTGAACTCCCTCAATATGGATTGATATACTTTTTCATTTTGTCTATCTAACTACTCGGCAGTTAGGAATGTTTAGTGATAATTTAATTTTCACATAGTCTATATTTTGTTTCCGACCATTTTATTTTGTGTCAGGCTGTGACATGACTGCCACATCTTGTTTTTTTTTTTTTTTTTTTTTTTTTTCTTGGTGTTTCAAGGTAGGGTCTCACTCTAGCCCAGGCTGACCTGGAATTCACAATGGAGTCTCAGGGTGGCCTCGAACTCACGGCGATCCTCCTACCTCTGCCTCCCGAGTGCTGGGATTAAAGGCGTGCGCCACCACGCCCGGCTATGACTGCCACATCTTTAACCGTATCTCCTAGACTACCCATATGAGCTTGGTGAGCAGCAGGCTTTACAACAAATTAGCTAGGAATGAAGGTCTGGGTATGGGGTAGATTAGCCAAAAATATAAGGGGCATCTTTATTAAATGCAATCACAATCTTTTGCAACATTCCCTTTGCCCTGCAATGCCATACCAATTTTCCTACACAAATGTTTATGAAATATCTATGAGTAATAAGCATGAAGTTTGAATTCAGGAGGTAAGTTATTTCCTTATGAAAGTCATATACTCAGATACCAAAAGTAAATTTAGGTAGCTAAGACCCTAAGTAGGGATTCATTCTAAATAATTTTATAAAGTATTATGGAAAACAAACTTCCAGAAGGATGAGAATTTTCTTTCTGAATATTTTATTTTTAGTTATTTTTTTGAGATAGAGACAGAGGAAGAGAGAGAGAGAGAGAGAGAGAGAGAATGGGTGTGCCAGGGTCTTCACCTGCTGCAAATGTACTCTAGACGCATATGAGACCTTGTGCATCTGGCTTACATAGCTCCTGGGGAATCAAACCTGGGTCCTTCAGCTTTGCAGGTAAGCTCCTTAACCACTAAGCCATCACTCTAGCCCAATGATGAAAATTTTCTTGATCTGTCTGTCAACCAAGCACTCAAGAGGAGAGGCAGGGAGATCATGATTTTGTGGTCAGCCTGGGCTATAAAGTAAGACTCTGACACAAAACAAAGAAAAAGAGAAAGAAGAGCCTAATAGTCACAGTAAATGATAGCATAGACATATATCCCAGGTTGCAGAATCGATTTTTAACTAAGAGTTTTACCTGGTAGCATGATTTGTTTCTCATTAATGGAAGATATGGCCAATTAAAAGTAATCTACTTATTATCAGTGATAACAAATTGTCAAGAGGTTACTAAGAGATGATTTATCAGCACTATGTAGAGTGATAAATCATAATTACTCTCACCTACTACTAATTAAGAGCACTAGTTATCTGCTTGAGTGCTCTGTGCTAATTTTGCCTTTCTGATTAACCCTCATTAAAAGGCTGTGGCTTTGTCAGAAAAATCAAAAATGACATAAATGCAGCTGAAAACAGCTGTGACAGAGGTACTTGATACATGCTTTGTCAGGCATAGTTTATTATTCATGAGGTAGCTCAATATTTTTAATATTTCACTGTTTTAACTGCATTAAACTGAGCAAATTTCTTAGATTTATCATTTTTTAGCTATTAGAAGTAATATCAAAGGAACAGAAAATTTTACACTGCAATAATAAAAATCCTTTATAGTGTTTTAAGTAAGAATGTTTTATATTAATATTTAAAAGTACTTCCATTAGGGTAAACCAAAGTAGAATTAGAATTTCCTTGAGAGGGTCCCTAGTGGTCACATTGGTACAACATGAATATCAAAAAGAATAATGGTGATGTTTATATTATATTCAATATTATATTTACTATAAAGATAATTCCTCAGATAAAAGAAAGCACTCTGTGCTTACAGAAAATATTAGCTAATGGATTCAGGTAAGAATCATCCTTAGATGCTAAGAATATTAGGTGGAATTTTACAGGATGGCAATGTGCTGCAGTCAGGTTCACTTTGCTGGCAGAAAACACGCGACCAAGAGAAGCTTGTGGGAAGAACAGGTTTATTTTGGCTTACAAACTCAAGGGGAAGTTCCATGATGGCAGAGGAAAATGATGGCATGAGTGGAGGGTGGACATCATCTCCTGGCCAACATCAGATGGGCAATAGCAACAGGATAGTGTGCCAAACGCTGGCAAGCAGAAGCTGGGTGTAACACCCATAAGTCTGCCCCCAACAATACACTGCCTTCAGGAGGCATTAATTCCTAAATCTCCATCAGCTGGGAACCTAGCATTCAGAATACCTAAATTTATGGGGGACACCTGAATCAAACAACCACACAAAATATTAATAAGTTGTCATGGTATCCATGAATCTACAAGAAGTTTAATATTTACAATGGGAAAGCACCTCCATAATGGATATAGATAGAATGCACTACCTAAATCTAGTTTTTAAGCTTAACATGACCATAATAGGATAGAGTGACATTATGTACTTTCTCATTTGTTATAATATAAAGTACACATATTCCATGTGTAAAATTATTTGTGTGCTGGGTGTGGTGGTACATGCCTATTAATCCCAGAATTTGGGAGGCAGAAGTAGAAGGATCACTGTAAATTTGAGCCCAAGACTGAATAGTGAATTCCAGGTCACCCTACCTTGAAAAACAAAAAAAAAATTATTTATGGTATGTATGTGTTTGTGTGTATGTGTGTGTGTGTGTGTGTGTGTGTGTGTGTGTGTGTGCAGACACACAGTTACTACCATATGTGGACATCAGAGGACAACCTCAGTTGATTGTTGATTGTCCTTGCCTTCCATTGTTTGAGGTAGAATCACCCGTTGTTCACTGGCCCACAAACTTCAAGCAATTCTCCTGTCTGCCTCCCCTCTCACAGTATGAACACTGAGATTACACATGTAATCTCATGTATGCTTTTATTTAGGTTCTGGGAACTTCATCCAAGTCTCTACAGTATAAAAACATCCACTAGACATTGCTAAATCAGAAAATCATGTAAAGAAAAATTTTATGTGTCTAGAATTAGATGCTTCTATGCCCCCATCTTAGTTGTACTCCCACTGTCACAAATTGTAATAATGTGTTAAATGAATAACTATTTTCCATACATTTCTTATGCTCTTCTTTTGCTTAAATGGGTGTTTCTCATAGCTTTGTTGTGAGCATTGAAAAACTCATGAGTATAATACCACTTATCATTTCCTTAATTCTCATTTAAAAATCAAATCTACTAGTGTTGGAACAAATACCATAATGGAAAAGCAAAGCGAAGTAGTGCTTGCCTACCTTTACCCTTTAATATGATGCAAATAGTGATGGGGATATTGCTCAGTGGTAAAAAGTGCTTGCTTGCAAAGCCTACACATTGGGACTTAATTCCCCAGTATCCACTTAAAGCAGGATGCAAAATGGCCTATGCATCTGTGATCCCAATATAATCCCATGACAATGGGAAGATGAAGCCTGGAGAATTCAAAACTCAAGGACCAGAGGCCTTTGTAAAATGACAAGAGACTGTCTCAAAGAAAGTGAAGTATGGACACTTCACGGTTGTCCTCTGACCTCCACACATGTGCTAGGTGATATGCACGCACCCACACACACAGACACACATTTGGCAGAATTCCATGTAAATATTTGAATACACATCACATCACCCTTGTCACATACTACACATGGAAGATGATATCTGCTTTCCCCTCTTCAAGGGGCTACATTGAAATTATCCTTGCCATCTTCGTGAAGGCAAATATAATTGTATTAGGAGTTATGTTTAATAAGAATGGGAAAATGTCATGGTGTGTGTGTGTGTGTTAATTTAGTGTGCGACAATTTAGCTCACCTTCATGATCATCAAACACTTCAGAAAGCCCTTCCTTTAACATGTATTGTTAAGTAGTGACAAGAAAAGCCCTCTTGGTAATCTTTATTAGAAGTAAAAACAAATCAATCTTTTTTTCATCTTCTAGCAAATATGATGTATACTTTTTAATTGTCAATACCACAACTAGAGAAGGGTTATTTGAATTATTTTTTACTAATTGTTCTCTTTTTAAGCTACCCTATATGTTCTGTCATGCCAACTTTCACATAAGAATTTTTTTCCTCACTGAACTGTCACAAAAAATCTCATACTGTCCCAGTACCATAAAATCTATCACCCTTCCCACTTCCATTTTGACTATCATTAAGCTTTTGTGGTGCATGTATCTTTGCCAAATACTCCATTTTCACATGAATTTGATTGCATTTCTTCTTTCTTGCTCCATGGAATCTTCAGGAAAATGTTTCCGTTTCTCATTTTTCATCACTTTCCCCCTCTCTAATGTATCAATTCCATTGTCATACTATCATGCAGTGACTTCTCATATCCTAAATTAACTGAAATCTGAAATCCTACTAGGGAAATGAGGAAAGATTGTCTACCAATTGTTTAAATCTATATTTTGACCATATAGTCTATTACCACAATGTCATGCTTGCCATACTTACAAAATATATACTTGAACTATGATCACTGACTTCATGAGTAAAACATTTTCCAAATCCATTTTAAACAAAGAAAAATTAATTATGCAATTTGTGTCATACCCACTCCAACTACATAAAATTTTAATAAGTTTTAAAATATTTACATTTACTAATCATTATGAGGACTCCCCAAGGAATTCTCATCATTTACCCTACATGTAGTTTTCTCTGTCATTAATTTTTTTAAGTTTTTTGTTACCATCACTAGCATTTCACTATAACTGAAGCCTATTCTTTATTAAGATTCATTCAGTGTTTACTTAACATTGTTTTGACATTTCAGCATACCCTTCCTATTATCACATTATATTTAGCATTAGGTTCTTCTAGTCTATGTGAGTTTCTCAAACTTTGTATCTACTGACTTTAACTGTTTTCGGAGCTATCAATCAAACATTTTGTAAAGTGTCACCCTTCATAGAATGGGGTTATGGATCTGGGGATGATTAATGAGAAGGCATAGTGCCATTTTGTTCACACCTTAATAGAAACTATGCCATCATCCCACCTTATTACTATTGATATTAACCTTTTTTACCTGCTTAAAGGAGCATTTTTCAAACATTTATTTTAATTTTTATTTATTTTTTTGCAAGTAGCAAGTGATAGGGAGAAAAGATACAGACAGAATGGGTGTGCAAGAGCCTCCAGCCTCTGCAAACAAACCCCGGATGCATGTGCCCCATTGTGAATCTTGCTTTATGTGGGTACTGAAGAATCAAAGCCAGGTTGCCAGGTTTTACAGGCAAGTGGATTAACTGATGAGCCATCTTTCCAGCCTATAAAGAAGTAGTTTTTAAGTGTATCCACTGTAAACCTCCTCTTTCCTCCTATCCATATTAGTCTCTTTGTAATGGCATTGCATACACAGTCTACCTATAAATGGGCTAGAAGTTATGCACCAATTCCATGAGAGGGAAACTTGTGAAATATTACTTGGAATTCTCTGCACTTACTTATCCATCATTAACTATTTATGTTTTTATCCAATCAATCACTTAATCATGTTCTCATTGGTTTAAAAAAATGTTTTGAGTTATAACCTAATAGTATATTATTTGTTTTGTTGTTCAAATATCCAAGCTGTGGTCACTGCAAACTCTTTCAGTTTTGGCTTCTATATTACTTTAACATAACAACACTGTGGGTTTCTTTGTAAAGCATCACTTTATTTTCAGGCATTATAATGTATTCTAGATTTTCCATGCATTTGTTTGCCAAGGTTCTGCAATCAGAGATTTTCCCAAGGAGTATTGTTTCTCTATATAGAGGATATTAGAAAACCAGATCTGACCACTCAATATGGTGATCACTATATAGTGCTGTTATTTGTGCCTTAACCAGTAATACAACAAGGAAATATGCTCATATATACAAATATATAAAGATTTCTATATGTATGTATTCATACCCATATCATTGTAATATCTTCTACTCCAATCCTGTACCTCATGGTTTATTCTACCTATTCCCTTTATTTATCTGTAGTCCTGCTATCTACCATCAATTTCCTTGCTTGTTCAACTTCAATATACCTGTATAGTGACTTTAGAGTTATAACCAAGAGGATACAACTTCCTCAACTAGATCACAGTATTTTGCCATTAGACTTACAGTTTCCACTCATTTTCAAAATTATTTAGGATAGCTTCTTCCATATAATTTATTATTCCCTTCAATAGTATTTTATAATTTATAACACAGATTCTTATGTAGCAATACATATTTCATTCCATTATTTCTGTAATACCTAAGATGATTTTTCTACCTGAAAGCATTAATATTCATTCTTGCTGCTATAAAATTCTATTGCATTTTTAAAAGCATAGTGTCACTCATTTCCCGTTATAATATCATACAGAATAGTATCGCTACCTTGATACACCTCTTGTGTGTCACCTGCTCAACTTTCCTCCCTTTCTATGTGTTTGTTATGAAGCACTGATTTGTCTGACATCTGTGTAGCATTCCTTTGAAGACTATCTTATAACCAAAAAAAAAATACTGTAGTAGCATATTCATTTTATGCTTAATTATATTACATAACATTAAGTCTTTAATTGTATTGATAACTCATTTTATTTGTTTCTGAACAGTATGCCACGATATTGTTGTACTAAATTTGCTTGTCCATTGCCTTTAAAAAATATCTTTTGCCATTCTATTTTTATTAGTTATCTTTTTCCTCATTTTCTTTTTTATTTTTACTAGACATGTACGTAATTAGTTTGTAAACAACACATATTTGTACCATCTTTTCCCTCCTCCCTGCTCCTTTTCTGAAGAGGCTTTCTTCATTGGGGATGAATGTCAATACCATGGGGATTGTAGGTCATACATTATGGGAGCAGCAGTCAGTTATGCGGGAGAGGTGATGTCCCTGTGCAATATGTCCAACTTGTGAAACTAACAATCTTCCCATCCCCTGTTCCTAAAAGTTCCCTGAACAGTGCTGGGACCATTTTAAGTCTACTTCAGTGACGGACACTTAGGAGCCTCTGGATCTCTGGTTTGGTAGGTGTTGAGTGTCCTTAGTGACTATCTCCTAATATCAGATTCACTAAGAAAGCAGCACTGTTGCTCATTTCCCTAATTCTTCTATGGTTTCAGCTGGGGCCAGGGTGGAGTGCACTGGATCATTTATCTTCTCAGGTCCAGCTCCCATCTAAAAAACAGAAGCAGATTCTCCTATGGAGAGCGAAGTCAGCACTGGTTAAATGGGTTAACCATTATTAATTTAGAGAGAATTTAAAGGGTATAGTCCCTCTTATAGCCCAAGACTAGTGGGAGCTTGACAATGGAAAACAGAATCATTATCTGAGTATGATTCTGACTTGTTTCCCAGTTCCAGATATGGTTTCCTTTCCAATGAGTGGATCTGTTAGCCAATACAAGAGCAGTTGGTTACCTAACATTCTGTGTGCCAGTATTGCACTTGGGTGAGCATCAAGTCAGGTTGAGCACCTTGGACTTTGAGTTACTGGAGCAGATGTTGGCCATTTTCCCCCAGTAGCTCATGTATTGCCTTCCAACACTAGATGGGATAATTTTCTGGGGACTGGCTCTCTTCCCAATACCAACCAGGTCTCTCCATGGTCCTTGCTGACAGTATATAATATCTTCAGCAGTAGGGTCTTGCCATTAACCTCTGGTGGGTAATCAAGTACTCTGACAGAAGTCTACCTTGTTTGTTTCTGGAGATCTAGTAGGGCTCTCTGATCAACAGCTGATTGTAGATGTAATCCACATCCTGGAATAGGGAATTACAGGCCAGCAGCAAGGGAAAAGAAAAAGACAGAGAAGAAAGAGAAATAGGAGAATTTTGATATTAGGTTTCATCTTACCCTTACCAGGGCCCTTCAATTCAGGTGCTCCCCCTAAAGTCCTCTTAAGGGTTCCACCTTGTAGTCTAACTTCCAGGATATAGGATTCCATGGTACCAGTTCAATTTGGGTTCAGTTTGTGTCCCCCCATCTTCTCCTTCCCCCAAGCCCTACCCTGCCTATTGTTCAAGCTTCATATTTTTATTTACTTATTTCTTATTAGTGTGAGAGAGAAGGAAAGAGGGAGAGAGAGAGATAAAATGGGAAGGCCAGAATGTCTTACCACGACAACTCCAGATGCACATGCCACTTTGTGTGTGGGTACTGGGCAATTGAACCCTGGCCCGAAAGCATTGCTAGTGAGTACCTTTAAGTACTGATCCATCTCCCCAGCCCATTACCTTTTCAAAAGAAATTTTGGTTTCTTAAAGTGTTTGGCAATTTGAAAAAGTTGTTATAAGAATTCACATTTAGTAGTTTTTGTAGATGCAAATTTTCAGATACCTAAAAGTTTGATTGCTGCATTATCTGGTAAAGCTACTTCTTGTATTGCAAGAAATTGGCAAGGTAATTTCTGTAATTGGTTGTATCACCACTACATCTTCTTTAAAAAGTAAATGAAAAAGAAACTATTCTGTATGGTTAGCATTTGCAGGTGAATTTCATAATCCTACAAATTGATTCATTAATAGCAGTTAACATTCATCACTACACTGTGCCAATGCACTCAATACTAAGGAATTCACCAAATTGTCATCATTTTATGTTGAGGCAAGTTGGCCTGTAGCCAGAGATATGAAAGGGCTTTGTTCATTATTTCAGAAAGAAAGCAAAACTCTAGATTCATAGTGCTTCCAGTTTGCTGGATTTTCAGGTATTAATCTGAAAACTAAGAGTTTTCAGGACTATTAGGGCTCAGAATACAGTATCCTAAGTCTGGTGATTTGCATTAAAAGTTTGGAATTGAAGGAGATTTGACAAGCTTCAGAAGAGGGGCATTTTCCATGACTGTCTCTTCCTGCTCTGCCCCTCTGAGGAGTTTTTAGAAACTAGAATTCTCCTTTCCTTCAAAAAGCTGAAGAAATAAAGTAAGTCAACTCTCTTACTTCCTCATTTTCCTTCTGAAAATATTCATGCAACAGATGTCCTGTTGTATGTGGGGGAATGGTTTGGAGAAACAGAAATCTGAACAAATGTGCCTTGCTGAGCTTGTCTTCAATCTAGCACTATGAAATCAAATCACTTTGTATCTCATCATGCTTCTATATAGCTATCCACATTGTTAATCATATTTCACATAAAAATATAGCTTTCTCTGGGTCTCTGCATTATATTAATTTCTGAAGGTGCTCATATAGAAAAAAATATTTGTTAAACAAATATGTGTGCTTTTTCTGTACATTGTTTTGACTAAATAATTATATTATTTTAAAGACTGAGTATAGATACATAGGACATATAATTAAAACATTTTGAGCTGGGTATGGTGGCGCATGTCTTTAATCCCAGAACTTGGGAGGCAGAGGTAGGAGGAAAGCCAAGAGTTCAAGGCCAGCCTGAGACTACATAGTGAATTCCAGGTCAGCCTGGGCTAGAGTGAGACCATACATCAAGAAACAAAACAAAAGAAAACAAAACATTTTCATTATATTAAATTGTCAATATACGTTGAAAATATTTAAAAATTTTATATTAGATATATTTAATCCATTTCTGAAGTATTTTACTTATTTATTTGCAAGGCAAGAGAGAATGAAAGAAAGAAAGAGAGATAGAGAGAGAGAGAGAGAGAGAGAGAGAGAGAGAGTACAGGGAATAGGCACTCCAGAGCCTCCTGCTACTGAAAACAAATTCCAGCAGCATGCAGCACTTTGCACATCTAATTTTTATTCTATTTTTTATTTTTATCTATTTCATTAGGGAGAGAAAGAGTCAGAGAGAGAGAGAGAGAGAGGGAGAGAGAGAGATAAAGGACACACCAGGGCCTTCAGTCACTGCAAACGAACTCCAGACACATGAGCCGCCTTGTGTATATGGCTTATGTGGGTTCTGGGGAATTGAACCTGGGTCTTTTGGCTTTCCAGGCAAGTGCCTTAGCCACTAAGCTATCTTTCTCGCTCTGTACAACTAATTTTATGTGGGTACTAGGGAATCAAGCCCCTGGCAGTCAGATTCTGCACAGAAGCACCATTAACCACTGAGACATCTCCCCAGCCCCTTTATTCATTTTAATGAATGCATATAACTTTCATTACTTTATATAAAATTAAAGCTGTTCAAAGTAATTACTTTTTTCATTTTGGAATCTTGCAAAATAGAAAATTAAAGTTCTCAGAGACTGAGATCAGCAAGATACCGGACTAGGAGGATCTAACCACAGAGAATGTTGATTTTCACTACTAACAGTTGGGAATAGTTCTGTGGGAACACTGAGCCCAATGAAAGGATTTCAGCACCACATTGGAGCAAAATATCCAATGAGAGTCTCATTAAGGCAAATAAGTAGAACGCTTTCACTCTGCTACCCAAATCACCCTGCCCCAAAGTCAGAACAGGTCAGTACCTAGAGATACTTCCACATCCCATGAATTTCTATAGGGCAGATGGTGTGAGGGAGCATCATGGTGCTTTGTGGGTATCAATTGTACAACCTGAAGTGTATGATATACTTAGTACATTTCATGGAATTTAGTGAATCTTTCATCTTTAAAAGTTTATAGTTCAATAGTAACTCAATGAAGGTTGTGATGGAGATCAGTGGCAAATAAATATTCCATATGTTGGAGGATAATGGGTGTGAAGGCAAAGCGAACAATTAGGAGAATATTGTAATATGCCATACCTGAACAATTTATTATATATAATGGCAGTGAGTTTTATTCACCATCAGGCTAGTGTAGGTTTTCATCAGTGCATATATATTTGATTTTGATCCTATTTTTACTTTAGAATATAAAGTTGATACTTTAGTTTATTTCTTCAGTTTCACAACTTTGTAGTGTTTTTTTTTATTTTAAATTTATTTTTTATCTTTTCAAGATAGGATGTAGCTCTAGCCTAGGCTTACCTGGAACTCACTTTGTAGCCTGAAGCTGGCCTCAAACTCGTGGTGCTCCCCCTACCTCTGCTCCTGATTAAAGGTGTGACCCACCATGCCTGGCTACAACTTTGTATATTTAGACAAGTTGACCTTAATTTTTATTCTGAAATACCTTTATTCTCCTTTGTAATATCCTACACACCTGTAAATATAGTCATATTCTTATTTTATAATTTCATTAATTAATAATGTGTCTTTGACCTGATTATTTTCTTAACTTGATTTATCCCAGATAATAAAATACCATTTATTTCATTTACTTTGTAGAAAATATTTTCTACTTATCATTATCAGTCAAATTCTTCACTATATAACATGGTTTGTGCAAGGAAAGTTTCTACTATCTTCAGTAGAAAGTTACACTTGTAGACTGTTAAGACCCATGTGATTGTTGCATAATTTAGACTGTGTTGACAAATTTTTCTACAATAGAGATAATATAATACATATATGTATGTATGTATATGTGTGTGTGTGTGTGTGTGTGTGTAAAATATATATGTGTGGGTGTGTGTATCTGAGCATAATTTCTGTTTAATACCATGTAGGAAGTATTTTAGGTTAAGTGACCCATATATAATCTCTGTTGCAACTGCTTGACTGTACTATTGTGGCAAAAAGGCAGTCATAGGCAATGCATAGAATGGCTGCAACTATATTTCAATCCATGACCAAACTCAACTTTACAAGTATATGAGCACAAAACCAAACCTACAGAGAGTATTTCAGGAAACTCTCCACACAGAACAATTAAATAATCAACCTCAAGTACCTACAAGAAGCAGATCACAATAACCTAACTCAGAAGGCAAAAAAAACTTCAAAGTCCATGAAAACACCAAACCACATAAACCAACCTAATATAGCAGGGATCAAATCAAATCTCACAGTCATTCCCCTAAGTATCAATGGCTTTAATTCACCCATCAAGAGATACAAGATAACAGGGTGGATCAGATAATTAGACCCCTCACTCTGTTGCCTTCAAGAAACCCACCTCACCACTAAAGACAGACACCTCCTCAGGGTGAAAGGGTGGAAGACAATATTCCAAGCAAATGGGAATAAGAAACAAGCAGGCATAGCTATATTAATATCAGATAAAACAGACTTCAAAGCAAAAATAATCAAAAAAGACAAAGAAGGCCACTTCCTACTTATCAAGGGAACGATCCATCAAGAGGATATTACAATCATAAATCTGTATGCACCAAACACAGGTGCATCACAATTCATAAAACAAAACCTACTCAACAATAAAACAGAAATACCGAACAACACCATCAAAGTTTGGAACTCCAATGCATCATTATCAGCAATAGATAGATCATCCAAACAGAAACTCAATAGGGAAGTGAGAGAGCTCAACACACCCATAGAACACTTAGACCTAACGGACAACTATAGAACATTCCACCCCAAATCCACGGACTACATATCCTTCTCAGCAGCACACGGAACATTCTCTAAAATAGATCATATACTGGGTCACAAAGCCTGCCTCCATATATTTAGGAAGATTGACATAACTCCCTGAATGATATCAGATTACAATGCTATATTGCTAGAAATTAACAACAAAAGACCCACCAAGAATCCCAATGGCACATGGAAACTGAGCAGCACACTTTTAAACAATAAATGGATAGTGGATGAAATAAAAAATGAAATTGCAAAATTTTTAGAAATGAATGACAATGAGAACACATCGTACCAAAACTTATGGAACACAATGAATGCAGTCCTTACGGGAAAATTCATAGCACTCTATGCCTTCATGACAAAGACAGAGAGATCCCAAATCAATAACCTAACCATCCACCTGAAGGCACTGGAAAAGCAAGAAAAATCCAATCCAAAAAGCTCCAGAAGGAAAGAAATAATTAAAATCAGAGAAATTTCTAGAAATGAATGACAATGAGAAAACATCATACCAACACTTATGGGATACAATGAAGGCGGTCCTCAGGGGAAAATTCATAGCACTAAATGCCTTCATAAGAAAGACAGAGAGATCCCAAATCAATAACCTAACCATCCACCTAAACACTGGAAAAGCAAGAAAAATCCAATCCAAAAAGCTCCAGAAGGAAAGAAATAATTAAAATCAGAGAAATTTCTAGAAATGAATGACAATGAGAAAACATCATACCAACACTTATGGGATACAATGAAGGCGGTCCTCAGGGGAAAATTCATAGCACTAAATGCCTTCATAAGAAAGACAGAGAGATCCCAAATCAATAACCTAACCATCCACCTAAAGGCACTGGAAAAGCAAGAAAAATCCAATCCAAAAAGCTTCAGACAGAAAGAGATAATTAAGATCAGATCAGAAATTAATGAATTGGAAACTAAGAAAACAATTAAGAAAATTGATGAAACAAAAGTTAGTTCTATGAAAAAATAAAAAGATTGACAAACCCCTGGCCAATTTGATCCAGCGAAAAAAAAGAGGTGCTTCAAATTAACAAAATTAGAAATGAAAAAGGAGAGATCACAACAGACATAAGTGAAATTGGGAGAATCATCAGGTCTTACTTCAAGAACCTCTACTCTACAAAATTAGAAAATATAGAGGAAATGGACAAATTCCTAGACACATATCATCTATCAATCAAATTTTATTTACAAAAGTATAGTAGGCTAGATTTGATTTACAGGTCATGTTTAGTAAGCTCCTGTTCTATACCTGGTTTGCCACATCAAATATTTCATAAGGTTCTCCATAATATTATCTTCTGCTTTGAAATATAACATGTACTCTCAGTATTTTATCGTTAAAATTGCATCACTGCTATATTGAATTTAGCAGTCGTCTTTTTGTTTTATTAATTTTGTACTCAGTGAATACAGTCAAGTTGGTTCCATTGTTAGCCTCCTCCCTGTCCTCCACAGGGACCTTCCTTGTTGGGGTATATGGGTCTTGCATTGTGGGGTTAGCCATCAGTTATGGTTAGGAGGAAATATCTCTGTGTATCATGACTCAACATGTGGCTCTGACATTCTAGAGACACAGAGGCTTCCAAGACCTCATTACTAAATTTCATAGTCTTTTAAATTTTTATTTATTTATTTGAGAGACAGACAAAGACTGAAAGAATGGGCACACCAGGGCCTCCAGCCACTGTAAATGAACTCCAGATGCATGCACTACCCTGTGCATCTGGCTTACATGGGCCCTGGGGAATCAAACCTGGGTCCTTTGGCTTTTCAGGCAAGTGCCTTAACCTCCAAGCCACCCCTCCAGTCCCCAATTTAGCAGTCTTATATATCATATACCTGTGAATAACAAAGCCATTCCATTATGTGAAGAACACTTATTCACAAGTCAGCTTTTATAGTACAAAATTTTTATTCTGCACGTGGTCAAAATGATGTATACTATTCCCTAGCTTTAGGAGACATCAAGAAAAACTAAACTTATTAGAACATAATAATGTTAAAAATATGTGGCTAATTCTATTGTTTTCTCTTTTCACCATAAATGGTACTGAGGAAACTCGTATCACTGATAGTAATGCCTCACAAAGCTAAGCATAGTGTAAGAAAGCGAGTTTGTGTCTGTGTTAGAGGTCATTTTGACAAAAATGCAGAAGCTCAGGCAAGTGAAAGTAAACAATGAGTTTATTATAGGAAGTTAGCATGATTCTCAATGTACTCCATAATAGAAATCATTACTAAGCCTCAAAATTGTAGAAATCATCAAACTGTGTGTGCTTTTACATGTTTCACTTACTTTTTTATTACCATAGAGTTTTCCATTCATCTTTAGTTATTATGTTTGTTTCAACATCTTTCTTGAAGCCTGCCTGTATGTAAAGGTTTTAATGTTTGGTCCCTCATAACTTTGGCATGTAAACAGTTTTTAGCTTGCCATAATACTGGCTTTTCAATTTCACTGAAACAGAACTTTCAATTCCAATACTTTACTGTGTTTAAGCTACAAATGATAAATCAGAAAAGACATTCTAATCTCTTGTTCACTGGCAATAGATTCATTGGCTTTGAGTCAAGTACCAACCATTCAAAAGAGGGATACTCACAGAGGGCAGGGAAAAATGTTCTGAACCAAAATTTAAGCAATTCTAGGCTGAAATAAATTTTCTGAGTAAGAATAGAGTATAATCAAAGAAAGTAGAAAGATTTTTCAACCACTGCATGAAAAGTAGGATTTACAAAATTTGGGAAGTTATTCTTGGAATTAATAGTACAGTCCTTTCAATTGAAAGGTTTGTTAGCAGAAAGATTCTTGACATTAGTAAATATATGAGAGATTAGCACCCTCAAATTTTCCCAGAATGATAGCAGCACAAGAAGGAGGTTTTGATTCAGGATCATGTGAGGAAATGGCAAGGTGAATGGCAGATATCAACAAAGAGCAGTTTGTTCTAAGGAAATAGAAAAACTAATGGAGAGGTGAAATGGCATTGGAAAAAGAGAGAATTTTGAACTGTGAAGAAATAAACTGCAGAAACTTTACAGTTTAAAGAAGAAGACATACTTTGTATGAGATTTGATTACCCACAGTCTTGTTGCCAGTGGTTTAAGAGTTATATACCATCTTTGTCCTTTCTGCTTTTGTACAGATGCTATTTTTCTTCACTATTTTCCCTAATTCACTAATTTTCAAGCCCTAGTGTAAATAATCACTAATCTTCTCTTAACCAGAAATATAGTAGGAAGAGTTAGCTTCTCTATTTCCCACATTTTGAAAACACACTGCTCATACATATTAGATGATTACCTTTTTCTTTATTTGCATATTCACATTTATTAGGCTTGTGGATATATATTATTTGATGCATCTTTATAATGTAATAATCTTGAAGTAACACAATAAATAATCAGGGATAATTGCAAAAGGCCAATAATTTAATTGGAATGAACTTATACCTCCCTAAAGAACAACAAGGAAACAGTGATTGGTGTCAGTGGTTTGGGTTGTAGTAAGGGAAATTGTCAGGTCCAAAATAGAACTCAGTAGTTAGTTACAAGTCCCATGAGACCAATAGAGAAATAGTCATAAAGATTTCCAAAGAATCCTCTGAAGTGAAGTATAATGGTAGTCACGGGTGCATTTCAGAGAAAAGGAACCAGAGCTTTAGCAAGTATAGGTAAGTCAAGTCAAATAAAAGCAAAAACAATAAAAAAGAAACCCCTAGGCCCAGGTTGAATTACAGAGGGACACACTTTGGGATTCAGTTATAAATAAGGAAGGCTGGTTGATGTTCACCAGGTGCAACATTGTTATTTGTGCTCTTAGGGTTTTCAGGATGGGAACATGGCTAGGTGACAGAGTTTCTAGGAGAGCTTGAGGCAAACTGGATTATAATGAATTGCCCCTATGTGACCCAATAAAGGAGAAAAGTCAGTTTGAAAAAGAATTGACTATTTTCCTGAGGGGGAAAAAGGGAGAACACCAAAAATATACAAAAAGAAAGGGAAAGTGGATGGGAAAATGTGGAAAAAAGAGATGGGCAATGCAAAAAAAAAAAAAAAAAAAGAAATAAGCTAAAGTGAGATCTAAAATATGTTCCACAGCAGAAGCAGTGAGGAGCAGCTCCCAAGTGACACCTGGACATAATGCAGGTCTGGAGTCAGTTTTAGTCTTCAGGGAGGTACTTGGGGCATGGGATCCTGGGTAATCCATGGAGATAGGATGAATAGTAGTGCTTGTGGCTGATGTGAAATCACACAATTGGGGCCTAAACACGAGATTCTCTACACGTGTCCATGAGTGACGATCCTGAAAAATATATGTACAGTGCAACACTCTGACAATTTTATAGGTGAGCAATGAATCAGCAACCTAAGATGTATGCTAAACCTGGCACAGTCTTTCAGGTAGGTGGACGCAAGACTTAACAGGCAATACCTGTAGGTTATTGGTAAAAAAAAAATAGCCAGTATCTGGGAGGTTAGAGAGCTCTCAGTGGCAAAGGCAAACTCAAGGTTAAGTACATTGTCCACACCCTATCAGTCTCAGACACATGAAAGCCCTGCATATAAAATGTGATCCCCTTCACTTAAGAGACAAGGTTGTTGTTGGAAGACAGAAAGTCTCAGATGGTGCAACTCATACAGAAAGCTGAGTCTAAAGCAGAAATGTGTATCAGAAAAGGGGGCATACAGATGCAACTTGTATGAATTGCTAAGACTGGCAGCTATTTCTCCACATGCAAAGAAAACTACAAAGACAACTGAGGGCTGGGGAGATGTCTCAAAGTTTAAGAGTGCTTGCTGCTTAAACAAGAGTGTCTTGGAGGGCCTCAGGCCACAAAGATCCGGGTCCCCATAACCCATTTAAGAATGATAGGCATGACCACATACGTCTGTAAAGTTAGTCCTTCTAGGGTCAGGGAAAGGACTGAAGATTCACTAAGACTGAGAAAATATCAGCTACAGGTACAGCAAGAGACCAAGACTCAAGTAAGTACATAGATGTTTGGGGGGTCTCATGGGCCTTTCTGACTGTGTGAGGCAACCCAACTCTGACACTTGGATTTATGAGCAACAGCCTGTAGTTTTAGGATAAGTCTTTCTTACTTACTGGGTGTTGCTGCCCCAAATTATGTCCCTCCTCTTGTTAAGAGAATTGTATTTTTTTAATTAGCTAACCAAGAATTTTTCTATGTTACTGATTCATGCCATCTTTTAAAAAATATTTTGTTTATTTATGAGAGAGAGTGACAATGGGTGTGCCAGGGCCTTTAGCCACTGCAAATGAAGTCCCGATACATGTGCCATCATGTTCATCTGGCTTATGTGGGTATTGGGGAATCACACCTGGGTCCTTAGGCTTTGCAGGTAAGCACCTTAACTGCTAAGCCATCTCATCTGCCCTCATGCCATCTGTAGTTGTATATCCCTTCACTTCCCTCCCTCCCTTAGCCCAGTCCCTCAGTACCCTTCTACCCCTATAATCTGTCCCTTTACTTCTCTCATCCTTCCCAGCTTCCTCTATATACAAGCTTCATTCTACCTTCCTTACCAATAGGATTGCTGCTTAGTATATTTTATAAACAAATTATTCCATGTTAGGATCTTCATATGGGAGAGAACAACTGGTGTTTGCAATTAGTTTTTATATTATGTACTTATTTATATATTTATTTAACTGTGAAGCAATTGGAAGCCAAAAACTGATTATGATTATTAAAATGATATTTTGTAAAGTATACTTAAAAGCAAAATTGGTCATGAGAGATGAGAGGATATATACATATATGCATAGCAAGCGTTGAGTCTAACTTTATAAAGCAAACACTGAATGGAATGAAAGGTATGACAGATCTTAATACAATAGTCATAACATGACTTAGATATTTTCCTCCCATAACATAGGTCATCCAAGCTAAAGATAATTTTAAAGAAAATCACAAAAACTTCAGTTAAACTATCATAAAATAATAGGACCTATTAGTGATCCACAGAATATTCAATGTAACAGTTACTGTATATCCCTTTTTTCTCAGGAGTCAAAATAGATTACATTACAGGTCACAAACACAAGCCTTTATAGATAAAATAATAAAAATAATTACTCATATTGTATCTCCATAGAAGAATGAAGCTAGAATTTAAAGCAAAAAAAACAGAGAAACTACACAAATACTTGGAGATTGACTAGTACACTTTTTCAAAAAATATTTTATTTATTGATTGATTTGAGAAACAGTCAGGAAGAGAGAGAGAAAATGGGTAGACCAGGGCCTCCAGCCACTGCAAATGAACTCTAGACACATTCGCCGCCTTGTGCGTCTGGCTTTGCATAGGTACTGGGGAATCAAACCTTGGTCCTTTGGCTTTGCAAACAAGTGCCTTAACTGCTAAACTATCTCTCCAGCCCAACTAGTATATTTTTGAAAGAACAATTAGCCATTGATTAAATAATGGAGGGAAAGAAAAAATTCTTAATCAAATGGAAATGAAATTCCACCTTACTGGAACCTCTATTGTATAGTGAAAGCCATTTTAAAAGGAAGGTTTATAGCTGTAAGTAATTGCACTTAAAAAAATAGATAAATCTCAAATAAATCACCCAAAACTCCAACTCATGGTCTTAGAAAAACAAGACTAACCTAAACAAAAATGGAGTAAGTAAAAAGAAATAGCAAAGAGCAGGGCAGAAATTTAAGAAATGAAGACTAAAGAAATAAGAAGTAGAATCATACAAACAAAGAGTCAGATCTTTAAATGAAAACCACGATTGCAAAATTCCTACTGAAACTAACCAAAAGAAATAGAAGACCAAAATTAGTAATGTTAGAGTTGAATAAGTGGTTGTTACTACAGACTCAAATGAAATCGTAATTGAGTCTAAAATACTGGCAAATTTGGAAGAAATTGGTAAATTGCTAAACATGTGACCTAGTGAAATTGAATCAAGAAGAAACAAACAACTGAGTTAGAAAGAAGTGGTTCACCAGCACTGGGGCAATTTAGGAGGGTGATGTGTGGTACATATAATCAAAATGCAATACATATGAAAATGTCAGAAACAAGCTAATAAAAGAGAAGTAAATGAATGTCATACAAATTTTTTTTAAAAAGTATTCCTGGAATATTCAGATTTTTTTATTGAATTCTACCAAACCCTTAATGGAGAGCTAACACCAGGACATCTCAATATGGTCCACAAAAAGGAAAAAGAAGGACTACTTTGAAATGCATTCTCCTCAAACCATATAAGTACACAGCAAAACAGAAATGGATAAATTGATTTCTCTGATGAACATAGATGCAAAAGTTCTTAATAAAATAGTTACAAATCAAATTTAAGCACATAATAATATCATACATACATCATGATCCAGTTGATTTTATCTCAATGATGTAAGTCTGGCTCAACATACACAAAACAATAAATGTAATTCAACATATAAACAGACTTAAGATCATAAATCACAAGATCATCTCAATAGACAGACAATAAGAGGTGATGTCTACCCTCTGCTCATGCCATACTTTTCCCTGTTATTATGGATCTTCCCCTCAAGTCTGTAAGCCAAAATAATCATTTTTCCCCAAAGCTTCTGTTGGTCAGATGATTTCTAAACTTTATTTATTTTTATTTATTTATTTGAGAGCAATAGACAGAAGGAGAAAGAGGCAAAAAGAGAGAGACAGAGAGAGAATGGGTACCCCAGGGCCTCCAGCCACTGCAACAAACTTTATATGCATGTGGCCCCTTGTGCATCTGGCTAATGTGGGTCCTGGGGAATTGAGCCTCGAACCTGGGTCCTTGTGCTTCACAGGCAAGTGCTTAACAGCTAAGCCATCTCTTCAGCCCTGGTCGGGTGATATCTGCCAGCAATGAGAACCTGTCTGCAACAGTGCGCATGTGATGATATATTCAAAGTATAATACATACTTGTTCAAAAAGTTTTTTCAAAATCTACGAACAAATATCGATAAAATGAAGACCATATATTGAAATCCTATACTCAACACTGTACTAAAAGGAGAAAAAAATACTGAAAGCACTTTATTTAAAATTAGAAATTAAACAAGTAGTCCTCTCTCTTCTATTTTCGAATTTTTTTTTCATGTTTGCCACACAATTTATTTTAAGGTTTTTTTCTTTATTAGTTATGTTCATACTCAGTGGCTAAACAGCCATGTTGGTACCATCGTTAGCCTCCTCCCTGTCCTCCCCCCTCTGAAGGAACCCTCCTTGTTGGGGATTGTGGGTTATGCATTGAGGGGGTAGACATCAGGGAAGAGGCAATGTCTCTGTGCATAATGTCCCAACTTGTGGCTCTAACAATCTTTCTGCCCCCTCTTCGGCAAATTTCCCTGAGCCATGTTGGGTTCATTTTAGATCTACTTCAGTGATGAAGTCTTGGGAGCCTCTATGTCTCTGGATATCTGGTTTGGTAGAAGTTGAGTGTTCTCTGTGTCTATCTCCTTCACCTTTGTGCTGGTACCAGGTTCACCAAGAAAGCAGCACTCTTGATCATTTCCCCAATTACTCTATGGTTTCAGCTGGGGCCCTGGTGAGGTGTGATGGGCTGAATCTCTCCTCAGGTTCTGTGTCCATCTGAAAAAGAGAAGCAGATTCTCAAACACTAAAAAATCAAATGAAAACAAATTCTGGCAAGGATGCTGAGAAATAGGAACCCTCATTCACTGTCAGTGGGAATGTAAGTTGGTACAACCACTATGGAAAGCAATATGGAGACTCTTAAAAAGGTTGATTATAAATTTACCAACAGACCCAGTTATTCCTTTATTCGGCATTTACTCTAAAAGCTCCATGTGTCAGTTTATAGAGATTTGCTCAATCATGTTTATATCTGTTCAATTCATAATAGCTAAGAACTGGAATCAACCCAGATGCCAATCATTAGATGAATAGATGACCAAGATTTGGTATATCTACGTGATGGAATTCTACACAGCAGAAAGGAAAAATGACACAATGTAATTTGAAGAAAAATGTTCCAACTCAGAACAGATCATTCTCAGTGAACTCAGGCAATCAAATAAGACAATCATCACATGGTCTCACTCCTCTGTGGCTCCTAACCTGGATCTGCCCGAGATGCTGACATAACTAATAGGCATCTCGAGGACCAGACAATAGGGAAGGTAGGGCAGGAGGGGAGGGTAAGGGAGGCACAAAACCTCTTCCTTCTTTTCCCTTGGTGCTGGCCTTTAACTCCCAGTACCAGGATGTGGTTAACATCCACAATAACCTGTTAACCAGAGAGACGTATAAGGTTTCCCAAAAGAAGACAGATTTATGTCAGAGCACTTCACTATATCCTCCAAAGGTTAATGGTAAGACCCTACTGCCAAACACACATATGCTGTTAGTACACAACATGAATTGACCTTGCTGGAATCTGGGATAGGTCAGTCCCCAGACAGTTAGTTTGTCTAGTGTCAGAAAGTGCTACATGAGCAACTGGGGTAAGATGACCGACATCTGTCCAAGTAACTCATGATCTAAGCTACTTAGCACAAAACAACCTGATGTGATGTTCACATAACTGCAATAGTGGCACACAGCCATGGTGGGTAACCAACTGCTCTTGAGTGACTAATGGATCCGCTCAGTGGAATGGAACCCATAGCTGGAACTGGGAAACAAGTAAGAACCATATCCAAAAATTGACTCTGCTCTCCAATATCAAGCTCCCACCAATCGTGGGCTACAAGAGGGCCTATACCTATTAAATTTCCTCTAAAATATTAATGGTTAGCCCATTTATCCAATGCTGACTTCACTATTTTTCAAGTTTATTTTCAAGCAGAGAAAGAGAGAGGGAGAATGAATGGGAACATAAGGGCCTCCTGGAACTGCAAATTAACTCCATATGCATGTGTCACTTTGTGTATTTAGCTTTATATGAGTACTGGTAATTTGAATCTTGGCCACCAGGCTTTGGAAGCAAGTACCTTTGACCACTGACCCTGTCTCCAGCCCTCTCTTTCTATTCTTATTCAACATAGTTCTCAAAGTCTTAGCTGGAACTATAAGAAAAGATTAAGAATTAAAGAGATACAAGAAGGGAAGAAGTCAAAGTTTTATTTACAGATGACACGATCCTATATATAAAGATCCTAGTGACTCCACTAGAAAAGCCTTAGACCTGACAATACTTTTAGTCATGAAGCACGCTACAAAATCAAGATATAGCAATCAGTACTATTGCTGTATAATAAGAATGAGCTGGAAAAACTAAATATGGAAAAATCATGTTTATAATATCTCTATAAAATGATTTATAATGAACATAACCAAGGAGGTGAAACATCTACAAAGAAAAATTTACAACACTTAATAGAAAGAAATTGAAGAATGCACAAATGTTGAAAAGACTTCCTGTAACATGGTTTGACAGTATTAACATTATAAAAATGCTTAATATTCAACATCAAGACATTCTTCAGTGAAATTTTTAAAACAATCTAAAGATTCATATGGAAGCAAAAAGGTGCCCAAACTACCCCCCCCCAAAAAAAGACCTTAGTGGAAAGATCAATGCTTAGGGTACCACAATGTCTGATCTTCAACTATACAAGAAATCCAGAAAAGCAAAACAGCATGGTATTGGCAAAAAGGCAAACACACACTCACACACACACACACACACACACACACACACACACACACCCTTAGAGCAATGGAATATACCCCACAGTACATAAAATGGATAAAATTACAGAGTTACAATCTCCTAATTTTCAACAAAGCTTTCAAAAACATACATTAAAGGAAGCCTTTGGAAGAAACGGTTTTAGGATATTTGGATTTTGTAAATCAGTATCTTTGAATTAAAGTCCTAAAACTGTGAATCTTCTTAGAAGAAAACATTTCAAGATATTGTTATAAGGAAGGACCTTCTGAGAAGGGTTCAGACAGCTCAAAAATAGCTCCAAGAACTGACAGAGGGCATCACACTAAATTAAAAAGTCTCTGCACAATAAAGCAGTCAATCACTAGTGATGGCTTACAGAGTAGGAAAAATATCTTTGTCAATTGTATATCTTAGAGAGGATTAATGTAGAGAATGCATAAAGAAATTCAAATATTAAACACCAGAATATTAAACCAATCAATACAGGATAATGAACTGTATAAGCCATTCTCAAAAGGAGAAATGCAAATGGCCAACAAAAACTTGAAAAAACGTTTCCAACATTATTAGTTAGTCAAAGGAATACAAATAAAAAACTGATTTGGGATTTCATTGCATCCCAGTTAGAATGGCTAAAATCAACAGAACAAATGACAGTTGCTGGCATGACGAAGCAAAAGAAGAATCCTCATGCATCGTTGGTTAGAAAATTAAACAGGTGCAACCGATATTGAAATCAGGAAGAGGGTGCTTCACAAAAACTAAAAATAGAACTAACATGAACTAACATATGACACAGCTGTATAAGTAATGTTCATAATAGCTAGGAAATGTAATTGGATAATCTGTAATGTTCACAATATTGTAATGTTCACAACAGCTAGATGTCCATTAACAATGAAAATCTCTCTGTGTACAGAATGGAATTTTCTTCAGTTATAAAGAAGAATGAACTCATGGCTTTTACACTGAAATGTGTGTGTGTGTGTGTGTGTGTGTGTGTTTGGAAACAGTATGAATAAAGTGTTCCATTACTGTGCATGCTAACTTAAAAAAAATTAAAAGCAGCTGGAGAAGTGGCTCAGTGCCCACAGGTGCTTGCTTGCAAAATCTGACAACCAGATACACAAAGTGGCACATACATCTGGAGCTCATTTCCAGTGGCAAGTGGCACTGGTGCACTCTCTCTTTCTCTGCTTGCAAATAAATAAATACAAATGTAAAAATAAAACTTTAATGAGAACAATCCCAGAAAAGGATGGAAGGGAGGGAGGGAGGAAGGGTGGTCAAAACTAAAAAGATGAATCGCTCCATGCATGTGTAATATTGGCACTTGTTCTAGATATGTTGGCCACATTTGCATATTTGCACATCTCTCTTATATGCTGTCTTCTACCTATAAGCACATTTGGCTCGTTATGAGTATATAGCTACTGGACTCATAGAACCCCTTTAACCTCATATGTTGTAAGTATCTAACATCTAGCATTTTACACTTTTGTAGGCTAACCTATGATATAAGTAATACTGAAGTAGTGAGTTACACACCAGAGTACCACAGTGATATTAGACTGAAGTTACAGATCTTACCCGATATTGTATTCTTGCTTGACTTCATCCTGTTCCTTGTCTTGTTGTCCCTTCTTTCCATTTTCCCTTATGAACAATGACTTAAATATTTGGACACCATTTCTTATCTTGAGGACATATTCTAAATTAGTTCAATCTAAGACACTAACTAAGGGGGAAAAAAACTAACCCAAACTATGACAATATTACAGTTATATAGGATAGTTGTGGAAAGAAGAGAGCCAGTAACAATTTTAATCTAACATAAAAAGAGAGACTATAGATAATTTACATAAAACAAATAATTAGCAGTCTGGTGAGTCACAAAAATAAAATGATGCAGAATTGTAGTATAACATACTTCCAAATCACATTGTTAAAACATTTTTGTAAACCATGTTTTCAAACCCTAGCTACAATTATAGCAGTTGAGAGGAAGATAAATTTATCAAAATTTACAGTTGGTTGAAGCTGTTGCTAAGGCTGAATCAATAGGACACTTTTAATGCTGCTAAAAACATTCAGAATGAGAACAAGGTCAACAATGAAGTGCTAAGTTTCAAATCCAATGACCATGCCATACTTTTGCATGATTTCTCTTTAACTGTAAGACAATGCTTAACTTCTCTCACTACTCACTGATTTTCTCACTAACTTCATAAGCCTCTGTATTAGCAGCCGCCATAGAGTTAGTTATTTTTACATGGTTTTTTTAATAGGTTCTCTGCTTTCTTTTAAATCCAGACATTCCTTAGATCTCATCCTTTACATCTTTTTCTTTCTATGCTTCTTTTTTGGGGGGGAAATATCAACAGTACTTTCCTTTGCTCTCTCCCCCACTGTCTAAATAATTTCTTAACTTTAATATTGATACTAAATGTAAGAAATATGAAAGTTGTTTATTTGCTACATCCACCTGATAATAACAATGGTGTAGTGTTCTGTTAACTTCTCCTGGGGAGATGTGAACAAATTCAGCCCAGATAGGTCACTGAAAACAGAATAAAGTCCATCTTGATTAATCAACGTGTTTACTAGGATTACTTATAAAGGACACGTGAGGGGATGCTTACAGGAGTATTGATGACTTAAAGGCAGCTGCATCACCAAAAGACCACCCCAACATGGATGTTATTCATGGAAGCTGCATCCCTGGAGCTCACTGAATGACTTGCAATCAGTTTGGCTGGTTGGAGATTTTCTTCACCCAAGTAGTTCTTACAATCCAGGGAGGGGGCATTGTGAATCTTTTAAGTTTCAGGAATTTCCTGGGACTTTTGAATATATATATATATATATATATATATATATATATATATATATATATAATTTTTAAAGAGACAGCAAGACAGAGAGAGAGAGAAAGAGAGAGAGAGAGAGAATTGGTGCACCAGGGCCTCAGATACCTTGTGGCCATGTGCAACCACAATGATGTTCTCTCAAGAAGTAAATTTTCAGTTTGGAGGAATTTTCTAAACACCATATTCAATACATTAAATGATAAATAAATACTTTTGTATTTCTATTTGGAGTCTATATACCCTTGCCTCAGAAAAATTTCAGACCTCCCAATTTTTCTCAATACGACACATATCATCAATCTCCTCTCTTTTAATATTTATTTATTTATGAGTGAAAGAAGCAGATAGAATGGACACACCACAGCCTCTTGCCACTGCATACGAACTCTAGCCACATGCCACATGTGCTATCTTGTACATCTGGCTATACATGGCTACAGGGGAATCAAACCTGGGTCCTTAGGCTTTGCAGGCAAGTGCCTTAACCACTAAGCAATCTCTCCAACCCCATCTCTCTTTTAAGCACTGTCAAAACTTCTCCTATCATTCAGGCTTTTAGTTAAAAAGGGATATATCATCAATTGTGTAACAGTGAGATTAGGGGTATCTTATAGGAGCATAACTCATAAAATTTCTAATGATTATGTTAGAAAAATTAAAGGGAGGATAAAATCCACTATTAATCATAACCAGCGTTTCACTGAATGTGCTTATTACTATTATCAAAATGTTGTCAATATTAAGCATTATGAAGACATTTTATGTCCCTTCATCATTTCTTTCATCAGAAACAACTACATATTTTACACATACACCTATACCAGTTCTAACTACCCATTTCAAATACTCTGCAACCACACATAGCTGGTGGCTATCATTTGGATAGCATATTGTCTAAGTTAATGCTATTAGACTTTGTTATTCCAAGCCCATCTTCCACTGGCAACAGAATGACTTTACTGTTAATTATTGGTTATACTTTTATTTTTTAAATTTTCTTTCAGAGTGACATTTTTAACACTCACACATGAGTTCTTCTCTGATTCACATATTCATACATGGCTTGTAAGATAAAATTAAACCTCTGCTTAATGTTTCTTATACTCATCTGGATATGCATAGATTCCTGCCCCTTTCTTTCATCTCTTTTTAAATCCCTACCAATGTTTTCATTGAGTTAAATAATTATTATCATATGTCTGTGCATTTTTTCAAACAATTTTTCATTCCTTTATATCTGGCAAGTTTTTCCTCATTTTTATTTAACTAAATATCTTATACTCAGTCTATTCATTAAAAATAACATGTTTGGACTTCTGGTTAAGATGGCAGCATAGAAACCATGCCAAAGCCACCTAGGGGAGAAAAAGTGAGAAAAAAACAGCAAAATACACTTTGCACTAAAAAGTGAGGTGTAACTAAAAAGTGAGGTATATAAGAAATTGTCAATTGAAGAAGAAAAGTAGAAGAGATTCAGAGCATCTAGAGACGACAGAAGCAGGCAAAAGTGGCTCCAACAGTGGTGGCACCAGGTTCACATGGCCACAACAGCCAGGCTCAGCCTGAGCCACAGGAAAAGCCAAGTGAGGAGATTTTCCACTCACACCAGCCTGCTTGCAAACTTAAGTAATGTTAAGAGAGGACAGTAGGGGCCAACAGAGCTGCTAGTGAGGAAGAGGAGAAGAGGATTAGAAGGACCAGTGAGAGAACTTCAGCCACCATCCATAGCCTCCCCCCCCCCCACTGCCAGTGCAAACACCAGCAAGTACCAGAGACCTGGGAAAGGAGCCCACCTACACAGCACAGGTGATCAGAGCAGCGACCTACAGATGCAGCTAGCCTACCTGAGTCCATAGCACAGCAAAGAGGGACCAAAACCATTGCAAAAGGTAACTGGGATTACATCAGGTCAGTACCCACCAGATAAGCCTAGTATATAGGCTTGAATCAGATGTGCTAATTGCACCTTCCATGTCAGGGTAAATTATATGTTAAATATGATGGATGGTCAGATTTGCCATTCTTCAATAAGCTATGTTTTGGGCTTGTCATTTGTTGCTTCCTGATTTATAGTGCCTTTGTTTCCTCTTCTGTTCTTCTTTGGGGAAGGGTATCACTTGGCCACAAGCTGACTTGGAACCTTCTACAGAGCAGAAATCTTAGCTTCCCAGTTGATAGGATTTAGGATGTAGGGCAATACACAACCTTAGGAACTGTGACTTTGTTAGAGAATCTGGTTGGCATAATATCTACTCTTGTATAAATACTCTATGCTGTTTCTCATTGAATGTGTACATTGTTTAGTTAAATTTTAAATTTTACCTGTGTTTTATTTTCACTCAGCCTACTTGTGTATTCTCATAGCAGACAAACCCAATACTTAGGGTCACTTTTGTGGTTACTCTGAGACTCTTGCAAGCCACACCTAGCACCTGAAGTTGCTACCCTGAAGATATGTAACATCAGATTGATTGATGTATCTAATATTACTGCAAATAATTAGAAAATCCAAATATCAAATTAATCCAAGATGTAAAAATCTGTAATTATAATACAAGAAACAAAAAACCAAGACAATATAAATCCACCAAAAGTATTAATGCTTCAGAAATGACCTCCGGTGAGACTGATTTAGAGGAAATGCCTGAGAAAAATTTCAAAAGAATGATTATAAATATGTTCAAAGAAATTAAAGAGGAAATCCAAGGAATGAAAGAGGAATCAAAGGAAGGAATCAAAGAATACACAAGAAACCAATTTAATGAAATAAGGAGGTCAATACAAGACATAAATAAGGAAACATAAATAAAAAAGAAAAACCAGTCAGATACCAGCAATGAAGAACACAGTCAGTGAAATTAAAAAAAAGAAAAAAAAAACTCTGTAGAAAATCTCCTCAATAGAATGGATAAAGGAGAGAACAGAATTTCTAAACTAGAAGACCAGGTAGCAGATCTAATACAGTCCAACAAAGAGAAAGAGAAAATAATAGGAAAGTATGAATGGGAATTTCAAGATGTTTGGGACACTATGAAAAGATCAAACATAAGAATTCAGGGTATATTAGAAGGAGAAGAATTTCACTCCAAAGTCATAGTAGGCATTTTCAACAAAATCATAGAAGAAAACTTCCCCCAAATTGGGAAAGAGATGCAAATGCAGATACAGGAAGCCTTGAGAACACCAAACAGACAAAACCTGAAAAGAACCTCACTCGACATATTATAATTAAACTACCAAACATAAAAACCAAAGAAAATATATTGAAAGCAGTTAGGGAGAAAAATCTAGTCACATATAAAGGCAAGCCCATCAGGATTACAGCAAATCACTCAACACAAACTTTAAAGGCCAGAAGGCCTTAGAATGGTGTATTCCAAGTTGTGAAAGATAACAACTGTCAACCAAGTTTACATTATCCTGCAAAGTTACTCATTTAAATAGACAGAGAAACAAGGACATTCCATGACAAATTCAGGCTAAAGGAATATTTGAAGACAAAACCAGCTCTATATAAAATACTGGACAGGATCCTCCATGCTGAAGAGAAAGAAAAGCACAAATATAAGGAATCTGGAAAAATAAACAATACTCACATATTAGTTAATACAAGAGAGCAAAGGTAAAACTGGAAGAACTAAAAAACAAGAAAAAATTTAAAAATAAATGCACACCTTTTAATAATAGCTCTTAATATCAATGGCCTTAATGCCTCAACCAAAAGACATAGTTTTGCATACTGGGTTAAAAAGCAGGATCCTTCAATTTGTTGCCTCTAAGAAACTCACCTTTCTACAAAGGATGGGCACTATCTTAGTGTGATAGGTTGGAAAATGGTACTTCAAGCAAATGGGCCTTGAAAACAAGCAGAGGTCATTATCCTAATATCTTACAGGGTAGATTTCAAATTAAAATTAGTTAGGAAAGATAAGGAAGGTCACTTTATATTGATTAAAGGTACACTCCAACAAGAGGACATTACAATCATAAACATATGAGCACCTAACATGGGGGCTCCCAACAACATCAAACAAATGCTATTATAACTAAGGCCACAGATAACACCAAACACAGTTGTGGTCGGTGACTTCAACACCCCACTCTCATCAATTGACAGGTAATACCAGCAAAAAATAAACAGAAATGCATCTGGATTAAATGAGGTCATGCGGCGAGCCCCCTGACCCGCAGGGAAGAACGACCACAAGACGAGGATCCTTCTTGATCACACATTTATTGGAGAGCTCTTGGTTAACAGGAGGGTTGATGGCGAGGGGCAAGGAGGCGGAATGTGCAGCTACTTTTATAGCGGGGAGTGCAACGAGGCGCCCACTGATTGGTTGCTACCAGCTTGCCACCACCAGGCGCCACGGGATAGGCTCGGGACAGGTTGCGTCAAGCGCATGTGCATACCTTGAACACGGTTGGCGCCAAGGCACTGCCTAATATGGAGTTGTTTACCTCAACACAGACAGGAAGCCAGCGCCATCTTGTAATGGCGACTGCTTGCAGCTCCCTGCAGTTCCCCCTTCTTGTTTAAATGCAACAGGCAAGGGTAGAGGTCTGATCTCTGATGCTCGAAAGGACATTGTGATGACCCCAGGCCTAGTGGCCAGCCAGGCTGGTGTCACACCCGTCCGGTACCTTTTCTCAGAGATGGGATTACAGTACCAACCCATATGCAATCAGACATGCCCTCCATGAGGCTGCTAAGAGCTCGCCCCACGTGCAGTACTTTGTCTCACATCCTGAGCGTGATGAGTGCCGTGCTCCCAACACCAACCCTCTGCCCATCCTTGTGCAATGGGCACTTCAGGCCCTAAGGGTGCAAGGGCCAGGGGAAACTAGGTGCTCTTTAGGGCCGACAGCCAAATCTGGGGGGAGGACCCACACTCCAAAGCGGCAAGTGCCTGAGAAATGACCACCTTGTCCCGCCTGGTCTGGGCTCGCAGGCGGCAAACCAACCAGAGGCAAAGCACACATCCTCCCAAAAGTATATATGACTTTCTCAATACCCCCAGAAGTATTAAGACGCGTCCAGGACGGTCCGTATAATTTGCAAAAGATATTGAGAAGTACTATTTTCTGCACCAAATCTGGAATTATGTCTCTCTTTTGGGAATTTTTTTTTTCATATCCTATCATCCTTAAACCAGCCAAAGGCCTGTTTTCTCAGCCCTATACAAAAATTACGGGGTGAATCAATTGTGAAGCAAAGGGCTCCGATTTTTTCAAAACTCCGATCTTCCCCTAAGCTGACATACGTGGTATCCCCAATCACAGTGGGGAGACCCAGCTCCTTCTGAGTTGTGAAGAAGCGAGGGAAGACCGCTGCAGCATGATGTACCGGCAGGGGCTTAGGAAAGGCTGACAAGATGCCCCAGCGTTGTTCTCCTCTACTGAGCGCCAGGCACTGGAAGGCCAGCATCCATAGATTCCTCCACATCTGCTTCTTCAGGATCATTCTGGATCTCCGGGTTGTCCTCTGAGGAGAGTCGGACCGTCTTTACCAACCGACTGGGAACCCAGTGAGGTGATTCTTGGTCCTGTGGGAAAACACAAACAGCTCCCCTGGATCTTATTAAAATAGGATCCGGGCCTCTCCATTGACCAGTCAAAAGTTACATAGCTACAAAGTATCCTGTCCAGCATGTTTGCATTGTGGCCTTCACATTAGGGATCCGCAGGGCAGGAGAGAAAGGCAGGAGGGACGCTCCCGAGAGAACCAGGAAGCTTCCATAGGATTAACTCCATCTGAAGGAGTTGAAACTGTCTACACCTGTGACTGGCTTTATTGTGTGAAACTCCTTCCCACAGCACTGGAACCTTCTGAACTGGATTAAAGCCAACACCTGATGCCAGTAGGAAGGTTGCCTATGCCCAGGTGCCTGGACTTAGCTGTTCCCAGCACTGGAACTTTCTGAGCAGAATTAGAGCCCACACCTGACAATTACTAGTGGCGTTCCTACTCAGGTGCCGGATTTCAGCTATTCACAGCTCACAGACACAAGAAAACAAGGCCAGAGGTGAGGGGCCACTCATGCAATAGGGAGGCCACCCCGGTCAGGATGCTTCTGATGAGGCCTTTGTTTGACAATAGCAGGTTCAGTAACCTAAAACCAGTCTCAGTTCCTATAATTTTAACTTGCTTGAGGTTTTCCAGCTTAAAATCTTAAATCTCTCAGTCCAATATCTCTAGCCAAGCACATCAGTCCATTACAAATTTAACCTTGATTAAACACTCTGGGCCTCAGCAGCAGAACGCAGCCAGCCCTTATTCCAATAGCCCAGTTCCAACAAGGTCCTCTGCAGTCTTTCCTTCCCCTTAGAAAGCTTAATGAGGGCATACTCTACCGGCGCATGGACGCAGCCTCCATCCGCAGCCTCAAACACCGGGAAGGCTTGTAAGAACCTCCTTCTGTCCCCCTCTTAAAGGAAGGAATCTGAACAATGCTTGCTGGCATAAGGCGGAGGAGCACTGGGAATGGCAGGGGCGGCAGATTGAAAAGCCGCGCGGTTCTTATCTCCTATCTTCTTTTGTTTTCGATTTTGCGGTAGCAGCTGCTCATCAAGATAGTATCTCTCCTCCCCATAGCGAGCCACTTCCCCATCTAATTCTTCCTCCTCTTCAGAGTCTGAGCTAGTCTCATCATCTGCTTCCAGCACATTTAAATGCGCCAGATCCTCAATGACAGGGTACAGTCTAGAGGAAGCTTTTCTGTCCCTGTTGGTGGGTGAGCAATCATAAACTTCACCCATTTCTCTAAGCTCATCTTGTAAGCTTTTATCCTTTTTTTCCCTTTGTATTTCCTTTTTTGTTTCTTTCCTTTTCCTAGGCCTAGCTGGGGTTTCCCCATTTGTATCTGACTCAGAAAGACTATCCTGATGCCTTGCCAACGCTCTCCGTCCCTGTCTAATAATGTCTGTGTGGCTACCTTGACTTAGACAAGAATGAATAACAAAGGCAATAAAAAACAAAACCCAGAAGGGAAGGAAAACGGCAAGGATCAGATTAAAGTCCAGGTCAGAAAACTGCATGACTGGGGATGACTTACCGACGTCTTCCTCTCCATGTGTCAAGTTCTGAATCCTCTTCGGCCCCTCGCCTGGTGACCACAAGGCTCCTGGCATCCCGGGATTTCGGCACCAGTTTGCGGCGAGCCCCCTGACCCGCAGGGAAGAACGACCACAAGACGAGGATCCTTCTTGATCACACTTTTATTGGAGAGCTCTTGGTTAACAGGAGGGTTGATGGCGAGGGGCAAGGAGGCGGAATGTGCAGCTACTTTTATAGCGGGGAGTGCAACGAGGCGCCCACTGATTGGTTGCTACCAGCTTGCCACCACCAGGCGCCACGGGATAGGCTCGGGACAGGTTGCGTCAAGCGCATGCGCATACCTTGAACACGGTTGGCGCCAAGGCACTGCCTAATATGGAGTTGTTTACCTCAACACAGACAGGAAGCCAGCGCCATCTTGTAATGGCGACTGCTTGCAGCTCCCTGCAAGGTCATAGAACAAATGGGCCTAACAGATATATACAAGACATTTCATCCAAATGATACAGAATACACATTCTTGTTTTTTTTCATTTTCATTTTATATTTTATTTTATTTTTTACAGTCAGTTCGGTACCATTATTAGGCTCATCCATGACCTACCCCCTCCCCTTGGCCCCTCCTTGTTGAGGTATGCGGATCATGCATTGTGGAGTTAGCCCACAGTTATGGGTAAGCTAAATGTCTCTGCATATCATGACCCAACATGTGGCTCTGACATTCTTTCTGCCCCCTCTTCCGCAAAATTTCCCTGAGCCATGCTGGGTCTGCTTCAGTGATGAGGTGTTGGGGGGCTCTGAGGCTCTGGCTCTCTGATTTGGTAGGAGTTGATTTTTCTCTACGCTGATCTCCTTCCCCCTTGTGCTGGTATCTGGTTCATCAGGAAAACAGTGCCCTTGCTTGTTTCTCCAATTTTTCTTAGTTTCAGCCGGGGCCCTTTTGAGGTATGATGGGGTGGCTCTCTCCTATCATCCACAATGAGCTTTTGATCAGAGAGACCTACAAGGTTTCCTAAAAGACAGACAGATTTCTGTCAGAGTACTTGATGACCCACCAAAGGTTAGTGGTAAGACCCTACTGCTGAAGACACCTTATGTGATTGACATGCAAATTAGAATGGCATGGCTGGAAGTTGGAAGAGAGTCAGTCCCCAGACAGTCAGCGCATCTAGTGCCAGAAGGTGCTACATGGGCGACTGGGGGAAATTGACCAATATCTGTCGAAGCAACGCATGGTCTAACCTACTTAGCAGCAAATAACTTGTGATGCCCACACAAGTGCAGTGGTGGCACACAGCCATGGTGGGGAACCAACTGCTCTTAATTTGGCTAACTGATCCCCTCACTGGTATGAGACCCATAGAATAGCAAGAAAAGCAATAGAGCATATGCAAAATCATGGAAACTAAACAATACACTAGCAAATGATGAATGGGCCAATGAAGAAATCAAGAAGGAAATCAAGCAATTAATGGAGTCAAATGATAGTGATAATAAAATAGGCCAAAAACTTTGGGACACAATGAAGGCTGTCCTAAGAGGGAAATTTATAGCTTTAAGTGTCTATACTAACAAATTAGAAAGGTCACAAGTAAACAACTTATTTTTTCACCTTAAGGCCTTGGAAAAAGAAGAACCAGACAAATGGAAAATCAGTAGACATGAAGAAACAATAAAGATTAGGGCCAAAATTAATGAAATAAAAACCAAAAAAAAAAGAATAAATGAAACAAGAGTTAGTTCTTTGAAAGAATAAACAAGATTGATAAACCCTTAGCAAATCTGACCAAAAGAAAGAAAGAAAAGACATAAATTAATAAAATTAGAGATGAAAATGGTAACATCACAACACATACCAAAGAAATACAAAAAATCATAGGGACATACTATAAGAACATATACTTCACAAAGTTTGAAAATATGAAAGAAATGGAGGATTTTCTTGATTTATATGACCTATGTAAATTAAATCAAGATGAGACTAACCAATTAAATAAAAACTCTCCCAACTAAAAAAAGTCCAGGGCCAGATAGATTCACTGGTGAATTTTACTAGACATTCATGAAGTAACTAACACCAAAGCTTCCTAAAATTTTCCATAAAATAGAAAAAGAAGGAATCAGAGCAAACTTCTCCTATGAGGCCAGCATTACCTTGATATCAAAACCAGGGAAAGATAGAACAATAAAACAAAATTACAGAACAATATCTCTAACGAATATAGATGCAAAAATTCTCAACAAAATATTAGCAAACACAATAAAAGATTATATCAGAAAGATCTTTCACCCAGATCAAGTAGGCTTTATCCCAGAGATGCAGGGATAGTTCAACATATGCACATCAATAAGTGTAATACATTATATAAATGGATTGAAGGGCAAAAATCACATTATCATCTCATTAGATGAAGAAAAAGCATTTGATAAAATCCAACATTCCTTCATGATAAAAGTCCTCCAGAGACTGGGAATAGAAGGGAAATATCTCAACATAATAACAGCTATTTATGACAAACCTCCAGCCAACATAATACTAAATGGAGAAAAACTTGAAGCATTTCCATTATAATCAGGACAAGGGTGTCCACTGTATCTACTTTTATTTATTATAGTACTGGAAGCCTTAGCCATAAGGCAAGAGACACACGTAAAAAGGATACAAATTGGAAAGGAAGAAATAAAGTTATGTTTATTTGCAGATGACATGATTCTATACATAAAGGAACCTAAAGACTCTACCAGCAAACTGTTAGAGCTGATAAACACATATAGCCATGTAGTAGGATACAAAGTAAACACACAGAAATCAGTAGCCTTCCTATATGCTAATTACAAACACACAGAGTATTAAAGCAGAGAATCACTCCCTTTCACAATTGCATCAAAGAAAAAAATTAAAGTACCTTGGAACAAACCTAGCTAAGAAGTGAAGGACCTCTACAACGAAAACTTTAAATCACTCAAATGAGAAATTGCAGAAGACAATAGGAAATGGAAAGACATACCTTTATCTTGGATTGGAAGAATCAATATTTTGAAAATGGCAATTTTACCAAAAGCAATCTACACATTTAATGGAATCTCCACCAAAATTCCAATGGCATTCTTCACAGAAATAGAAAAAAAAAAACAACTCAAAAATTCATTTGAAAGCACAAAACCCCTAGAATATCTAAAATAATTTTGAGCAACAGCAAAAATAAAAAATTATAAAAGGACTTCCGGCCAAGATGGCGACTGCATACCTGTGCTGCAAATCCCGGGGAAAGAAAGGCAAGATATTAAGGGTTCATTGTGGCTTTTAGGGGAGAGAAATCTGGGAGGGCACAGAGGCGGGGGAAACAGGGAATCGCGGATCCCCTCAAGGGCGTGTAGCCCACCCCTCACCCAAATAACCGCCTTGTCCACAGCACCGCCACTGCCGCCACTGTTGCGCCGGCCCCGCCACTGCTGCCGCCATGTGCCAATTGTTCCCTGCGTGCAGAAGCTTAGACTGCTCCACACACTCGTCCACTCCCACACTTACCGAGTGTGCCCAGTCCCACAGCAACTGCCACACAAGCTCTTGCTTGTGCCAGCTCAGGTGCCATCCCCTACCTGTCTGCCGCACTGGCCATCCGCCATTGTCCTATGGTGGGGGAGCGCAGACTGCTTCCGGGTATAAATGTTCCCAGCCAGAGTTCGGGCTGCTTCAGTGCTTGGAGACTCAGTGCCACTCCTAGCTTGAACTCAGGCAGCTTTGGCACTTTACTGCTTGAGAATTCAGGCAACTTTGGAACCCCTGCCAGGCAGTAGATAGGCGGCTTTGGCAAGGGAAAGCCAAAGCCCAGGATGCTTGGCAAATGCCCCAGGCGGCCCCAGATTCCCATTGTGCTTGAGCCCAGGCTGACACGCCCACCTACGTGCCCATACACTGTCATGGGCAGACGACAGTGCAAAAGAAATAACATGAAAAATCAAATGCAAGAAAATCCAGTTAGATCATCCAGTCCTACAATGAATACATCTAACCAAAACATAGAAGAACCATTAGGAACAGAACACCAAATTGAAGCTATGAGCAATGCAACCCTGACCAACCTACTGGTAGAACTTGCAGGAAAGCAACAAAGGACCGATAATCATGTGGATGCTGCCATAACTAAACTAGAACTAATAGATAAGAAATTGGAAGGAGTTCAAAGAGAGTTAAGAGATATGAGGGAGAGTGAAAAACAAGAAGACTGTAAAAATCAGCTGGCCATGCTAAATGAAGACATAAAGAAATGCAAAGATGAATTCCAAGAATCATCAAGAAAATCAGAAAATGTGGTGAAAAGGGAGCTTGACAGAGGGATGGAAATTATACATAGAAAAGTAGTAGAAAATGCAAACTTAATTGAACAGGTCCAAAACACTATAGAAGCTCTCAAGAATAGAGTCAGCCAAGTGGAGGATAGAAACTCTGATCTGGAAGACAAGATGGAAGAAACAGTTAGAGAGTTCAAAAATATCAGTAAGTTCAAAAGTTCCTGTGAAAAGAAAATGAGGGAATTGTGGGATACACTTAAACGTCCTAATATCAGGATCATTGGAATACCAGAAGAAGAAGAAATTCAGACCAAAGGCATGGAGAACTTATTTGACAAAATAATTGAAGAAAACTTCCCCAGTCTTTTAAAAGAAAGGCCCATCAAGATACAAAAGGCCAACAGAACTCCAAACAGACTGGACCAAAGGAGAAACTCTCCAAGACATAATGTCATTAAGACTCTAAACATTGACACCAAAGAGAAAATCTAAAAGCAGCTAGGGAAAAACAGCAGACCACCTTCAGAGGTAACCCCATCAGAATTACTTCAGACTTCCCAATGGAAACCCTGAGAGCTAGAAGGGCCTGTAATGAAACACTGCAAAGTCTAAGAACCTATGGCTTCCAACCCAAACTACTCTACCCAGCAAAAGTATCCCTCATAATAGATGGTGAAAGAAAAACATTCCACGACAAAACTCAGCTTTACAATTATATGAACACAAAACCAAACCTACAGAGAGTATTTCAGGAAATTCTCCACATAGAAGAAACAAATAATCAAACTCAAATGCCAACAAGAAACAGATCACAAGAACCAAACTCAGAGTAGGCACAAAAAAATTCAAAGTCCATGAAAACCCCAACCCACATTTACCATCACAATATGGCAGGTATCAAATCAAATCTCACAGTCATTACCCTAAATATAAATGGCCTTAATTCACCCATCAAGAGATACGTGCTAACAGGATAGATCAAAAAATTAGACCCCTCAATCTGTTGCCTTCAAGAAACCCACCTCACCACTAAAGACAGACACCTCCTCAGGGTGAAAGGGTGTAAAACAATATTCCAAGCAATCGGGAATAAGAAACAAGCAGGTGTAGCTATATTAATATCGGATAAAATAGACTTCAAACCAAATATAATCAAAAAAGACAAAGAAGGCCACTTCCTACTTACCAAGGGAATGATCCATCAAGAGGATATTACAATCATAAATCTGTATGCACCAAACACAGGGGCACCACAGTTCATAAAACAAAACCAACTTGACAATAAAACAGAAATAACCACCAACACCATCATAGCTGGGGACTTCAATACACCATTACCAGTAACAGAAAGATCATCCAAGCAGAAACTCAACAGGGGAGTAAGAGAGCTCAACAAAACCATAGATCACTTAGATCTAACAGGACATCTACAGAACTTTCCATCCCAAATCCACAGACTACACATTCTTCTCAGCAGCCAATGGAATATTATCTAAAATAGACCATATACAGGGTCACAAAGACTGCCTCCACATATTTAGGAAGATTGACATAATTCCCTGCATGATATCAGATCACAATGCTATATTGCTAGAAATCAACAACAAAAGACCCACCAAGAATCCCAACGGCACCTGGAAACTGAACAGCACACTTTTAAACAATAAATGGAGAGTGGATGAAATAAAAAATGAAATTGCAAAATTTCTGGAATTGAATGATAATGAGAACACATTGTACCAAAACTTATGGGACACAATGAAGGCGGTTCTCAGGGGAAAAGTCATAGCACTCAATGCCTTCATAAAAAAGACAGAAATGTTGCAAATCAATAACCTAATCATCCACCTAGAGGCACTGGAAAAACAAGAAAAATCCAACCCAAAGAACTCCAGAAGTAAAGAAATAATTAAAATCGGAGCAGAAATCAATGAACTGGAAACGAAGGAAACAATTAAGACAATTCACAAAACAAAGAGCTGGTTCCTTGAAAAAATAAACACGATTGACAAACCCCTGGCCAACCTGATCAAGCAGAAAAAGGAGACTATTCAAAGTAACAAAAATAAAAATGAAAAAGGAGAGATCACAACAGACATAAGTGAAATTGGAAGAATCATCAGGACTTATTTCAAAAACCTCTACTCCACAAAACTGGATAATGTGGAGGAGACAGATAAATTCCTGGATGCATACCATCTACCAAAGCTAAACACAGAGCAGATTAATCATCTCAATCAACCCATCACACTCATAGAGATTGAAAAAGTAGTAAAAAGCCCCCCAAAAAGAAGAGTCCAGGACCAGATGGCTTCTCAGCTGAATTCTATACAACCTTCATGGAAGAACTCAAACCAATCTTCCTCAAACTGTGTCACACAATTGGTGAACAGGGAAAGCTACCCAACTCCTTTTATGAAGCTAGCATCACCCTAATTCCAAAACCAGGCAGAGATGCCTCAAGAAAAGACAGCTACCGGCCTATTACCCTGATGAATTTAGATGCAAAGATCCTAAACAAAATCCTCGCAAACCGAATCCAACAACACATCAAAAGCATTATCCACCTTAACCAAGTGGGATTCATCCCACGAACACAGGGGTGGTTCAACATACAGAAATCTGTCAATGTAATACACCACATAAACAAGGTTAAACATAAAAATCACATGATCATTTTGATAGATGCAGAAAAGGCCTTTGACAAGATTCAACATCACTCCATGTTCAAAACATTGGAGAGAATTGGCATGGTTGGTTCATATCTTAACCTGATAAAGGCAATATACGAAGCTCCAAAGGCCCAAATAATACTTAATGGGTAGAGACTGGAGGAATTCCCATTAAGATCAGGAACAAGACAGGGTTGTCCACTCTCACCTCTGTTTTTCAATATAGTACTGGAAGTCCTAGCTCAAGCAATAAGACAGGAGAAGGAAATAAAAGGGACACAATTTGGAAAGGAAGAAGTTAAGTTAGCTTTATTCACTGATGACATGATTATATATGTAAGAGACCCGAGAGACTCCGTCCCAACACACCTGAAGGTGATTAACTCCTAGAGCAAAGTAGCAGGATACAAAACCTTGCACATAAATCAGTAGCCTACCTTTATGCAAATGACAAAGATACAGAGAAAGAAATAAAGGACATAGTCCCATTTTCAATAGCAACAAAAAATATAAAATACCTTGGAATAATGTTAACCAAGGAAATGAAAGATCTATACAATGAAACATAAAAACACTCAAAAAAGAAATTGAGGAGGACTTGAGAAAATGGAACGGCCTCCCATGTTCCTGGATAGGCAGAATTAACATTGTGAACATGACAATCCTACCAAAGGCAATATACAGATTTAATGCAATTCCAATTAAAATCCCTACAGTGTTCTTCACAGAGATAGAAAAAAATTATCTCAAATTTCACATGGAAAGGCAGAAGGCCTTGCATTTCCAAGCATATCCTCAGCAAAAAAAAAAATACCTCTGGAGGCATCACCATACCTGATCTAAAGCTATATCACAAAGCCATAGTAATAAAAACAGCATGGTACTAGCATACAAACAGGAGTATAGACATGTGGAATAGACGTGAGGACCCGGACTTTGGGTCAAGCAACTATAGCTACTTGATATTCCATAAAGGCCCTAACAATATAGGCTGGAAAAAAGACAGCATCTTCAACAAATGGTGCTGGACAACCTGGATAACCATATGCAGGAAACTCAAACTTGACCCACACATTTCACCAAGCACTACACTCAAGTCCAAATGGATCAAAGATCTCAATATAAGACCAGAAACTCGAATACTACTGGAAGAAATTTTAGGAAGTACTGTTGGTGAGGATGTGGAGAAGTAGGAACACTCATCCACTGCTGGTGGGAATGTAGGTTGTACAACCACTTTGGAAAGCAATATGGAGACTTCTGAAAAAGCTGAGTATAGAGATACCAACAGAACCTGTTATTCCCTTACTGGGCATCTACCCTAAAACCTTCAAACCACAGGCTAGAGAGATTTGCTCAACCATGTTTATAGCAGCTCAATTTGTAATAGCTAAGAGCTGGAATCATCCCAGGTGTCCATCACCAGAAGAATGGATAGCTAAGATGTGGTATATATACACAATGGAATTCTATACAGGAGTAAGAAAAAATGACACAATGAAATTTGAGGAAAAATGGTTGCACCTGGAAAAGATCATTCTCAGTGAACTTATCCAATCACAGAAAAAAAATCGCCACATATTCTCACTCATCTAGAGCACCTAACCTGAATCTACCCACGATAACTTACATACCCAGCAAACATCTCATGGACTAGACACTAGGATCTTAGAGGAGGGAGGGGCGGTCATCAAAAGGGTGGGAAACAGAAATATAGACCCAAAGGGCAATGGTACCATAATTTTCTACTTACTAAGGACAGACCAAATGGCTGATCCTTCACCAGGCCCCTACTGGATACACTTGAACCACAAGACACTGGAGAGGGTAGGATCAAGACTAACCTTAATCTTCTACATCTTCCCCCTCTCCCTCCCTCCCCCCTCTCTCTCTTTTCTCTCTAACTCTTGTATATTAGTTATCTTTTTCCTCATTTTCTTAGTGGGCACGGACCTGTAACTCCCAGAACCAGCATGGGGTTATCATCTACAATGAGCTTTTGATCAGAGAGACCTACAAGTTTTCCTAAAAGACAGAGAGATTTCCGTCAGAGAACTTGATGATCCACCAAAGGTTAGTGGTAAGACCCTACTGCTAAAGACACCTTATGTGGTTGACATGCAAATTAGAATGGCATGGCTGGAAGTTGGAAGACAGTCAGTCCCCAGTCAGCGTGTCTAGTGCCAGAAGTTGCCACATGGGCGACTGGGGGAAAATGACCAATATCTGTCCAAGCGATGCATGGTCTAACCTGCTTAGCAGCAAATAACTTGTTGTGATGCCCACACAAGTGCAGAGGTGGCACACAGCCATGGTGGGGAACCAACTGCTCTCAATTTGGCTAACTGGTCTCCTCAGTGGTATGGGACCCATAGCTGGAGCTGGGAAATAAGTCAGAATCATATCCAAACATAAGCCCATTCTCCAATACCAAGCTACCATCAATTGTGGGCTAAAAGAGGGCCTACACCTATTAAATTCTCTATAAAAAAGTAAGGATTATCTCATTTGTCCTGGTGCTAACTTACTCCCTGTTGGAGTATCTGCTTCTCTTTTTCAGATAGATGTAGATCCTAAGGAGAGAGGCCACCTCATCATTCCTCAAAAGGGCCCCTGCTGCAGCTAAGAAAAATTGGCGAAACATGCAATGGTGCTGTTTTCCTGATGAACCGGATACCAGCACAAGGGGGAAGGAGATCAATACAGAGAAAAATCAACTCCTACCAAATCAGAGAGCCAGAGCCTCAGAGGCTCCCAACACCTCATCACTGAAGGAGGCCAAAAATGAACCCAGCATGTCTCAGGGAAATTTTGCAGAAGAGGGGGTGGAAAGAATGTCAGAGCCACATGTTGGGTCATGATATGCAGAGACATTTATCTTACCCATAACTGTGGGCTAATTCCACAATGCATGACCCATATACCTCAACATGGAGGGGCCAAGGGGAGGGGGTAGGTCACAGATGAGCCTAATAATGGTACCAAACTGACTGTATTTGCTGAATACAAAATTAACTAATAAAGAAAAAAAAACTATAAAAAAATTAAAATATAAAAAATTTAAAAAGTCTGGTGTTATCACCACACCTGATTTTAACCTATATTACAGAACCATAGTAACAAAAACAGCATGGTACTGGCACAGAAACTGACATTTAGATCAATGGAACAAAATAGAGGACCAAGATATAAGTCTGGGTATCTATAGCCACCTGATCTTCAATAAAAATGGCAAAAATGCTCATTGTATAAAAGACAGCCTTTTCATCAAATGGTGCTGGGAAAATTGGATATGTATCTGTAGAAGGATGAAAATAGACCCTTATCTCTCTCCATGCACAAGAATTCAGTCCACATGTATTGAAAACCTTAATATCAGGCATAAAACTCTGAAACTGCTAGAGGGGAAAGTAAGGGAAACCCTTCAACATGTCAGTGATGGCAAAGACTTTCTGAATATATCCCTAATTGTTCAAGACATGAAACCACAGATCAACTGTTGAGACCTCATCAAATTACAAAGCTTTTGTATGGATAAAGATACTGTGAATAGAGCAAAGGGGCAACCTACAGAATGGGAGAAAATCTTTGCCATCTATGTATCTGGTAGAGGATCAATATCTAGGGTATACAAAGAACTCAAGATATCCAGAGATACTGAGGCCCTGAGACCTCATCACTGAAGCAGACCTAAAATGAACCCAACATGGCTCAGGGAAATTTGCAGAAGGGGGGGCAGAAAGAATGTCAGAGCCTCACTTTGGGTCATGATACACAGAGACATTGCCTTCTACTCATAACTGATGGCTAACCCCACAAAGCACCACCCATATTCCACAAAAAGGATGGACCCTAAGGAGGGGGGCTGTCAGGGAGGATGCTAAAAATGGTACCAACTTGACTGTATTCACTGAGTACAAAACTAATAGAAATCAATAATAAGAAATCAAACAAGCCAATTAGCTATGGAACTAAGTAGAGAGTTCTCAACAGAAGAAATACAAATGGCATGTAAACGTCTAAAAAATGGTCCATCAGGGAAATGAAGATTAAAATTACATTGAGATTCCATCTCACTCCTGTCAGATTGGCTACCATCATGAAAACAAATGATCATAAATGTTGGCAAAAATGCAGAAAAAGAGGAACCCTTCTGCACTGTTGATAGGAATGAAATCTGGTGCAGCCATTGTGGAAATCAGTGTGGATATTCCTGAGACAGCTAAAAGTAGATTTACTGTATGACCCAGCTATACTTCTCCTACACATATATCCTAAGGACTTGTCTCACTAACTTAGAGATACTTGCCCAACCATGTTTATTGCCACTGTATTCAGAATATCTAGGAAATAGAACCAGCCTAGATGTTCTCAATTGATGAGTGGATAATGAAGATGTGGCACATTTACACAATGAAGTTCTACTCAGAAGTAAAAAAAAAATGAAGTTATGAAATTTGTAGGAAAATGGATGGATCTGGAAAGTGTTATACTCAATGAGGTAACCCAGGCCCAGAAAGACAAACAATGCATGTTCTTTCTCATATGTGGATCCTAGCTACAAATTATTGGACTTCTATGTGAGTAGGAATAAAACTCAGTAGCAGAGGCCAGTAAGCTATAAAGGAGGTATACATATCTAAAGGGTCTAGAAAGGGAGGTAGGGACTTATTAGGATGTTATTGTATATATGTAAGTAGAATAACAGATTAATGGGGGTGAAAAGGCCTAGGTGAGGTCAGGGGAAGAGATTGAGTAAAGAAAAGGTAGAGGGAGGGCTAATCAAAATCTAAGAGGGGGGCTGGAGAGATGGCTTAGCGGTTAAGCACTGGCCTGTGAAGCCCAAGGACACCGGTTCGAGGCTCGACTCCCCAGGACCCACGTTAGCCAGATGCACAAGGGGGTGCATGCGTCTGGAGTTCGTTTGCAGTGGCTGGAGGCCCTGGCGCACCCATTCTCTCTCCTCTCTCTCTCTCTCTCTCTCTCTCTGCCTCTTTCTCTCTCTGTCTGTCGCTCTCAAATAAATACATAAAAATAAACAAAAAATTCTTTAAAAAAAAATCTAAGAGGGTATAAATAAGTCATATGGAAACCTACTATTTTGGATAATAGAATACTTAGATGCCATATATTGTTACTAGAAAATTTTCAGTGCCAGTGATGGGATACCTTCCAGTGAGTTGTTGGTCAGGGAGGTCCCTGATTCCCTCAAAACATTACAGGCCATTGCCGAGGCCCTGGTTTCCCACCAGGAATATTTGGTAAGATGCTATTGCTGAAGATTCCATATACCTGGGCTGCAAGGTCACTGAGAAACCCTGTTGGAGCTGAGCTGAAAACCTCCTCCATGTAGACCAGCTGACAGAAAGCTGGAAAAGAAGCTACATTGCATGCAGTTCAATGGGAGAGAGAGAAATCACCAGTGAAGATACTCAATAGTGGACACTGCAAGCCTTATATTTGACCAGCCAGGCCAAACGAGACAATGGGTGCAATAGTGTTATATCTGTTACGGGGGAAACCAGCCACCCTCTAATTTGACTAAAGGCCTACTCCATGGGAGGGAATACATCCCTGATACTGAAAAACCTACAGCAGGGGTAGTCATGAGCCCTAGGGGGTATAACGTCTGCTGGTATCTGGCTTAATGTATATACTGTGCTCATCAAACTGCCCAGTAAGCACTTCTCTTAATGTTCATACCCATATATTAATGCTACTCTCACTTTTGGTTGAGAATCTTCTCTTTTCAGATGGCAGTGACCTTGGGATGACTCAGAAGGCACCATGGTGCTTAGAGGAGACAGAGAGGAGTGCTCAGCACTGAAATATCTCTATCCCATCTTCCAAGGCTCAAGGTCCATTGCAGAAGAGGTGGTGGAACGAATTTAAGAGCCAAAGGAAGGGTAGGACTCCTTACAACATGCTACCCCAGACACAAAATGGCCTGGATATCCTTTATCTCACAGTGCCTAACACTACCTACACAAGAACATAATAGGAGGAAAATATCATGACATCAAAATAAAAGAGAGACTTATTGTGAGGGGGAGGGGATTTGATGGAGAGTGAAGTTTCAAAGGGCAAAGTAGGGGGAGGGATGGAATTACTGTGGGATATTGTTTATAATTATGGAAGTTGTCAATAATAAATAATTTAAAAAATAACATGCTTGTAGTTCTAGAATTCTAAAATCTTAGGCATGAAATCACAAATTCAAGGCCAGCCTATGCTACATATCCAGTTCTAAGACTATCCAGGCTACATACGGCTAATTTTCATGAAAAATATTTTTTGTTGTGACGTGTTCCATGAATTGTTCTCTACTTCTTTGTCAAACATTGTTGACTCTATCTCTCCACTTTACTTTTGTCATTGTTTACCTACTTGCAACATTATACAAAATTGCATTTTTACATTTGTCTATTTATTAGGCTTTTAAATCCTTGGGAGCTAAGAGTGCTATAATGGTCTTATTATTTCTATAATAAAACATATAAGATTAGTATTTTTTTCAGAATGAAAGAAACAAATATGCATCATTCACTGATTTCTAAATACTGTAACATGGAATTTAAAATAGTTTGCTGTATTTATGATGGCTTGACTGAAAATTTGATCTTATAATTGTGCAAAGCATGGCCCATTCATTAGCCAATATAGTTTGAATTCTGATCTTTCCCTGGGTTAGCAATACGATCTTATTGTGGCAAGCATCAGCAGCAGGAGTGAACATTGCAGGCTTGGGATAATGAGGTTAAAACAACCAATACTCTAGAGTGGATTGTTTTACTACTCCATGATTTACACTAGATTAAGTATACTAAGAATAGTTTTGTCTTAGGATAATTTTAAATTATAAGTTTTATTTGGGAAATAACTGCATTGTAAATTAAGGAGCATATATACCAATCCTTCTACTGTGGATTTCACAGGGCTTGCTTGAACATTTGCAGATATAATTCTTATCATGAACAATTTACTTAAATGAAAATTGATATACAAGACTCATGATACATACATGGAGCAGTACCAAAATCCTACTTCTATACAGAATCTTATCAGTTCAAGGTAATGTATACACTCCAAAGACTATTCACATACACTCACATACTTAGGAATACAGAGAGAGAAAGAAATCAATGAAAGTATATACATACACACATAGCCATGCAGCTATATTCTGTCTGAATTATGTGCTTGATGTTCCTTGATATGACTTCTCTTGCTTGCTAGCAATGTGTCTCAAAATTTGAATCTGGTGTTAGTGAGAACAGAGAAAGAATGTTATTTGTGACGTATGAAGGTCATTGCCAGGGTTTTGAGAATATGCAATGATGTAATATTACATGTAGCACAAAACAACAAAATCAGTGTCAACCAAGAATAAGCATAAAAATATTTTTAAAAATTATATGCTCTGTAGGGATGGCTTAGCCGTTAAGGCACTTATCTGCAAAGCTAAAGGACCCAGGTTTGATTCTCCACGACCCAAGTATTTGTAATAGCTAAGAGCTGGAATCAACCCAGATGTCCATCACTAGAAGAATGCATAACTAAGATGTGGTATATCTACACAATGGAATTCTATACAGCAGTAAGGAAAAATGACACAATGAAATTTGAGGAAAAATGGTTGAACCTGGAACAGATCATTCTCAGTGTACTTACCCAATCACAGAAAAAAAAATCGCCACATAGTCTCACTCATCTACAGCACCTAACCTGAATCTACCTAAGATGCCTTACATACCCAGCAAGCATCTCCTAGACTAGCCACTAGGATGGAAGGGGAGGGAGGGGAGGGCATCAAAGGGGTGGGAAACACAAATCTAGACCCAAACGGCAATGATACCATGATCTTCTACTTACTAAAAGACAGACCAAGTGGCTGATCCTTCACCAGGCCCTTACAGGGAACACCTGAACCACAAGACACTGGAGAGGGTAAGACTAAGACTAACCTTAATCTCCTACATCTTCCCTCCCTCACTTCCCCTCTCCCTCTCCCTCTCTCTCTCTCTTATCTCTAACTCTTGTATATTAGTTATCTTTTTCCTCATTTTCTTAGTGGGCACTGACCTGTAAATCCCAGAACCAGCATGGGGATATCATCCACAATGAGCTTTTGATCAGAGAGACCTACAAGGTTTCCTAAAAGACAGACAGATTTCTGTCAGAGTACTTGATGACCCACCAAAGGCTAGTGGTAAGACCCTACTGCTGAAGATACCTTATGTGATTGACATGCAAATTAGAATGGCATGGCTGGAAGTTGGAAGAGAGTCAGTCCCCAGACAGTCAGCGCGTCTAGTGCCAGAAGGTGCTACATGGGCAACTGGGGGAAATTGACCAATATCTGTCGAAGCAACGCATGGTCTAACCTACTTAGCAGCAAATAACTTGTTGTGATGCCCACACAAGTGCAGTGGTGGCACACAGCCATGGTGGGGAACCAACTGCTCTCAATTTGGCTAACTGATCCCCTCAGTGGTATGGGACCCATAGCTGGAGCTGGGAAACAAGTCAGAACCAGATCCAAACGTAAACCATAATCCAATATCAAGCTACCATTAATTGTGGGCTACAAGAGGGCCTACACGTATTAAATTCTCTATTAAAAAAAAAAGTAAGGGTTATCTCATTTGTCCTGGTGCTAACTTACTCTCCGTTGGAGAATCTGCTTCTCTTTTTCAGATAGATGTAGATCCTAAGGAGAGAGCCACCCCATCATACCTCAAAAGGGCCCTGGCTGAAACTAAGAAAAATTGGAGAAACAAGCAAGGGGGCTGTTTTCCTGATGAACCAGATACCAGCACAAGGGGGAAGGAGATCAACACAGAGAAAAATCAACTCCTACCAAATCAGAGAGCCAGAGCCTCAGAGGCCCCCAACACCTCATCACTGAAGCAGACCAAAAATGAGCCCAACATGGCTCAGGGAAATTTTGCGGAAGAGGGGGCGGAAAGAATGTCAGAGCCACATGTTGGGTCATGATATGCAGAGACATTTATCTTACCCATAACTGTGGGCTAACTCCACAATGCAGGACCCGTATACCTCAACAAGGAGGGGCCAAGGGGAGGGGGTAGGTCACGGATGAGCCTAATAATGGTACCAAACTGACTATATTTGCTGAATACAGAACTGAATAATAAAGGGGAAAAAAAAGAAAATAAATAAATAATAAAATAAAATAAAAATAAAAATAAAAAATTAATCAGTAAAAAAAAATATATATGCTCTGTAGGGATGGCTTAGCAGTTAAGGCACTTATCTGCAAAGCTAAAGGACCCAGGTTTGATTCTCCAGGACCCAAGTAAGCCAGATGCACAAGGTACAACATGCATTTGGAGTTCATTTGCAGCAGCTGGAGGCCCTAGTATACCTGTTCTCTCTCTCTCTCCCTCTCCCTCTCTCTTTCTTTCTCTCCTTCCCTCTTTGTCTCTGTCAAATAAATAAATAATATTTTAAAAAATAAGTAAGCACAAAACAAAAAATTTCAGTGTGGTACAAAAATAAACATTAATTTTATGCATGAGTCTACAAGGATTAACTGATACTGATTGGAGGCTACTTATTTTTGTATTTGTCTTCATCTGTCTGTGGTAAAGTACAAGTTTACTTGATAGGGCAATCAGTCTTGGTTATGATCATCTGCATGTTTGATGTTAGCTGGTTGTTGACTTGTATTTGAATAGCTAGAGCTGGAACCATCTGGACTACTCAGTTTGGCTCCATGTTTCATCCTGCTTTGAGGCATCCCATGTAAGACTTACTCATTTTCCCACCTCTCTTTTAAATATTTTCATGCATTGTATTTGCTAGAATTGAGAAACATAATTAAAAGCCAAGTGTCAGAGAGGAAAAATACTGCATAATAGGAAGAGGGAAGAAAAAGTGAATAAATTGGGCCTTTAATGCAATTGTTGATAAAACACAGGGAATGTAAATCAGCAAGTCAACCTGGTGATTGGAAGACAAGTTACCCAATGGCCACATTAAGGTTTAATTTATTTTTCATTGAGTATACATTGTTGTATTTCAAAAAGTAAGCCAAAAGTTATTAATTGCTTTAAGAGGTAACATGGCTTTCTTATGAGTATATCAACCATGCCAAGTAAAAGGCAATTAGTTGTCTTAGAAACCTTGGAATAGAGAGGAAGTTTAGTTGTAGATACTAAAGTGAAAAAAACATGAAGGCGTGTGATGATGAAATCATAGTTTTGAGTCAATGTGAACTGAGCATAACATATGAAATCAATAGTAGGATCTCATTTGGTCTCTGATACTTACATTAATGCCTCCTGACAGCTTGAGAAAGTTTTGCACTTGTACTTTTTGTCTTCCTGTCTTTAAATCCTAGGCATTTGGAGATGGTGAAATCTTTGTATTTTCTTAGTTATAAGGTGTTCATAAAATGTGCTTCTAAAATGAATATAGATCTATCACAATTAAAATTGGCATATTGTTAAGAGTATTATATCTTCAAATACTACATACAGACACTACAGGGGTTCACCCTGAACTTGAACTTTGCACATTTTGCTTTGTAACTCTATATTTTATGGGTGAAAATGGAATTTAGTTCTATGGAGACAATCCTAACAGGAAATAGGAGAACAAATGGCTTTTTCTATTTTGTTGTGTGTGTGTGTTTCCCTCTTCATGGTTGCCAACAAGGGGACAAATTCTTGATGTCTCATTGTCTGCTATAGCCATAGAAATACAAAATCTCAAACTAGTTTTTGCAAACACACCACAGATTAAAATATGCAACCAAAAGAAATAAGAATTGTGAACTTTTTGGCATATGCATAGAGAACTCTCCCCATCTATAAAGATTAGGCCTAGTGTTAGCAGATAAAAAGGATCCTTGGGAAGCTCAATAGAAACTGCAAACCCATACCAGCAGGCCTGCTATTCTTAAAAAATGGAGAATTTCTTTTGAAAAGATGCTAAGTCAGTTTTATAGTTATTTGCCATCTTAGCATTTTGTGTATACTTTTCAAAGTATAAATTAAGTATATCATTTCATACATGCAGTTTCCAGCACAATATATACTTTTCCTTGGGTAGGCACTCATTTCCTGTATTCAAAAAGAGAAAACAAAACAAAAAAATAAACAAAAAAATGGAAATGGACCATGGTATATGGATATGAAATAAAAATTGGCCTTTTCTGTGGAAGTGTTCCCATGGGATTGCTTTAAATGAGATTATAAGTCTTTAAAACAAAATTTACCAGGGATAGATAGATATCTTAGTGGTTAACACACTTTCCTACAAAGCCTAATGGCCTGAGTTCGACTCCCCAGTACCCATGTAAAGCCAGATGTACAAATTGGAGCATGCATCTGGAGTTTGTTCATTGGTAGCAACTGGAGGCCTCGTTGTGCCCATTTTTTCTGTCTATCTTCTCTCTATCTCTGCTTGAAAATAAATAAATAAAATTTAAAAATAATTACATTTTAGAATTATAACAGGAAAATTAAAATACAAAACAAAGTAAAGTATGATCTATTTTTCACATTTCTGTTTAAGTTTCATCATACTTTTAGTTGTTTTTACTCATGATCACAGTAAGTGAATTGTCCATTTTTAAGCTGACCCATTGAGCTTACCTTTCAAAGCTCTATTTATTTATTTTATTTATTTTTTATTTTTTTGTTTTTTTTTTCAAGGTAGGGTCTCACTCTAGCCCAGGCTGACCTGGAATTCACTATGGAGTCTCAGGGTGGCCTCGAACTCATGGCGATCCTCCTACCTCTGCCTCCCGAGTGCTGGGATTAAAGGCGTGCGCCACCACGCCCGGCTCTCAAAGCTCTCTTTAAAAATGCTATGCTGATATACAAGTTGGCTCTTACCTGTAACCTCAGCACTCAGGAAGCTTGGGCAGGCATATTATCAAGAGTCTGAAGCCAGTCTGATTTACATAGGGAACTCAGGACAGCCTGGGATGTAAGATCTTGTCTCAACAAATCAACAAAAATACTATACAAATTTTTCATTGTATTAATTTACACATATGTATTGTATAATGCAATCTGAAGTGAATCAAATAAATACTGAATGTTAATATTTTCTTCATTATTTTATTTATACTTTAAGAAATTCTTATTTCGTAATTCTACTACAAATTACCAACCTATTTTTTATTACTTTAGCCATTGAGTAGGACATAAATGTATTGTCTGTCACTTTACAGTAAAGAACTAGAGAATATGACTATCCCAAGACAATGGTGGCTTATGTGACCTCTCCTTTAGCTTTAGAAACTTAAAGGGAAAGAAAAACACACATCACTTGACATACAGGTTCAATTACTTTTAGTGGAATTCTGATTTGAAGGCAAATTATTTTCATTTGGAAGTAGACACCCAACTGTTATTTCACGTCAAGATCCCTTTGAAGTTGAAATGCATGCCATCAAACTTAGACTATATTATCCTATTTTTGTTATATTTGAAATTCTATTTAGAAGCAATTGGACAACTTTTCAAGATACATACAAGGATGATTATACAACTCATATGGGAAATAATAATAAAATCTGCTGACAATGCTGAGGGCAAATGAATTTGATTATAACACTAAAATAGTAATGCAAATTCTATAGAATATAACTAACAATTCACCCATTTTCCTGTCCTAGTCAGAGACTTATGAGCAAATTATACTTCTCATGAAATTGAGATTGCAAATATTTATATGATGTCATGCATAGGACTATAATTTGATTCTTCCCTTCTTGTGTCATTGAAAGCACAAATTCAGAGTACATTATTAAGAGATGCATGCTTTTTATCTAATTACTTGATCTTTTTCTTAATTCCTCAGCTATTGATGACTGATCATCAGTTGTGAAAGATGTTTTTCAGAATGCATACTATGGCAGCAGTAGGAACATTTCATATTCCCTAAAGGGTTAGTTTAATTCCCTTGCCAAATGTATGGGGGATTAAGTTGTCGACTGTAAATTTATTTGAATACAAATGGAAGCAGTGGCATTTCTATGTCCTAACTTGAAGTAGACCCTAAACAACTTTAATGGGTATTATGCAGAGTTAGAGAAGCACGCATTTCCTAGACTAACAAAATTGATATCATTTAAAATTCCACTAAGAATATTACCTGAGCTGGGGCATGGTGGCACATGCCTTTAATCCCATCACTCAGGAGGCAGAGGTAGGAAGACAGCCTTGAGTTCAAGGCCAGCCTGAGACTACATAGTGAATTCCACATTAGCATGGGCTAGAGCAAGACCCTACCTTGAAAAAATCAAAACCAAAACAAAACAAGAAATATTGTTACCTGATTTTTTAAACATCAATAGAGGAAAAGTTTCGCAGAGTTGAGCATTATAAAAGCATTTACTCATAATTTCATCAAATCATAGATAAAATTTTAAAGCTATTCCCCATATATCACACCATCCTTCTTAATTCCATATTTTATATTTCCCAATTAAAATGAATGCCCTTTATCTCAAGTTCTGTAATTTTAAAAAATATCACTATAGCATTATTACAGTGCAATATGAAAATATAAATCTTATATGTGCCACATGTTTTACACAGTTCCATACAATTTAATTGACTTCAATTTTTAATTGACTTCTCCCATAGTTGAAACAATTTTCCTTTATAATGATTCAGAAAACATTGCTTTTACACATGAGATCAAAATACTTTAAATAACTTTCAAATTATACGAAGTTGTAAAACAATGACTTCAGATCCTAGATCAATTCTGTTTATCTTATTTAAAAATATCACTTCCACAGAATGGTCAGGAGGTACATACATATAAAAGTTTCAAGTAGCATTTATACTTTCCATAATTCTTATTTACTAGTCTCTTAATCCTAAAATTTCACTCTCAGAATCATGGATTTCCACTCAACTGCTCAGAATAGTTAATTTGTAAAGATTATGGTTTTGGACACAGTACACAAATAGTTTATGGCAGTAGATTTATTTGGAATTAACTATAATATTGTGGCTCTAGAACTCATAAGACGGAGGAGAAAATATCAGTATCATCAATCATGCAAATTTATTGGACGTGGATAGAGTGTGTATGTGTGTGTGTTACAAAGCATATAGACTGTAGGGATGAAATGATATAGGAATAATTTAGGAATGAAATTGACGAAATCAAAGACCATAAATCAGATAACAACAAGCATAAATAAAGGTTCACTATATGATTCTTATGCCTATTGCAGGAAAATATCTTTCATTAAATATAAATGATGAAGACAAATAATCAGGGCATCAGTACAGAAGTAGCATTTTAATTTTGACCATATATGCCCTTTTTTTCACAATAGTAACCAGGGATTAAAATTCACTGTTGCAATCAGTCTCACATTGCTAGCAGGAATCACCCGACCAAGAGCAGCTTTTGGAGAAAAAAAAAAAAGGTTTATTTTGGCTTACAGACTTGGGGGGGGGGGGTTCCACAATGGCAGGGAAAATGATGGCATGAAGAGAGGGTTGACAAAACTCCCTGGCCAAAATAATGTGGACCATAGCAACAGGAGAGTGTGCCAAACACTGGCAATGGGACACTGGATATAATATCCATAAGCCCTCCCACAACAATACATTGCCTCCAGGAGACATTAATTTCCAATTGCCAAAAGCTGAGGAGAGTAGCCTTCAAAATACCTAAGATTACAGGGGACACCTGAATCAAACCACCACATTCTGCCCCTAGCCCCCATAAACTGATAGCCATACATGATTTAAAATACAATGCATTCACACAACCTTAGAAGTCCCCATTTTTTTCTCTTTTGTTTTTTTCTTTATTAGTTAGTTTTGTATTCAGCAAATGCAGTCAGTTTGGTACCGTTATTAGGCTCATCCGTGACCTACCACCTCCCCTTGGCCCCTCCTTGTTGAGGTATACGGGTCATGCATTGTGGAGTTAGCCCACAGTCATGGGTACAATAAATGTCTCTGCATATCATGACCCAACATGTGGCTCTGACATTCTATCCACCCCCTCTTCCGCAAAATTTCCCTGAGCCATGTTGGGTTCATTTTTGGTCTGTTCAGTGATGAGGTGTCGGAGGCCTCTGAGGCTCTGGCTCTCTGATTTGATAGGAGTTGATTTTTCTCTGTGTTGATCTCCTTCCCCCTTCCGCTGGTATCTGGTACACCAGGAAAACAGCTCCCTTGCTTGATTCACCAGTTTTTCTTAGTTTCAGGCAGGGCCCTTTTGAGGTATGATGGGGTGGCTCTCTCCTTAGGATCTACATCTATGTGAAAAAGAGAAGCAGGTTCTCCAATGGAGAGTAAGTTAGCACCAGGACAAATGAGAAAACCCTTATTTTTTTTTTTTACAGAGAATTTAATAGGTGTAGGCTCCCTTGTAGCCCATGATTGATGGCAGCTTGATATTGGTGAATGGGCTTATGTTTGGATTTGGTTCTGACTTGTTTCCCAGCTCCAGCTATGGATCCCGTACCACTGAGGAGATCAGTTAGCCAAATTAGGAGCAGTTGGTTCCTCACCATGGCTGTGTGCCACTATTGCACTTGTGTGGGCATCATAACTATTTATTTGCTGCTCAGTAGGTTAGACCATGCGTTGCTTGGACAGATATTGCTCATTTTCCCCCAGTCGCCCATGTAGCACCTTCTGGCTCTAGACGTGCTGACAATCTGGGGACTGACTATCTTCCAACTTCCAGCCATGCCATTCTATTTTGCATGTCAACCACATAACGTGTTTTCAGCAGTAGGGTCTTACCACTAACCTTTGGTGGGACATCAAGTACTCTGACAGAAATCTGTCTGTCTTTTAGGAAACCTTTTAGGTCTCTCTGATCAAAAGCTCATTGCTGGTACTGGGAGTTACAGGTCAGTGCCCACTAAGAAAATGAGGAAAAAGATAACGAACATACAAGAGTTAGAGAGAAGGGAGAGAGAGTGGGAGAGGGAGAGGGAAGGAGGGAAGATGTAGAAGATTAAGGTTAGTCTTGATCCTACCCTCTCCAGTGTCTTCTGGTTTAGATGTTCCCTTTAAGGGCCTGGTGAAGGATAAGCCATTTGGTCTGTCTTTTAGTAAGTAGAATTTTATGGTACCATTGCCGTTTGGGTCTATATTTGTGTTTCCCACCCTTTTGATGACCGCCCCTCCCTCCCCTTCCATCCTAGTGTCTAGCCCATGAGATGCTTTCTGGATATGTAAGGTATCTTGGGTAGATTCAGGTTAGGTGCTCTAGATGAGTGAGACTATGTGGCAATTTTTTTTCTGTGATTGGGTAAATTCAGGGAGAATGATCTGTTCCAGGCTCAACCATTTTTCCTCAAACTTCATTGTGTCATTTTTTCTTACTGCTGTATAGAATTCCGTTGTGTAGATATACCACATCTTAGTTATGCATTCTTCTAGTGATGGACATCTGGGTTGATTCCAGCTCTTAGCTATTACAAATTGAGCCACGACAAACATGGTTGAGCAAATCTGCCTAGCCTGTGGTTTGAAGGATTTAGGGTAGATTCCCAGTAAAGGAAAACGGGGTCTGTTGGTATCTCTATATTCAGCTTTTTCAGAAGTCTACATATTCTTTTCCAAAGTGGTTGTACCATCCTACATTCCCACCAACAGTGGATGAGTGTTCCTACTTCTCCACATCCTCACCAGCATTTATTTTTATTTGATTTTTTGATCCTTTCTCTCCTTACTAGAGTAAGGTGGAATCTCATAGTTGTTTTAGTTTGCATTTCACTGATGATTAGGGATGATGAATATTTTCTTAAGTGTGTGCTTGCCATTTGTATTTCTTCCTCTGTGAACTCCATGTTCAGCTCTTTGCCCCATTTTGTGAGTGGGGTGTTTGACTTCTTACTGTTTAGATTTTTGAGTTCTTTGTAGATTCTAGCGATTTGGCCTCTATCAGTTGGATAACCCGCAAATATTTTCTCCCATTCTGTGGGTAATTTATTGGCTTTGCTTACTGTATGCTAGTCTGTAAAGAAACTCTTCAGCTTCATGTGATCCCATTGGTTGAGTGATGGTTTAAGTTCATGAGCTACTGGGGTTTTGTTCAGGAAGTCTTTTTCCATTCCTATATCATGGAAAGTACTTCCTTAAATTTCTTCCAGTAGTATTCGAGTTTCTGATCTCATAATGATGTCTTTGATCCATTTGCACTTGAGTGTAGTGCATGGTGAAATGTGTGGATCAAGTTTCAGTTTCCTGCATATGGGTATCCAGTGTGTCCAGCACCATTTGTTGAAGATGCTGTCTTTTTTCCAGCCTATATTGTTTGGGCCTTTTTCGAATATCAAGTAGCTATAGTTGCTTGACCCAAAGTCCTGGTTCTGAAGTCTATTCCATTGGTCTATACTCCTGTTTTTATGCCAGTACCATGCTGTTATTATTACTATGAATTTGTAATATAGCTTTACATTAGGTATGGTGATGCCTCCAGAGGTATTTCTTTTGCTGAGGACATGTTTTGATATGCGAGGCCTTCTGCCTTTCCATATGAAATTTGAGATCATTTTTTCTATCTCTGTGAAGAACACTCTAGGCATTTTAATTAGAAATGCATTAAATCTGTATATTGCCTTTGGTAGGATTGTCATCTTCACAATGTTAATTCTGCCTATCCAGGAACATGGGAGGCCTTCCCATTTTCTCAAGTCCTCCTCAATTTCTTTTTTGAGTGTTTTTATGTTTTCATTGTAGAGATCTTTCACTTCCTTGGTTAACGTTATTCCAAGGTATTTTGTTTCTGTTGTTGCTATTGAAAATGGGACTCTGTCCTTATTTCTTTTTCTGTATCTTTGTCATTTGCATATAGGAAGGCTACTGATTTTTGTGCATTGTTTTTGTATCCTGCTACTTTGCTATAGGAGTTAATCACCTTCAGGAGTTTTGGGATGGATTCTCTTGGGTCTCTTACATATACAATTGTGTCATCAGCCAATACAGCTAACTTAACTTCTTCCTTTCCAAATTGTATCCCTTTTCTTTCCTTCTCCTTTCTTATCGCTTGAGCTAGGACTTCCAGTACTATATTGAAAAGCAGAGGTGAGAGTGGACAACCCTGTCTTGTTCCTGATCTTAATGGAAATTCCTCCAGTCTCTACCCATTAAGTATTATTTTGGCCTCTGGAGCTTCATATATTGCCGTTATTAGGTTAAGATATGAACCAACCATGCCAATTCTCTCCAATGCTTTGAACATGAAGTGATGTTGTCTCTTGTCAAAGGTCTTTTCTGCATCTATCGAAATGATCATGTGATTTTTATGTTTTACCTTGTTTATGTGGTGTATTACATTGGCAGATTTCTGTATGTTGAACCACCCCTGTGTTCCTGGAATGAATCCCACTTGGTCAAGGTGGATAATGCTTTTGATGTGTTGTTGGATTCGGTTTGCAAGGATTTTGTTTAGGATCTTTGCATCTAAATTCATCAGGGTAATAGGCCGGTAGCTGTTTTTCTTGAGGCATCTCTGCCTGGTTTTGGAATTAGGGTGATGCTAGCTTCATAAAAGGAGTTGGGTAGCTTTCCCTGTTCACCAATTGTGTGGCACAGTTTGAGGAAGATTGGTTTGAGTTCTTCCATGAAGGTTGTATAGAATTCAGCTGAGAAGCCATCTGGTCCTGGACTCTTTTTTTGGGAGGCTTTTTACTACTTTTTCAATCTCTATGAGTGTGATGGGTTGATTGAGATGATTAATCTGCTCTGTGTTTAGCTTTGGTAGATGGTATGCATCCAGGAATTTATCTGTCTCCTCCACATTATCCAGTTTTGTGGAGTAGAGGTTTTTGAAATAAGTTCTGATGATTCTCCCAATTTCACTTATGTCTGTTGTGATCTCTCCTTTTTCATTTTGAATTTTGTTAATTTGAAGCTTCTCCTTTTTTTGCTTGATCAGATTGGCCAGGGGTTTGTCAATCTTGATTATTTTTTCAAGGAACCAGCTCTTTGTTTTCTCAATTGTCTTAGTTGTTTCCTTCATTTCCATTTCATTGATTTCTGCTCTGATTTTAATTATTTCTTTCCTTCTGGAGTTCTTTGGGTTGGATTTTTCTTGTTTTTCCACTGCCTTTAGGTGGATGGTTAGGTCATTGATTTGGGACCTTTCTGTCTTTTATATGAAGGCATTGAGTGCTATGAATTTTCCCCTGAGGACCGCCTTCATTGTGTCCCATAAGTTTTGGTACGATGTTTTCTCATTGTTGTTCAATTCCAGAAATTTTTCAATTTCATTCTTTGTTTCATCCACTATCCATTTATTGTTTAAAGGTATGCTGTTTAGTTTCCATGTGCCATTGGGATTCTTGGTGGGTATTTTGTTGTTGATTTCTAGCAATATAGCATTGTGATCTGATATCATGCAGGAAATTATGTTAATCTTCCTAAATATGTGTTGGCAGTCTTTGTGACCCAGTATATCGTCTATTTTAGAGAATGTTCCATGGGTTGCTGAGAAGAATGTGTAATCTGTTGATTTGGGATGGAAGGTTCTATAGATGTCCGTTAGCTCTAAGTGATCTATGTTTTTGTTGAGCTCTCTTACTTCCCTGTTGAGTTTCTTTTTGGATGATCTGTCTATTACTGATAATGGTGCATTGAAGTCCCCAGCTATGGTATTGTTGGTAGTTATTTCTGTTTTATCGTCAAGTTGGTTTTGTTTTATGAACTGTGGTGCCCCTGTGTTTGGTGCATACAGATTTATGATTGTAATATGCTCTTCATGGATTGTTCCCTTGATAAGTAGGAAGTGGCCTTCTTTGTCTTTTTTAATTATTTTTAGTTTGAAATCTATTTTGTCTGATATTAATATTGCTACGACTGCTTGTTTCTTATTCTCATTTGCTTGGAATATTGTTTTGCACCCTTTCACCCTGAAGAGGTGTCTGTCATTTGTGGTGAGTTGGGTTTCTTGAAGGTAACAGATTGAGGGGTCTAATTTTTTGATCCATCCTGGTAGGTTGTGTCTCTTGATGGGTGAATTAATTCCATTATTATTTAGGGTAATGACTGTGAGATTTGATTTGATACCTGCCATATTGTGATGGTAAATGTGGGTTGGTGTTTTCATGGACTTTTAAGTTTTTTGTGCCTACTCTGAGTTTGGTTGTTGTGATCTGCTTCTTGTAGGCAATTGAGTTTGATTATTTGTTTCTTCTCTGTGCAGAACTTCTTGAAATACTCTCTGTAGGTTTGGTTTTGTGTTCATATAATTTTCAGTCTGAGTTTTGTCATGGAATATTTTTCTTTCACCATCTATTATGAGGGATACTTTTGCTGGGTAGAGTAGTTTGGGTTGGAAGCCATAGGTTCTTAGACTTTGCAGTGTTTCATTCCAGGCCCTCTAGCTTTCAGGGTTTCCATTGAGAAGTCTGAAGTAATTCTGATGGGGTTACCTTTGAAGGTGGTGTGCTGTTTTTCCCTAGCTGCTTTTAAGATTTTCTCTTTGGTGTCAATGTTTAGAGTCTTAATGACAGTATGTCTTGGAGAGTTTCTCCTTTGGCCCAGTTTGTTTGGAGTTCTGTTGGCTTCTTGTATCTTGGTGGGCCTTTCTTTTAAGAGACTGGGGAAGATTTCTCCAATTATTTTGTCAAATAAGTAGTCCATGCCTTTGGTCTGAATTTCTTCTCCTTCTGATATTCCAATGATCCCGATATTAGGACGTTTAAGTGTATCCCACAATTCCCTCATGTTCTGTTCACAGGATCTTTTGAACTTACTGAAATTTTTGAACTCTCTAACTGTTTCTTCCATCTTGTCTTCCAGATCGGAGTTTCTATCCTCCACTTGGCTGACTCTATTCTTGAGAGCTTCTAGAGAGTTTTGGACTTGTTCAATTAAGTTTGCATTTTCTACTACTTTTCTATGTATAATTTCCATCCGTCTGTCATGCTCCCTTTTCACATCATTTTCTGATTTTCTTGATGATTCTTGGAATTCATCCTTGCATTTCTTTATGTCTTCATTTAGCATGGCCAGCTGATTTTTAAGGTTTTCTTTTTTTTTTCACTCTCCCTCAAATCTCTTAACTCTCTTTGAACTCCTTCCAATTTCTTTTCTATTAGTTCTAGTTTAGTGATGGCAGCATCCACACAATTATCGCTCCTTTGTTGCTTTCCTGCACATTCTACCAGTAGGTTGTTCAGGGTTGCATTGCTCATAGCTTGTATTTGGTGTTCTGATCCTAATGGTTCTTCTATGTTTTGGTTAGATATATTGATTGTAGGACTGGGTGATCTAACTGGATTTTCTTGCATTTGATTTTTCATGTTATTTCTTTTGCACTGTGGTCTGCCCATGACAGTGTAGGTGGGTGGATCAGCCTGGGCTCAACCATAATGGGAATCTGAGGCAGCCAGGGGCAGTTGCCAAGCAGCCTGGGCTTTGATTCTCCCTTGCCAAAGCCGCCTATCTGCTGCCTGGCAGGGGTGCCAAAATTGCCTGAATTCTCAAGCGGTAATGTGCCAAAGCTGCCTGCGTTCTAGCTAGGAGTGACACTGAGGTACCAAGCACTGAAGCAGCCCGAACTCTGGCTGGGAACACTGGGACCCAGAAGCAGTCTGTGCTCCCCAGCCACATGGCAATGGTGGGCAGCTGGCTGGCAGACAGGTAGGGGATGGCACCTGAGTTGGCACAAGCGAGAGACACAGTCTGAGCTTATGTGGCAGTTTCTGTGGGACTGGGCTCATTCAGTAAGTGGGTGATTGGACGAGTGTTTGGAGCAGTATAAGCTTCTGCACGCAGGGATTGATCAGCGTGTGGCAGCAGCAGTGGCGGCGCCTGCAGCAGAGGCAGCAGTGTGGACACGGTGTTTATTTGGGGGGAGGGGTGGCCTACCCACCCGCCAGGGGATCTGCAATTCCCTGTTTCTCCCACCTCTGTGCCCTCCCACTGACAATCTATTGGAGATTTCTGTACCCTAAAATCCCTAATGAACACTTAATATCTTGCCTTTCTTTCCCCAGGATTTGCAGCACAGCTAGGAGGTTGCCATCTTGGCAGGAAGTCCTCTCCCCATAATTTTTGTCAGTCCTAATTATGTTCAAATATTCCCATAGTTCAAGGTCTTTTAACTGATCCATAATACCAATCTCCCCCCCCCCCTCCCGTAACCCAAAATGGCATAGAATAAACACACTGCAAAAGATGGCTTTGGGCATAACAACGAAATATTCAACCAACACAAGATTTAGCAGGACAAACATCAAACTCTGTAGCTCCAAGTCCAACAACTGTAGCCAGTGAGAAGTCTCCAAGTCCAAAAATTCTAACCAGCAAAAAGTCTCTGGAGTCCCAATTCTCCCCCTCCAGCTAGGCTACTCAAAGTCCTGGAAAACTTCATCTGTGTCTGGCACCTTTCCTTAGCAGCCATCTCATGGTCCCGGCATCTCCACTGGGTCTCCACTGCAACCTAGAGTTCATCCTCAGAGCTTCATTGGGTCTTCATGTGTGAATTCAACAAACCTGCTACACACTGCCCATGGCCATTTCCAAAACATGAGACCATGTTGCAAACCCAATGGCCCTCTCTTTCCTGCATTTCTTACACTCCACAACACAAATAAAGTAGGGTGCTAATTTGTTAATCCAGGGGGGGAATAAAGCAGCCTTTGAAGAACAGGACAATCCTTGAGCACTCAGGCCCTTTCAAAAGAGTTTACATTCTTCCCGTTTCTTCAATGCAGGTCTGCTGGCCCAATCTCAATGGTTGTAATCTCTCAAACAATTGGATGTGAATGGGCAGCAGTTTAGGCCCAAGGATTTCATTTTTTCTGTGCCATATGCCTCTGCTCACACCAGTCCATTTTCATGCAATGCAACCATGTACAACTTCTCAGGACATGGGCATAACAGAAAGCCTTTCACACAAATTGCTTATAGTCCAGTCCAAGCAAAGCTCTTTCTCACCCTTATAAGCCAAACTTCATAGTCCATAGGTCTTGCTGCATTCATGTCTTTCAACTGTGATCTGAATAATCCATAAATCTGTATTTACAGCGCTGCAAGACATCCCTTCAGCCAAGATTTAAAATTCTTCCACATTCCTCTTGAAAATCAGCTCCAAAAGGCCAAAGCCACACAGCCAGGTGTCTAGCAACGATCCTACTCCTCAGGTTCTCATTGCTGGAAGAAATCACCTGAACAAAAGCAGCTTTGTGGAAATGGGGGTTTATTTTAGCTTGCAGACTCAAGGGGAACCTATACGATGGCAGGGAAGACAATGGCATGAGAAGAGGGTGGACATTACCCCCTGGCCAACATAAGGTGAACTATAGCAACAGGAGAGTATGCCAAACACTGGCAAGGGGACACTGGCTATAATACCCATAAGCCCGCCCCCAACAATACACTGCCTCCAGGAGTCGTTAATTTCCAATTGCCATCAGCTGGGAGACTAGTGTTCAGAATAACTAAGTTTATGGGGGACACCTGAATCAAACCACCACATTCACATATATTCAGTTGTGGACAACTATATTTAAATTCCTAATTCAATTGGACTTTCACACCTCTTTTTTTTCTTTCAAGGTAGAGTCTCTGTTAAATGCAGGCTGATGTGGTTGTCATTATGCAATCTCATGTTGGCCTCCACTCACAGTGATCCTCCTACCTCTACTCCTTGCATGCTGAGATTAAAGGCCTGTGCCACCATTCACATCTTAAAGATGAAGATTATTCTCAATTTAGTAGCTTCTCAGTACTATCTTTGAATAGACTCTAATTATTCATAACTACAAATGAAATAATAAATTTAAAAAATGCTAAAATGAGTTCAAAGAAGAAGTATTGATCATGGCACTTATTTTCTTTAAAATTTCTCATTTGTATAGAAATTAGGAAGTAGATGCAGTATGAGATTTCATAATGGTATGCTTGAAAATTTTCTTCTAGTTTTATGCCTTGTCTTTAATTTACAAAATTATTTTCATTAAAATATTTATATTTTCTTGAATGGAGTCAAGCATTGTTTTACATATTTTATTTATTTGAGAGAGAGAAAGAGGCAAATAAAGAGAGAGAGAGAGAATGGGTGCTCCAGGGACTCTAGCCTCTGCAAACAAAATCCAGATGCATGTGCCACCTTGTACATCTGGCTTACATGAGTACTAGGGAGTCAAACCTGGGTTCCTAGGCTTCATGGGCAAGCACATTAACTGCTAAACCATATCTCCAGCCCAAGTCAAGCATTTTAATAAAGGCACAATTACTTCTGCATAGTTTCCAACACCCATAGGCACTGAAAATCTATAATATTAAATAAATTCTATATCTATGAAACAAGAAGCTTAATTGAAATACATTTATTTGCTTTGTCTTCACAGGGAAATGTTATTTCAGTTAACAGATGGAGGAAAGTCTGGAGGTCTTAAATGTAATAGACTCTAATAAACTTAATGCCAGGTTCTTATTTCTCTAACATAAAGCAACTTAATGTAAATGAGGAGCACTGTAAATATTACTTAGTGCTCATTATGAAGTGTTAAATCCATCATCACAGCATGTGGTTCTGGAACTAGAAATTGATTCTATTCAAGCAAAAGAACACGGGTAAATAAATACGTGGTTCATGAAAAAAAAAAACAGAAAATTATGGCTCAATTAGATGGTTCAGTTGAAAAAATGCTTGCTGCTCAAGCCTGATTACCTGAGTTTGATCCTCAGGCCCCGTATATAAAGCTGGTGGTGCTGACATGCTTCTGTATGCCATCACACTGACTGCTAGATGGGAGGTGGAGACAGGCAAATTTCCCATGTTTTAGTGAGCAAATCAAACATAATAACAGTGGAGATAGATTCAGAGAAACCCTGTCACAAATAAGGCAAAATGGACAGGATGCACAGTAAATTTGTCCACATTCACACATGCACAACACATAAATAAATACAACATAAAGCAGTTACTTTTAATTTCTTTCTGTTTTATTTATTTATTTTACTTTATTATTTTTTTATTATTTTTTCCAGGTAGGGTCTTGCTCCAGCACAGGCTCACTTGGAATTCACTCTGTATTCTCAGGCTGGCCTCGAACTCATGGCAATCCCCCTACCTCTGCCTTCCAAGTGCTGGGGTTAAAGGTGTGCGCCACCATGCCCGGCTCTTAAGTGCTTTCTTAATAGCATCCAGTAAACACATGATCATGATTAATTATAGCTTTCTATTAAAAAAGGATATTTGGTTGTGCCTTGGTACTGAAAGACCCAATTAAAATGATATTCAGAAATATCAATGAAAGTAAAAAATGTACAAAATATGTTTATGTTTATAAATGTACTTATCTTCCCTTTTCATAATTGTTTGCCTATAAAATGTTGGCATATTGTATTTAAACTTTAAAAATATAACACTATATGAAAATTCTAAGCAGATTTATTAATCAATGATTGGAATAAATAAGAATGATATGCAGACTAATACTTTCAAAAGCTTTCAAATAAGTGTTATTAAAATAGTATTATTTTTTAGCTGTCAAATGCAAATACATTAATCTGATATCTGTGTATGAGTATATGTGTGTAAATGTATAATTTGGAACAAGATATCTATATGTATATGCAGATATATAATATTAGAACAAGTATAAAATTGTAGCACCAAACTCCTAGTATGTTTTTCTACATAAGCTTTCCATTGGAATATAATATATATCCAAAGAATGTATATATACATAAATATATGTATGTACATATGCTTATATATATAAACACATGTACATATTGATCCATATTTTTATCTTAATGAAGGTTGCCTGTAGAGTTTAGTTCAGTTTAGCTTAGCTTAGTGTAGTTTCAGTTTTAGCTCTGTTTATATGACTTAAATTACCCGTTTTGTAATAAAAGTTTTCTTTGAAAAAGTACACCTAGTTTTTACCTATAGTTTTAAAGGAAAGGAAATGTAATAACAGAGGAGTAAAATGACATCCCTAGAATCCAGGTACTGAAGTTCAAAGATTATTAAGATCTGCCACAGATATTGCTTTAGGTTGATAGACACTATCATTATGAATTTGAGGCTACAGACTTGATTGTTTCTATGGTACCATTATTTATGGATAATTCTATTCGTTTTTAAATATTTTTAAAATATTTTATTCACTTTTATTTATTTATTTGAGAGTGACAGATAGAGAAGGAGGGAGACAGAAAAAGAGAAAGAGAGAGAATGGGCGCGCCAGGGCCTCCAGCCACTGCAAACAAACTCCAGACGTGTGCGCCCCCTTATGCATCTGGCTAACCTGGGTCCTGGGGAATCGAGCCTCAAACCCCGGTCCTTAGGCTTCACAGGCAAGTGCTTAACCGCTAAGCCGTCTCTCCAGCCCGATAATTCTATTCTTATAAGGAGCAATTATTGAATGTTAAGTAATGTTGCAATTTCTTATATGCATAATGAGGATGTACCCAGACATATTTTAGAAAGGGGGGCGATATCAACTTCCTTATATATCTGAGTCAGTATTTTTGTTGCTATAACACCTTATTGAAGACAAAATAATGAATTCTATTTTGGCTAAGGGCTTAGATGGTTGTAAAGTCAAAAGATGTATAACCAGTATGTGCTGAGGGCTTTGTTTTGCTTTGTAACATGGTACAAAAGTGTTTTTTGTGTGTGTAATGACTGGCTCAGTTTCTAACAGCCATACTGATCCTTGTCCCATGAGAACTAATTCATTCCTCCAAGAGTAGTATCAGACTGTTAATAAGAGATCTCTGATGGCCTGAATACCTTCTATTGAACTATAACTCACAAAATAATCACATTGGTAAGTAAATTTCCAATATTTTGGGGATAAGTCAAACCATAGCATTAAGCTTCTATCTGTCATAGTCTATAAGCAAAATCCTTCTTTCTAATTAAAAACTGTTAGACCCCACGTGTTGTCTCTTCTTTCATTAATTTGTTCTGTACTACCTTACCAAATAATAGCCATAGAGGGTAGGATTATCCAGAAAAGGAATTTGCTTGTCGCAATCCCTGGATACACTTTTAGATTAAATAATAAGACACATAACAGTAAAGCATTTTTTTTTTTTCGAGGCAAGGTCTCACTCTAGCCCAGGCTGACCTGGAATTCACTATGGAGTCTCAGGGTGGCCTCGAACTCACAGCGATCCTCCTACCTCTGCCTCCCGAGTGCTGGGATTAAAGGCGTGTGCCACCACACCTGGCTACATTAAAGCATTCTTATAGATGGGTAACACTGTCAGAAACCATTAGAATTTTATAATTTTGTTTTCTTTTTTCTTTATTAGTTAGTTTTGTATTCAGCAAATACAGTCAGTTTGGTACCATTATTAGGCTCATCTGTGACCTACCCTTCCCCTTGGCCCCTCCTTGTTGAGGTATATGGGTCATGCATTGTGGAGTTAGCCCACAGTTATGGGTAAGATAAATGTCTCTGCATATCATGGCCCAACATGTGGCTCTGCCGCTGGAGGGAGGAGAAGGGCGGGGCCATCATGTGCGAGAACTGCATGACTTCCAACCAGGCTCTCAAGGTGGAGCACACGAGCCGCCTGAAGGCTGCCTTCGTGAAGGCGTTGCAGCAGGAGCAGGAGATGGAGCAGCGCCTGCTACAGCAGGGCGCCAGTGCCACTGCTGCTACTGCCAAGGCTGAGCCTGCCGCTCCACATCCTGCACTGAAGCAGGTCATAAAGCCCCGACGTAAGTTGGCGTTCAGCTCAGGAGAGGCCTGCGACTGGAGTAACGGGGCTGTGCTACAAGCTTCCACTCAGGTGTCCCGGGGCTCAGCGACGACTCCCCGCAGTGTCCTTTACACATTCAGCCAGTCACCCAAACTGCAGAATGCAACCTCGGCCACAGCCCTGGTCAGCAGGACTGGCAGACATTCCGATAGAGCCGCAGGCACTGGGAAGGGTGCCACCTCCAACTGGAAGAAGACATCCCTGAGCACAGGCGGGACCCTTGCCTTCGTCAGCCCAAGCTTGGCAGTACAAAAGACCTCCTTGGCTGTGGACCGCAGCGAGAATACCTCCTGGACATGATCCCACCACGCTCCATTCCCCAGTCAGCCACGTGGAAATAGTGCGAGCCCTCCCATGGGCCCTGGTCCAGGACATGCTTTGCGGCTCTCCTGTTGTGATGGAGAAACCTCGGGCCTTGGCTAAAGCCCCGCTGTAGCCAAGACAGGGCACCGTTATGGCGATAAGGATCAGAACCAGGGACCTTCCCTGTGGGCCTTCTCTTTCCTCTCTTTGCCTTTAGTTTGCCCGACACCAGCAGAAATAAAACGTGGACTTCGGGCCAGCTCTGCCCCAGCAGGCATTCCAGCTCATCCTGGACTCTATGACTAGCCCAGGCGAGGCTGGCGCCTGGGCTTCTGACCTTGAGCCGGGGTTTCATTTTCTTTGGCTTCTCTCATCTTAGAACCCCAGTCTTTACCTATTCATGGCCGTCTATAGGTTGAGTTTTTTTTAATTTTTTAAATTTTATTTTTAATCACTTCATGATGATGGAATTAAAAGTGAACAGCACAGACCCACATCCCTGTTGTGCATAGTGTCCTGGCAGTACTATGGAGACCTGACAGGGCAGCACCCAGTCATAGTGGTGTCACCCTTGCTTCAGCCAAAACCTCTGTTGTTCCTTGGAGTTCCACACTTAGCAGCAAATGGCAGCCCAGGTCCTGACAGAGATCAGGGATTCCAGACGGACACTGGTGGGGAAGCTGCTTGGGAGGGGGTTGCATTTTGTTGTGGTGGTTTATTTTATTCAATTTTCCTTTCCTCTTCATTTTGATGGACAAGATCTCAAGCCACACTGGCTCAGGTGCCCACCGTGAGGTGCACAGGTGGGTCTGGGTTGGGGCATCCACTCATGAGGCTTGGTAGAGCCTTTGAGTTGGGGGCCAGCAGGGTTTGCTTCAGACTTTTCTTTAGTCTACAGAAATGTCTTTGAAAGGATCAGGTCTGCTTTAGTTCTATTTTATTTTTCTTTCCCCTCCCATTCTGAAAAGCGGTTCCATAGCGGAAGGCAGAAACCATGTTGGGTCCACCATGGACTGGGACACCACGGCAGGGACAGGACCATTGGATCTGTTCCCCTCCAGTCCTGGGTTTCCTGTCCGTGCAGTTGGGGACTTTTAATTTAAATCCTTGTTCTGTGGGCCCACTGCCTCCTCCAGACACACACCTCTGCCACATTCTAATAAAGGCTCATTTACCCCCCCCCAAAAAAAAAGCTCATTGTGGATAATAGCCCCATGCTGATACTGGGAGTTACAGGTCAGTGCCCACTAAGAAAATGAGGGAAAAGATAACTAATATACAAGAGTTAGAGAGAAGAGAGAGAGAGAGAGAGAGAGAGAGAGAGAGAGTGAGAGAGAGAGGCTGTAGAAGACTAAGGTTAGTCGTGATCCTACCCTCTCCAGTGTCTTGTGGTTCAGGTGTTCCCTGTAACGGCCTGGTGAAGGATTAGCCATTTGGTATGTCTTTTAGTAAGTAGAATTTTATGGTACCATTACCGTTTGGGACTAGATTTGTGTTTCCCACCCCTTTGATGCCCTCCCCTCCCTCCCCTTCCATCCTAGTGTCTAGTCCACGAGATGCTTGCTGGATATGTAAGGTATCTTGGGTAGATATGAGCTGGGCATGGCGGAGCACGCCTTTAATCCCAGCACTCGGGAGGCAGAGGTAGGAGGATCGCTGTGAGTTTGAAGCCACCCTGAGACTACATAGTGAATCCTAGGTCTGCCTGGGCTACAGTGGGACCCTACCTCAGAAAAAAAAAAAAAAAAGAATTTTATAATTTTAAAGAATATTTGCATCTGTGAAAATGTATGATCTAACAACACTCCTTGGCATGTAAACAAACAGCAAAGGCAAAAATAAGGAATTTATTTGCTATTATTGTGTATTGTGTTACATGTGCTGAAAAATATTCTGACTTATATAATCACTATTTCAGTATGATATGTGTTTGTGTACCCCTTCCTCATAATATGTATATGATGAAGAGAGTTTTTCAGAGCAACCCTTGGAGTATGGAGATAATTATCTCATCCAGATGCACTCAGAATATCAAAATGTTAAAGATTATTTTGGTTTCAGTACTCATGTTTTTCAGAGTATTATGTATTTATTCCAAATCTGTTTTATCAAGCATGTTAGTGATTTCTATTTTTCATATATATATATATATATATGTATAGACTTTTATGGACCTAATCTGTAAGAAAAATAGAAATATATATTTATATATCTCCTACAAGAAAAGCACTTTCATCAGTAATGTTTAATTCATTTGCATAAATATCAATACATTTTAAGAATGAAGAATTATAGAATACCATATGTATAATTATTCACATTCCATATACTGACCCTGTGTAGTCAGGGCACCATAATAAGTAAAAATTTATATATTGTAACTATATCATAAATATATTTTAAGTATATGTAATGGACTCAGATATTCTTGCTGAAGGATATTTAGCAAAGTATTTTCAATTTTATGTAGTTAAAGTAGTTGGATCTTTTAGACCTTCAACAAAGTTTATTGCAGAATTGTTTTACTAAATTTGCAACATTCAAATCATTTGAGTTTTATTATATTTATAAATTGTTTTGTAGCCCATTGATAACCTATATTTATAATTATTTTTCAGGTAATAGAAGTAGAGATAGTTTATTTAGAATGAGACTGGGGGCTAGAGAGATGACTTAGTGGTGAAGCCTACAGACACAGATTTGCTTTCCCAGTGCCCATGTAAACCAAATGCACATGATAGTGCATGTGTCTGTAGTTTGTTTGCAGTGGCTAGAGGCCCTAGTGTTCTCGTTCTTTCTCTCTCTCTTCTTCTTCTCTCCCTTTCTTGCTTCTACATAAATAAATAAAAATAAAACATATTTTAGAAGGAGACTGGGACCCCCAAAATGGGAGAGGGCTAGAGATCTAGAAAAGATAGACACCCATAAAGTGCCAGGCTGGCCATTGGCCCATTTATAAGTCATTTTCACAGCATGTCTCTTTTGTATTTGTATATGGTGGGCATTTACTACTCATGCTAAATTATTACATGCAGCCAGTAGTGAGATTCCCAGTCTTCTAGTTGCCATCACCTTTTTTGTACATTAATCTTGATGTATTGCTCTAAGTTGCTGTTCTCATGCCACAAGTTTTCTGAGAGTCATGGTCCCAAAAATCTTTTTTAGGCTCTGCTTTCAGCTTCCCTTGAGTAATTACTTGCTTACTTACAGAGGTATATAAATAAGCCAAAATCATTTTAAAACAGAGATTTTATTCTGCTTTGGTTGCTTTTGAAAACAAAATCAATATATGAATGTCTGATAATTCTTCATTAAATTGATTAATTTAAATAATGAGTTTCTCGAACTGTCTCCAGAGCTGTTAACATGTTTTATCTGCACTTATATATAAAAATAAGAGATACATGCTTTCTGTATACTAGGTATGGATTCCTGCATTTTCATTAAAATGTAGTTATTTTACTTAAAATTGCTTAAGAAAAAAAGTTAATTTGGCTGTATTCAATATCAACAAGCAGCTTAATTTTAATATTAGGTAAATTGACTTTATCACTGACAGTTTAAGCTTTTTGTACCATCCTTTAGCTAGATCTTCTAAAGACAAATGGGATACAGATCAGATGTGCCCTGTATCTCTTTTTTCATGACTGGAATAACTGACCTGGGTGTTCAATAATCACACTTTGAAGCCAAATCATTGCATGTATGTGTTGGTTTGAATGTTAAATGTCAATAAAGCCTCAGGTTTTATTGTTTGTGATTAAGTTTCCTACTTAGTCTTCAGTTTGGAGTATTTGGGATGTGCAAACCTGCTTGTGGAAGAGTGCCACCAGGGTCATAGCCGGAGGCAAAGGCCAGCCCTAGGTGTATGTTCAGAGGTAGCTCATGTTTCCTGGTGCTTATTGCTTTCTCTCTGCTGTGGATGTATGATAAAGTAAACCATCTTCTTCCTTCACCATGTAGCTTACCCTAGAAATGGTAAGCCTGAAACAAATCCTTTGCTCTGAGGTGTTTGTTCCAACAACATGAAGCTAACTATAACATGTGTGTGGGGGGGGGGGGACTAAAATGTCAATGTCAGCCAATATTTTGGTCCCTATGCCTAGGACAAGCAGAGCCCAGGAGATGTTGGTGACACTGGGACACTTCTAACTATCCTACCAGCTCTGGTAATTCACCTCTCCTCTAGATCAGAGAAGCCATGGTGGCCCAGAGGTTAGACTTTAAGAGTGCAGTCTGCAAGAGCGTAAAGCAACAAAACATCCTCAATTCTTCCAAGGGAAACTCTCATGGTCAGCAAAACCCTTACCCATTCCAGCAGATGCACAAAAGGCACATAAAGACTGAAGTAGCCATAATGCTTGTCCCAGGTCCCTAAAAGTAGCTCCTAAGGAACTGTAATGACCTTTAAAGTGACCTCTTGGCTACTTAATGGTCTTAAATACCCAACAAGAAAGAATATCCAAATAATACAATGTTTTCTAGTAATAAAAACCAGAATAAACTAGACTACACCTTAAAATAGACCTTACAGGGCTGGAGAGATGGCTTAGTGGTTAAGTGCTTGCCTGTGAAACCTAAGGACCCCGGTTTGAGGCTCGATTCCCCAGGACCCAGGTTAGCCTGATGCGCAAGGGGGCGCACGCATCTGGAGTTCGTTTGCAGTGGCTGGAGGCCCTGGCTCTCTCTCTCTCTCTCTCTCTCTCTCTCTCTTTCTCTCTCTGTCTGTCACTCTCAAATAAATAAATAAAAATAAACAAAAAATTTTAAAATAGACTTTACATCACTTCCCATTAAACCCTGACCATGGGCTACTGACCTTCCAGTTAAGGAATTCACAGCCATTAGACCTATAATACAAAGATAAGCTCCACTTATAAACTTTTTGATGGTTATAACTCTATATTTGTGCTTTTGAGGCAAACCCCAAAGACTGACATTTTATTAGGAGAGAGAGTGAGACTGAGCAAGAAAGAAAAAGAGAGAGAAAGAATTAGTATGCCAGGGCCTCCAGCCACTGCAATAGAACTAAAGATGCTTGTGCCACATAGTGTGCATGTGCAGCCTTGCTCTTGCCTCACCTTTGTAAATCTGGCTTACATGGGATCTAGAGTCAAACATGGGTTCTTAGGCTTCACATGCAAGTGCCTTCTCCACTAAGCCATCTCTCCAGCTCCATTTTTTTTGGACACTGTGGCTCTGCAGTGTTTATAACCTCAAACTACCACCCTTTTAATCTGTTCCACATTTAGATTCTTTTAGAATGCATTCTTTTATATTTTCCCACATTCTATCTATATAACATTTTTTTAACAAAGGGATCATGCCCCCACAAGCAAACTACACAAGGACAACTGTCCTGAAAACAACATGGTCTCATGTTTCCTTCTCTCACTCTTTCTAGGGTCATCATTTGGCATAATGATTAATCATATTATTTTTCCTTAGACTTTGTATTTCTAACCATGTGATTAACACTTTGTGTCTACTATGATAACTAAACTCCTATAACACATAAATTTCAGCCAGCTCCTACAACAGAAAATATATATAGTATGAGAGAGTCTCTTGGTCCCTGTTAAACACTCATCAGTATAATTACCCCTTATAAACATTTATTTTGTGTATTATGTGTGTGGTGTGCACTTGTATGTGCATTCAGATGCATGTGTCTGCACAGGTGGATGCACATGTGTGGGAACATGTGTGAAGCCCAGAGGTTGTCTTAGGGTGTCTTTCTCAGTTACTTTACAAATGTTTTTGTCCATATGTATGTACAGGTGGTTTGTAAATGTGTTCCATATGTGTGTATGTGTATATGTGGGTATTGTGTATATGTGTGTCCACATACATGTGGAAACCAGAAGTTGAAGTTAGTTGTCTCCCTCAATCACTCTCGGCCTTATTTACTGAGACCGTTTTACTTGAACCTAGGATTGCCACTTGGATTAGTCTAGATTGTCAGCTTGTTATAGACATTTCCTGACTCTACATCCCAAATGTGTTTATAGGGTAGGCACCCACAGCCAATGGACATTCACATGTGTGCTAGGAATCTCAACTTCAATCCTTGTTCTTGCTCAGCAATTGCTTTATCCACCGACACATCTCCCCAGACTTCCACCTTCTCTTTTGAGGCAGTTTCTTACTGAACCTAGAGCTCACATATTTGGCTAGACTAGCTAGCCAGTAAGGCCCTAGGATGCTCCTGTCTCTGCCTTCACAGTGTTCAGATTACAAGCATTGGCCACCATGTCCAGCTTTTACATGGGTGCACTGGGGATCCAAACTCAGATCCTCCTGTTTGGATGACAGGAACTTTACTGACTGAGTTGTGTCCTAGTGTTATTTTGATTTTTTGAGAAAATGCCTCATATATATCCTAGGCTGGCTTGAACTTTTCCTCAGCCCCCTCATTGCTGTGATTACTGACAGGTATGCACCACCACACCTGGATATAATAGTGTAAAATAGGTATAATATTGTATGAATTTGGTGAGCATTGTGTTGGGATTGATGCATTTTGGAATGAAATGGGGAGGACAGTACTTGGATACTTTGTTCAGATATATCACAGTTCTGTCTTTATGTAAGGACTTTTCCTTATCTCTAAAACTATGCAGAGATATTTTAATATTTTTACATTGGTGCATTCCAATTGCTTGAGTATTAATATCACAAGTGATTAATATATCTATCTATCATTCCACACTTGTAATTACCTTTCAATAAGGAATTCTAATATGTTAAAGAATACCAGCAAGAATTTACTTTATTTCAATTGGCTTTTCGAACTCACACAGGAAACTCATAATTACTCATACTTCTCAGAAGAGCAGGCTATACAATGCTTCATTTTTGTGCTCATTTATTTTAATATCCACTCTCAATTCCTTTATTTCATATACCACAACTTTGGGAAATAACTGGAATATATTGTATCCTATGGTGTTTGAATCCTTAAAAATTATATTATTTTTATATATTTAACATTCACAGATGATATTATGTTATAGTTTCCATGCTTCTTCAATTTTTAATAAGCCTATTTTGATGATTTACCCTTGTATTCTAGGTTTGGATAATTAATTGTTTCTCAATGCCACATGCTGTTCCTAGTTTATTAAACTTTAAAAAGAATTTACTAAGATATTACTTGTTTATTGCAACATACATATTTTCTAATAGAAAATTTTTCTCTCTCCTGTCACGTGTTTATTAGCATGCAAAGATTTAGGTTTAATTTGAATGTTTTCAAGCAAATTTTGTTTTGTTTTTGTTTCCCTTTCAGCCTTCCTTCTCCAGTTCCCTTTTTCCTTCTTCTTCCCCAACCATAGCCTCTTTTCTGCTGTCATGCTACCTGTTTCTTTTTGTCCTCTTGTCTTTTTCATCACCTCTTGCCCCCCCCCCATACCCTATCTAGTTACATATCCTATATACACTCTAGAATTCCTCAAGAGGGCATCCAATTACTTTTAAAGACATTTCGTGGGAAAATAATTACAAAACAAAAGCAAGCAAAGAAGTGTATCAAAAACAAAGTCTCCATGGTAATTCTTCACTGTTATTTATATCTTCTCATCCAAAGAGCAGTAAACTCAGTATATTTAATGTCGTGATAGCTTTCACATTAACACTAATCTTCCATTAATCACTTAATTCCTCTAGACTTTTTTCGTCTTTTACAAAAACACTTTGCATTGAATTATCTAATTTCAAATATGCTTTAAGTTTCTAAGTTTCTAAAATTCTAAAGAAGTTTGAAAACCTTCCTCTCCTGTCAGACAGCTTAGGATGGGACTGGCACTCTCCCAAACACATATGCTTTAGAAGGTAACAAAATAATTCAGCAGCACAAGTACTATCACTTCTAAAGTATTTGTATCATTGACAAATAATGACTTAAAATTTAAAAGCAATAGCAAAGTTGGAAACAGGAGAATAGTGACAATGTTGAATTCTCTCATTCTTCTAAAGGCAAATACCTTGAGTTTTTCTACCCTTTTTCTGGACATACACACACACACACACACACACACACACACATTTATTTTTATTTATGACATCAAAATTTTGATGTTTCAATAGAAACAAACATGTCACTTAGTTCTAAATTTTCACAGCTCCTAGAAACAATAAAAATAAATGCAGAGAGAAAACACACATACAACCCATATGATAGATGCTTACATTTATTACATTACTTGTCTTCATATTCTGATAAGTGATTGATTAACTCTTATGTTATTCCTTTCCTATGTTTTCCTTCTTTCTAGTGTCTATTAATTATCACACAAACAACAATCAAATCAAATATGACTAACTTGTTTTACTTTGAACTGATATTCTTAATGCTCACTGCACATTTATTTCTCTTTAACCTTACTTAATCATAGACTTGAAAATCCCTTTCAATCTTTACTGTACTGAGATTCTTGGTTTTTTTTTTTTTTTTTTTTTTTTTTGTCATTTATTCTTTCCTTTCTAATGCTACCAAGACCAGGAAAACAGGAGGTGAAATCCTTTCTTTTTAAAATGACAATTTTATTTATTGATTTGCAAGCAGAAAGAGAGGGAGAGGAGAGAGAGAGAATGGGCCTAACACGGACTCTAGCTGCTGCAAATGAACTTCAGATGCATGCTCCCCTTTGTGTATCTGGCTTTACATTGGAATAAAATATGGGTTGTTAGGTTTTCCAGGCAAGCATCTCTTAAATGCTGAGCTATCTCACCAGCCTGGCATTCTTTAAAGGCCTTTAAGCTTACCTAAAAAAATAAAAATTTTAAAAATCTTATTATTTTCTCAACACATGTTTTTATAGAATTCTGGTATTCTGGGAGCAATTCATTTATCTCTCTGTAGATATCAATATCTTATTGCTTATTCTTGCTTGATTTTCTTCATTGTTTTTTATTGTTATGTTTGCTTTTCTTCATTTTCTCCATTTTATTCTAATTTACCATATTATATTCCAGAATTTTCTTGGACTACTTGGGCATCTACCCATAATGATAACTAAGTTTTAAAAAATCTGAATGTGTGGGATGAGTTTGACATATTTAAGCTTTAAGTCAATCTGAAGTGTTATGTCAAAAAATCATGGTGGGGATATTTTCAGGTCATTCTTTTGAATTGGTCAGGTCTCCAAAGGATTATTCTATTTTCTTGCCTAACTGATGTCACTCTGCCCTTGAGTCAAATAGGGAAAATGTTGTGTGATCTAGTAGTAGGTGGTGGCTTATGATTACAATGCAGCAGGAAGCTTAGAAAGGAATATTGTAAAGATTTGAGGACAGCTTGGGATGCATAATAAATTCCACATCATCATGGACTATAATACAACATTGTCTCAAAAAAACATAAAAAGAATTCTGTGATATAATCATCCTGACAAATCAGTTACCAACCATCTACATGTCTTGCATTTTCCCTTGTTTTTCTTTTCCCATTTATTGTCATTTTTTTCTAATGTATTCTCTTAGCAAGATACATCATGCAAGGATCTTGAATTTATTATTATCACAACTAATATAATAATAGTACAATGAAACTTTCTGATTTAGCGTAGAGTTGATATTGCTACATGTGAACTATTTATAACCAATATAAAACAAATTATTTCAAATAAAATTGCTAATTATTTTGGCTATACAATTTAGTATAAATGGAATCCCTGTTCAAGAATTCTTTTTGTCCTATCTTATTGATACCTATACTCCTTAGTGGTTATTACAAATACTTGCAAAATTTATTCTACTAATTTTAAGATAGCGACATATACACTATTTAATTTTATGATACTAAAACATAGGTTGCCTAAAAGTGATAAATATTTATTTCAAGTTCTTTTAACAATTTTATAAGATCTGGGCTGGAAAGATGGCTTAGAGTATAAGGCACTTGCCTGAGAACCCAAGGAACCCATGTTCAACTCCACAGTACCCGTGCAAACCAGATACACAAGGTGGCACATGAATCTGGAGTTTGTTTGCAGTGGCTGGATGCCCTGGCATGCTATATTTTTTCTCTATCTGTCTCTTCCTCTTTGTCTCTTTGTCTCTGTCTCTCTCTCTTTCACACACACACACACACACAAATAAATAACTACAGTATTTTTAAAAAAGAATTTTGTAAAATCTTACCATCAAATTCTGAAACAGTTGATTCTAGAAGATTTACTATATTAAAATTTTAATTTAACAAAAGAAAACAACCAGGTATGGAAGTTTATGCATTGGAAGACTGAGTTATAGGTATTGCCAAGAGTCCAAGGCCAACATGAGTGTAGTAGAAGACCCTGTCTTATTTATTTAAAAATATTTTATTTTTATTTGTCTATTTGAGAGAGGGAAAGAGCAGAGAAAGAACAAGAGAGAGGAGAGAGAGAGAGAGAGAGAGAGAGAGAGAGAGAGAATGGTTGTAGGGCCTCCATCCATTGCAAACGAACTCCAGATGCATACACACCCTTGTGCATCTAGCAAAGGTCCTTTGGCTTTGCAGGTAAGCACATTAACCGCTTAGCCATCTCTCCATCCCCCTGTCTCACTTTTTTTTAAAGAAAGAACTAAAACACTCTGTGTAGTCACTTACCATTCAAATTCTATGCTGCTGTGAAAACTCATGTGAGTTTCTATGTGTGTTACAGGTAATCTCTGTATATACTGTGGTTCATGATAACAAATGGGTAAAATTTTACCTGAAGAAAATAGTCATTAAACAAGACTAATTCTTTAATCATGTTGAAGGTATAATTATAATTTAATGTGGAATTGAATTTCAATTACTTCTTCTGTAGAGAATAAAACATTAATATGAAGCAATATTGGAAATTCAAAATATCTTATTTTTGAAGACCCTGCATCTAAGGGTGCATGCAAGTAGTGAGTATGCTAGAGGCCTATTCCCCAGCTCTAACCACCCTGGTCCCAGTAGGTTCCCCTGCAGCTGGATTGAGTCTTCTTGAACCCTGCAAGCTTCTTGAAGAAGCAGGCCCCTTGGTTCACCTTGATTATTGAAGTGCCCCTTGGCCCCCAATTCCCAGATGACCTGCACAAGAGGGTGTGCTTGTGGAATGAGTAAGCCAGAGTTCCTGGTTTGTCCCCCACTTCCCAGTTCCCTGGTTCTGGTACTCCTGCTGCTGCCTTGGGGAGGCCTAGTCATTTTTTCTCTTTTCTCTGGTATCCTGATTGGCCTCTGGGCTCCTGGGTGCATGGACCACTGTAGGAGTCCCTGGCTCTCCAGCTTCTTGGATCCTGGTTCCCCAGCTGGTGATCCTCATGTGCTGAAGAGTATGTGCAAGTGAAGTGAATAGGCCAGACTTCCCAGTTTCCAAGGTACCTTTGATGTACCTGCAATCTCCACAATCTGTGCATCTGTGTTTATAAGCCCATCATATACCAGTATACCAATCTGGTTCACATTTTAAAAAGAACACACTCTGAGGATCCTACAAGGACTAATGCTTACTTCCTCTTCAACAGAATAAAGTGTTTCCCCAAGATGGGTATACCACAATGCAAAAAAGCCAATGAAAGACAGAAAACCAAGAGATCTCCACCAAGGATGCCTAGTCCTACAGTGGAAGCTTCCAATGAAATCATAGAGAAGTCAACAGCATTTCTATCCTAAATGAAAATACAACAACCAATGGGACCCTGAACAAAAGAATTGCTGAACTGGAAACAAACTATCAAAGACCCAACAATCATATCAGTAAATTGAACAGAATCATCTCCTAGAGTGTTCAGCTTTTAACAATGGGCTTAACTTGAGGGAAGAAAATGTTAAAACCCTTCAAAGAGATATGAGTAATTTGAAGGTGAGTCAAGAAATGGAAGATATCAAAAAACTGGTTTATTAAGCTTAATGAAGACTTGATCAAATGCAAGAAGGAATTCCAGGAAGCATCAAGAAAATCAGAACTAGAATTGAATTCATTCCTCAAGAAAGAGATGGACATGATGCAAAGTAACACAACAGTAAACAGAAATCAAATAGAAATTATAAATTCTCTCTAGAACCCCTCACCAACAGAGTTATTCATGTGGAAGACAGGACCTCTGATCTGGAAGACAAGAAAGAAGAAATTGATCAGGAGGCCAAACACTTTGCTAAATTCAAAAAATCAAGTGAACAGAATAAGAGAAAGAATTATGAGATACCCTAAAACAACCAAAACTTTGGATCATGGGTATACCAGAAGGAGAAGAAATACAGGCCAGAGGCATAGAGAACATATTCAACAATATTATTGAAAAAATTTTTCTAAATCTCTCCAAATAGAGGCCCTTCCAGATAAAAGAAGCCCACAGAACACCAAACAGACAAGATCTAAGAAGAAACTCTCCAAGGCACATCATAGTTAAAACTCTTAACAATAAAAGCAAAGAGAGAGTGTTCAAAGCTGAAAGAGAGAAATAATTCACAACATACAAAGGCAATCCCATCAGAATTACATCAGATTTCTCAATGTAAACCATGAAAGCCAGAAAGGCTTGGAATGGCACACTTCAATGTCTAAAAAAACTATGACTTCCAACCCAAGCTACTCTACCCAGCAAAAATGTCCCTCATAATAGATGGTGAAAGAAAAACTTTCCACGAAAAAACTCAACTTCATGATTATATGAACACAAAGCCAAACCTACAGAGAATACTTGAGTGAATACTACACACAGAACAGTCAAACAATTTTAAGAGCCAACAAAAAGATCATAATAACCAAAATAGACCAAGCTCAAAATAGTAAAAAACACAAGAAAGCACCAAACCCTACAAAACACCTTGTCATGGCAGGGATTAATTCAAATCTCATAGCAATAACCTTAAATATTAATGGACTTAACTAACCCATCAAAATACACAGGTTATTAGGGTGAATAAAAAAACTGGGCCTTTCTATCTACTTTCTGCAAGAAACCCACCTCACCACCAAAGATAGACACCTTCTCAGGGTGAAAAGTTGGAAAATGATATTCCAAACAAATGCAAATAAAAATCAGGTGGGTGTTGCTATATTAGTATCTCATAAAATAGACTTCAAACCAAAAGTAATCAAAAAGAACAAAGGAGGCCATTTATTATTCATCAAGGGAATGATCCAACATGAGCACATCACAATCATAAATATGCATGTGCTAAACACAGTTGTACCACAGTTTATAAAACAAAATCCCCTTCACAATAAAACAGAAATAAACACCAACACCACATAGTCAGAGACATCAATACTCCACTATCATCAATAAACAGATCATACAAGCAGAAAACTAACAGGGAAATAATAGCTCAACAACATCGTAGATCAACTAGACCTAACAGATATCTACAGAACTTTCCACCCCAACTCCACAGAGTACACATTCTTCCCAGAAGTCCACAAAAACTTCTCAAAAATTGACCATATGGTAGACCATAAAGTGTGCCTCCATAAAGTCAGGAAAATTAAAGTAATGCCCTGTATCAAGTCAGATCACAATGCTTTAAAGCTAGAAATTAAGAACAAGAACCAAGAACTCCATCAGCTCCTGGAGACTAAACAACACACTTTCAACAATCAATGGGTCATGGAGGAAATCAAAAAAGAAATTGTAAAATTCCTAGAAATGATTGATAATGAAAACACAACATACCAAAACTTATGGGATACAATGAAGGCAGTCCTAAGGGGAAATTTCATAGCCTTAACTGCCTTTATTACAAAAACAGAGAGGTCCCAAATTAATAACCTGACTATCCACCTAAAGGCACTGGAAAAACAAGCAGAATCCAACCCAAAGAGCTCCAGATGGCAGGAAATAATCAAGATTAGAGCAGAAATGAACAAATTGGAAACTAAGGAAACAATTTTAAAAATCGATGAAACAAAGAGCTGGTTCTTTGAAAAAATAAACAAGATTGAAAAATCCCTGGCCAATTTGATCAAGCAAAAAATAGAGAAGTCTCAAATTAACAAGATCAGAAATGAAGAAAAAGGAGCGATCACAACATACATCAATAAAATTGGAAGAATCATCAGGGCATACTTCTAAAACCTCTACTCCACAAAATTGAATAATCTGGAAGAAATGGATGAATTCCTAGATTCATACCAACTACCAAAACTAAACTCAGAGCAAATAAATCTCCTAAACAAACCGGTGGTATCCATGGAGATTGAAAAGTAATAAAAAGACTCCCCAAAAAAGAAAAGTCCAGGACTGGATGGTTTCTCAGCTGAATTCTATCAATCTTTCATTGAAGAACTGAAAACATTTTTTTTCTCAAACTGTTTTGCATAATCAGAGACCAGGGAATCCTCCCCAAATCCTTTTATGAAGCTAGCATCACCCTAATATCAAAGTCAGACAGAGATGTAGCAAGCAAAGAAAACTGTAGCCCTATATCCCTGATGAATTTAGATGAAAACTCACACAATCACAGAAAGACAAATGCCACATGGTGTCACTTATCTGTGGTTGCTAACCTGGTCCTTCTCTAGTTGCTGACATACCTGAGAGGCAACTCAAGACCTAGACAATAGGGATAGAAGGGTTTGGGGAAATGGGAGTGGAAAAGGAGTGTGGGGGGGGGACAAACACAAAATTAAACCCTAAAAGAGCTGATACCATGGAAACCTTTATCCTTGGAAATACCTAAAAGATATAACCCTCAAAAGACATAATGGGGGCATACCAGAAAATTAAAGCTCTGGTGAGGGTGGGATGAAGTCTAAGCTTGAAGGAATTTTTTTTTTTTTTTCTGTTTCTGGCCTGTAATTCCTTGTACCAGAGATTGTTTACTACCAACATTGAGCTAATGATTGGAGAGACCCATGAGGTCCCCAAATCATAACAGATTTCTGTCAAAGCACTTGATTACCCACCTGAGGCAAAAGCTAAGACCCTATTGCTAAAGGTTCCATATGCTGCTGACACAGACCACAGAAGAACCTGGCTGGAATTCAGAAGAAAGCCAGCCCCAAGACACTTAGCCTGTCTAGTGCTGGAAAGTGCTACACGTGCTACTGGGGGAAAATGGCCAACAATGATCTGAGCAACCAGAGGTCTAAGCTACTCTGAAGCAAACACTCTGACAGGATGTACATGCTAGTGCAATAGTGGTACACGGCCTTGGTGTGTAACCAGTAGCTTTCTGGTTGGCTTAGAGATCCACACAGAGTAAAGGAACCCATATCTGGAATCAGAAACCAGATCAGAATCCTATGGAGACAAAGATTATGTTCTCCAGTGTGAAGCTCTCACTAGTCTTTGGCTAAAAGAGGCGTTACAGACATCAAATTCTCCCTTAATTAATAATGTTTACACCATTAAACTATGCTGGCTTCACTCTCTATTGGAGAATCTGTTCTTTCTTTTTAGAAGGCAATGAGACAAGAGAAGATAAACTACACCTCATGCTTCAGCCAAACCACAGATGAAACCACAGCGGAGTGGGGAGACAAGCAAGAGTTCTGCTTCCATGCTGAACCTGATAATCTGCACTAGAGTGTAGGAGACAGACCCTGGAGATACTCAACACCTACCAAAGTAGAGATCCAGAGGCTCGTAAGAGCTCATCACTGAAGTAGACTTAAAACTCATCCACCAGGGCTCAGGGATTTTTGCAGAAGAGGGGGTGGAAAGATTGTAAGAGCCACAGGTTGAGACATCATGCACAGAGGAATTCCCTCCCCCCAATAACTGACTGCTGCTCCCACAATGCAAAACCCACAACTCCATGGGATTACCTTCAAGTCCACTGAGGAGGGTCCCTAATGGAACGAGGGCAGGGAAGAGAGAAAAGATGGTACCAACACATGATTTATGAGATATGTTGTTAATAATAATAATATACTAAAGAAAACAATGAACCCCTCCCAAATATCTTTTTTTGATGTTTTTGGTTTTTTTTTTTTTTCAAGGTAGGGTCTCACGCTGGTCCAGGCTGACCTGGAATTAACTATGTAGTATCAGGGTGGTCTTGAACTCTCAGTGATCCTCCCACCTCTGCCTCCCGAGTGCTGGAATTAAAGGTGTGCGCCACCACACCCGGTCCAAATATCTTATTTTTGTTTGCAAATTATCACAATGTGTTTTCAGTTTATCAACACATTACTATTAGATATTTCAGTTAAGATTAGTTAGAGAAATTTAACTTATAAATAGTGCTTGTATTAAAGTATATGCATTTAGATTTGATTTCATAATGACTCAAGTAAACATAGATTCACTATGTAAATATTGTGAGTTTCATTTTGTGGCTTCAATGCCCTATTACACAGCCTGATTCATAGTCTGAAGATTTCCTTCCTGAAACAATTTCCAATACAATATCAAAGAAAAAAACAAGTAGACATGACATCTACATTATTATTATATAAAATATTACAATATTTTAGTGTAATTATTATAGTGATTACCTCATTAAATATTGATTAACATTTATGAAATATTTATTAAATACATTAAATGCTAGATAATAGTTTTGTGGATATAATTTATTTAAATTCTAGTAAAATAATGATATATATTATACCATTATAACAGTTATACTGATGAGAAAATTAAAGTTTAAAAATATTTTGAGGATGAAGAGATGGCTTAGCAGTTAAGGTGCTTGCCTGTGAATCCTAAGGACCCAGAGTCAACTCTCTAGAGCCCACATAAGCCAGACACACAAGGTGATACATGTGCACAAGGTGGAGCAGGCATCTCATGTTTGCAGTGGATAGAGGCCCTGGCCCACCAAATCTCTATCTCTCTTTCTCTCATAAAAATTTAAAAAATAAGCCAGGAGTGGTGGTGCACCCTTTTAATCCCAGCACTCAGGTGGCAGAGTTAGGACGATCACCGTGAGTTAGAGGCTGCCCTGGGACTCCATAGTGAATTCTAGGTCAGCCTGGGCTAGCGTGAGACCCTACATTGAAAAACCAAAAAATAAATAAATAAATAAAAATAGCCAGGCATGGTGGCACACACCTTTAATCCCAGCACTTGGCAGGCAGAAGTAGAAGAATCAGCATGCATTCAAGGCCACCCTGAGACTACATAGTGAATTCCAGGTAAACCTCGGTTAGAGTGAGACCCTACCTCAGAAAACCAATAAATAAATAAATGAATAAAATAGGTACTTGGATATTTTGATAAAAATACATGCAGTCTCAAAACAGATATGTGACACTGTAATGTGAATATATTATATATGTATGTATATATACATATGCATATATATGTATGTATGCATATGGTGATACAGGAATGCATGTATGTTTAACAATATTTTGTCCTAGCATTACTAACGTTGCTATAATCTTGCAATGATTCCATGTGTGCTAAGCCAAAGAAAGAATCCTTAGTCTGTGTCTCAATTCTGAGAAGCTATTGATAAATTCAGTTACACTATAAAGGGGAGTTAGGTTTGAAAATTTAATTAAGGTTGTTTGTTACTTTACCTTGTCATATGGACATTATCTTGGGTTATCTGTATGTGTCCAATTTAGTTACAATAATCCTTAAAGAAGAAGACCACAGCATAAGATAGTCTTGGGCAAATAATAATGACTTTGAAAGCCAAGGAAATAAATCATGAGGCAAGGAAAACAGGTGGCCACTAACAGCTTAAATAGGCAAGAAAATTGATTTTACATAGCACCTCTAGAACATAAAGAATTCCACTGGCTTTCATTTACTTTATTTATTTGCAAGGAGGGAGGGTGGGAGGGAAAACGTGGGGGAGGAATAATGATCACACCAGGGCTTCTTACCACTGCAAACAAACCCCAGATGCATGCTAGCTTTTCATGGGTACTGGATATCAAACCCAGGCCATCAGGTTTTGAAAGCCAGCACCTTTAACCACTGAGCAATCTCTCCACCACCACTGATATTTTGATTTTAGCTTAGTAACACCAATCTAAGACTTCTGAACTACATAAATTGTAAATGTTTTGCACTAAGCCATTATATTTATTTCTTTTATATATATATTTCTTTCTTTCTTTCTAACCCAGTCTACCTTCAAATTTACGGTGATAATCCTATTTCAGCCTCCCAAGTGCTGAGATTACATGTGTGAGTAACCTTGCCTGGCATGCCAGTAGACATGCCAGTGGAAATGTTACAGCAGCAACAAGAAACTAATGTATTATTCTGGGCATGGTTAATCATGCTTGTAATTCCAGTACTTGGGACATAATAGGAATTTGAGGCCAGTCTGACTTACATGAAACTCTGTCTCAGCTACCCTTTTCCGCTCAAAATTAATACATTGTAAACAACAGAATTTCATCCATTTTAACAGATGAATATCATTCCATTATAACATATTCCACATTATTTTGCGTGTGTGTGTGCATGTGTGTGTGTGCGCGCATACTGGGTGTATGCAGGTACATGTGCACATGCAGCATTCCTTGTGCTTGCTCATGCAAAGTGTGCTTGCCTGAGGTGGCCAGAGTCAAACGTTCATTGCCTTCTCACAATTCTAATTTGAGCCAGAGTCTCTTACTTGTGTTGTGGCAGAGTTTGCCCCTTTTTTCCATGGACTTGTGCAATTCTTGATTTTCAGGTCTCTGTTCCCCTATGGACTGTGGTTACAAATACTCATAGCTATGCCCAGCTGTTATATGAGTCCTGGGAATCACTTGATCTTTCTTTCAGGCCTTCTCAGACCTTTAAACTTGCACATGATGCCCTTTGAACTGCTAAACAATCTCTCAAGCCTATACAAAACGTTTGTAAAACCAATTCACCACTTGAATAGTCACAGGTATAGAATGGCAATGCTCTAATTAATATATCGAACCTAAAAAAAATGTTGATCCAGTTTAGAGTTGCTAGAAGAGATTAGAATCATTAAGAATAAGCAATAAAAGTTTAATCTAATAGAAATGCTAATTATTTTGAATTTACTGTAATGAAATTAAAACACAACATTGTACTATGCAAATATGCGCAATTGTTAAGTGTTGAAAAGTGAAAGAGTATGGTGGTGCATTTGGGATGTCAAGGCAGGAAGATCATGAGTTCAAAGTTAGCCTGAATTTTGTTAATGAAACTCTGTCTCAATATAAACAAATGTATGAATACTTTTAAAAGATTAATACATTATCTCCAAAAGGAACCACATAAAACTACAAAGTAATCAGGGACAAGTTTTTAAGTTTTTTTCAGTATTTCCTTAGAAAAATGTGTTTTGCTTTTTAATAGATTTGTCGCAATAATGATATATATAGAAGATTTTAAGGAAGGTTTCCAAAACTGTAGTTGAGAAATAAGATATATAAATGCCCTATATTTTACTTCACATCTACCAAATGAGTGACACATATGATGGACCAAAGAGGTATGTTAATAAACTGAGTTATCTTTCTGATTTTCTTTTTTACTTGATATATAAATTCATTAAAACATGCTGTGTTGTAAGGAATGATTCTAATCAGTCTCCATCAGAAATTTCTGTAATGCTCCATAACAGCATATCCTAAAACATAGTAACTTAATTCTCTCTCTCTCTCTTACTCTCTCTTTCTGTCTTTTTCTTTCAGTACTACGGATACAAACAAGGACCTCACCAATTATAGGCAAGTGTTCTACTACTTAGTTATAATTCTAGCCCTCATTTACTTTTTATTTTGAGACAGAATCTCACTAAGTTGTCCAGGCTTGTCAAGATGAAGCTCACAAGATAGGTCAGGCGTGCTTTGAACTTGCTGCAATCCTCCTGCCTAGCCTCCATGGTAACTGTGTATGTGGCAGTGGTGGAGGTTGTTGTCACACACCTACATTACCAGGCATGACTTTATTCCCATTCTTATACCTAAGTATCAATGTGTACATTTCGGTTTTAAGGCACAACTCTGTATCTCATCAGAAGAAGCCACCTTTGGGGTTCACATTGAGTTCAGGCTTTCACTATGACCCTCAATGTAAGCTCAGTGATCACCAGAGAACTATTTTTCTCATATTTCAAGTAATATGTTCCCTGAAGGGTAAGAACAACCTGCTGAGGCCTCTTTATTCCATGATTGGCAATGTATAACCTCACTTCTTCCTACTTTCTATTCAAAGAAAATGATACTGTCATACTATAAATTAATGGGCAAGGACATATATATGTCCTATCATACATGAAATAGAATTAACCATTTAGATTTATATCATAAGATAGTTATATCTCTTTAAAAGAGCAAATAAAATCTCAAACACAATTAAAATTAGGACTGTGGAAATGAGGATATAATCATGGAAATGAACACTTCCTTAAAGAAATTACTTTTTAAAAAATGTTATGAGAGTGCAGTATAATGGAAAATTAGTCTTTCATAGAAGAGGGAAATCTCAATTGTACCTTTGAACTGTAGACTGCTTCCCCTCCTTGAATGGACCATATAGTTTCTTTTCTATACAGATATCAAATAGGTCTATTTTTAGAAGTTATGTTTAGTGTTTTCAAATACATAGTAGCTTGGGCAGAAATGTTCTCTGTAGACTAAAATTAGCCATTCTGCTGTTTCATAATACTATCCAGCTAATTAGAAAAAAAATTACAGTGTTGCTTCTCAGTAATAATAAGCATTAGATTTCATGCTCTAGAATCTCATTCAATAGCACTCAATATATGATAATACTCATGTTTTTGAATTTTTATGTCCCTGGAAAAGAGGCCATAACAATATGATTTTATTACATCTTTCACTTGTACTTAAATAAATTCAAAGAAAATTGCTTTAGAAAAAGTCTCAATTTTAAGTTAACATATGTTGTATCATTTGTAGCTATGGCTTCCATTTATTCAGCACAAAATGCAATACTATCAAATGAGACATGCAATTTCATGAACTAATATGATAACTATGGTTGAAAATATGGCATATTTACCTTTGTTACTCTTTTCCTTTAATATGTGAACTATGTCAGGAGAATTTGTTTTTTTTACACTATAGAAATATTTATGGAATTTACCAAGTGATCTTCATGTTATACAGCTTTTCTTATTTACTAAGTGTATGTGAATAACCTTCTCTTACAAGTTTTTGTCATGGCCTACCTCTGGAATGTTACTTTTGATATCTTTTTTGGTTTCTCTCACTCATATTGTGGTAAGTGTTCTTGTCAATATTCAGACTTGACCCCTGTATTTGTTTCCAGACACTACCTACTCAAGGCCATCATAATAGGAGGAAAATATGATGACATCAAAATAAAAGAGAGACTGATTGAGTGGGGGAAGGGTATGATGGAGAATGGAGGTTCAAAGGGGAAAGTGGTGGGAGGGTGTGAATTACCATGGGTTATTTTCTACAATTATGGAAGTTGTCAATACAAAGAAGACTACCAAACAATTGAATTATATATTTTATGAAAAATTTAATTCAATATCTGACTCTATGACAATGCTATCTTCTGTTTTGTGACCTCTGCCAAATCCGTCACCTCCCTGCTATAATGTGCTCTGTAAATCATGATGTGGATGTCTATGTGACATGGTACGAATGGCATACACCCATAGTCTCATGTGTCTAGATACTTTTTCCTGAGCTTGTGGTAATTTTTGAGGGGGTGACCTGCTGGAGAAAATGTGTTTCTGGGGACTGGCTTAGGGATGGTATAGCCAAGTTCTCCTTGCCAGTAGTGATTCAACTTACTTTTGCTACATTATTTCAGTTGTTGTGATAAGAAGTGCTGGCAGAGAGAAGAAATAAAATGTGATAGTGTGTGAAAGGGAGATTAGTTTGTATATACAGAACTGGAATATTAAATGTTCAGCTTCATACATTTGGTAGGTTGAGAGATAGAAATGGGTATGAATGTAGTATAACAAGTCTCAGTTGTCAACAATGAGTATAAAACACTATTGATGCTTAACCCTAATAGGATTTCTCTGAGTTTTAAATTACTCATTTAACTACCACAGTATTATCAATGATCAAATATTTGATTCCCTTTGTTCCATTTTGAAAGATTTAGTATAACAATCTCAGTAAATAAAATAGGTGGATGTAGTAAGGATAAAAAATAAGGCAAATAATTAAATGTTTGTTAACTAATTATAGTTGAAATGATTGTGACATATTTTTCACAAAAATATTTTTTCTACTTAGAAAGCCTATTTTATGAAAGAGAAACATGATTGTTCTTTTCTCTGTCCTCCTCTTACAAAGAATAATATAAAGCTACTTCCCTATAACTTTAATTAAAAATGAAATACAGATTATTTCAAAAATCCACTAATAATCTACATATAGTTTCAACTTTGGTTGTTGAGGAGATTGCTTAATGGATACGAGAATTGAGAAAGCTTGATTAATTGTGGGTTTGACTCTTCAGCATCCATGTAAACAGCTGGGCATGGCTATGTGTGTCTGTAACTCTAGTACTGTAGGGAACAGAGACCAGAAAATCACTGGGGTTTGTGTGTCAAGCCAGTCTGACTGAAAAATTGCAGCTGTGGGTTAGTGTGAGACTTGGTCCCTAGGAAATGCACAGATGAGTGATGAAGAGTACACACAACATTCTCACCCAACACACACACACACACACACACACACAAAAACCATACACAGAAATCACAAAAGAATACCAATTTAGCAAATCATTACAGAATGATTCTCAAAATGAATATTCAGGTTCTGTGACTTTATCACAATGTTAAGAACTAAATTATGAAGATAGATACTATGTCTGTCATCTAGGATCAAAACTTAAATTTGGATTAATAGTATTAATGAAGTGGACCAAACATGGATAAAACTTGATAGAATGGTAGTCAAGAGTGGGGATTAATCCAGGAGTGATGGTGCACACAGGCTTTTAATCCCAGCACTCAGAATGCAGAGGTAGCAGAATTGTCATGAGTTCAAGGCCACTATGAGACTACATAGTGAATTCCAGGTCAGCCTGGGCTAGAGTGAGACCCTACCTCAAAAAACCAAATAATTATACTTTCTAAATTTACTTCTGTTAATCAGGTATCATTGGAGATATATATATATATATAATTTCAAAATTTCCTAGAAAGACAAAAATAGCTTTATTTCACTTTAAGAGGCCAAATTATTTAAAAAACATAGAGTACTTCTGAGCCATGTCATTAAGAGTAAAGTGTTTTCTAACAATAAAAAGGTGTTTCAACTATTCCCTAGTCCTAAATTCAAGCCAACAAGATGTTAATCCATGCTACCTTCATTAAATTAAATAATGTTGGCATATTACTCTCTCTCTCTCTGAAAGTTTAAACCTTAATTTGGCAGGGTGACAGCAATTACATACATTTAAGTATAATAGAAAAATAATCATATTTAATTGCATAAATTTTTGGTTTGCTAATATTCATTTTCACATTTCCTTTATTCAGGAAATAGTATTTCAAGGACATTTGAAGGGTATGTAATATCTCACATAAATAATAGACTAGATTGGTTTATTTATACCTGCTCAAGTATCCACATTTGTTTGAACTACAGAAGCCATAGATTATAATGGTGAATGAAAAAAAATGTCTTTGAATAAGACAGCCATCTATTTCTTATAAACCACGTTAATTAATCTCTGTCAACATCCACAGATTTTGACATGAACTCTGCCTATTTTCCAAGGCTACTTGGCATTAGGTTTTAAAGCAAACAGAGGAAAATGTGTGAGACAAAATTGGATAAAAATAAATGCCAGAGCCAGGCATGGTGGCACATGCCTTTAATCCCAGCACTTGGGAGGCAGAGGTAGGAGAATCACCATGAGTTCTAGGCCACCGTGAGACTATGCAGTGAATTCCAGGTCAGCCTGAGCTAGAGTGAGACCCTGCCTTGAAAAAACAAAAACAGCCAGGCATGGTGGCACACGCCTTTAATGCCAGCACTCGGGAGGCAGAGGTAGGAGGATCACCGTGAGTTCGAGGCCACCCTGAGACTCCATAGTGAATTCCAGGTCAGCCTGGGCTAGAGTGATACCCTACCTCGAAAAACCAAAAAAAAAAAAAAAGAAAAATCAAAAACAATAATAAAATAAAAATAAATAAATAAATAAATGAAATAAAATAAATGCCAGGGACATGGAGAATATTTTCATGAAAATTTTATCACTATAATTTACATCCAAAAATGTGGTACAATTTAGGATAATGGCACAAAATGGGAGATAAAGTACTTCTATTGGTATTGTCATCTAAACTTACCCATACCTGTGGGCTAACTCCACAATGCATGACCCATATACCTCAACAAGGAGGGGCCAAGGGGAGGGGGTAGGTCACGGATGAGCCTAAAAATGGTACCAAACTGACTGTATTTGCTGAATACAAAACTAACTAATAAAGAAAAAAATAAAAAGTTACAAAATAAAAAAAATAAAAATAAAAAAATAAGATGTGAATGAAAACAGCTGCAAATTGATGTTAGTCACTTGTTCTCAGATTATGTGTTGTACATGAACATGAGTTTTGAAAAGGTGTTTTACATTTTGCTTTTTATTTAAATATCATTACTTTTAACTTTAGAGATTAGGATATTGAATTTCACTTGTTTGATTTTTTTTTATCTTTGGTAAACAAAGTACACCCACTGAATATAGTGGAGGGAATTGTTTACTTGATACTTCTAGATATAAAAATGTTATTACAGAAATGTTTATATCTCTCTTTTGGCATTTCCAGCTATCTTCAGGAAGCATGTGATTAATGGGCTATTCAATTTTCACCAGTGAATGCCTGGCCTTCTCCATAGCTCTGGAAAGTCTTAAGAGCATGGTTCTGTTCCTTGATGCTAACATAATGCAGCTCTGCTTCAAGAGCCTCCCTATGAGTCACTTTGAACTATCAGCCATTTCTCACATTTGTAAAAAAGCCAGGCAGAGAACACAATATTTATGTACATTTGTTCAAGGAAACTCTTTTGAATTTCATTTGGCTATTGGAACTTATTTGTGAGAAAGATACTATAAAACACTTTATATACAAGGGTAGGCAGAAAAAAAGATGAATTACAAAGGAAGCCAACATAAACCTAGGAAACTCCAAGGGATTCCAGAACAGAGTGAGGTAATGGAAACACAGAAAGAAGCCATTTCAAAGGAAAATACTTCTAATGTCCACAGTCTTATCTTTGCATTTTCTTAATAATTTCCTAATTTAGAAAACTAATTACCTCAATTAAAATAAATAAAGCTAAGGAAACAGAACAGAGGTCATTCACGCAGTATTATCTGACTCCAAAATGCAGGGTCATCTGGTTGATTTCTTTCTATATTATGCCTGATTGCACCAAAGTTTATCAGAAGCCTCTGTCATGTAGACGTGAAAATAATGTCTCTGTTGTGTCTATCTGCATCTTGGTACCAACAACATGTTTTTTTTCTAAAAGAAGAGGTATACATAGTCCATACATGATATTAAATTATATGTTCTTGAGCCCTAGGATAGTTTACACTATGTTCTCATCTTCAGATGTCTTCTGAATAGCTTGAGGAATTGACTACAATACTTTTCATAATTGTGTATGCATTTTTGCTGCATCATTAAATAGAGGTGAACACTGAAAAAAGCAATTATTTTTAAGAGAAACCTATTCAATCCAATGTGCTGTGAATGTAGATTAAAAAAAAAACAAAAAATAACATATGTCCACTACCATTGTTAATTCCATGGTGAAATCTCTAAAAATAGCATCAAAAGGAGGAATAAATAGCAACAATAAAACTAGACTTAAATTATAATCTATAAAATAGAGATCAGTACAGAGTTTGCAAGGTTAGATCAAATGTTAATACATATAAAACATTTGGAAAAGTACCAATCACAGAGAATAAGATTTGATGAGCGTTTAAAGTTCTTGTGACTCAGCAGCATAAATCAAATAAATAAACAATGTAAGGCAGTGTCAGATAAGGTTTAGGATTTTGCACTGCATCTACATGGAATGATTGTGGTCACAGTAATTTAATACATATTTCTATTATTCATGAATTTTACCATGTATAAAATTTATATTTAATTATAGTTTTAGATATAGTTCTAAAGAAAACACTTGTGACTTGGAGCGTCCTTCATTTTTTTTTTTTAACATTCTTTTCTTTTTTGAGGTAGGGTCTCACTGTAACCCAAGCTGACATGCAACTCACTCTATAGTCCCAGGCTGGCCACGAACTCATGGTGATCCTCCTACCTCTGCCTCCCAAGTACTGGGATTAAAGGTGTGTGCCACCACGCCCAGCTACATTATTTTCTTTACTGATTACTACATGAATATTTATTTGAGTTATTTCGTCTTTCTGATCCAACAGTCAACAAAACTATCTACATGATACCTGGGTGAAAGGTTCTATCAGTTTCCAATGTCATAGGATAGAGGATACTAATTAGATATAAACACTGAGGGATTTTTAACACTAAGTATAATGAATGTCCTTTAGTTGTCTAGACCTTTGGGTTATATGCAATCCACATATGTAAGTGCTTTACTAGTGGGAATATTTAATTTTAAGAAATTTTGGAGAGACTAGGTATCTAGACAAAATAATTGATAATAATTAACTTTAACATATGACAAATAACAAATTTTAAACTTAAAGGAATGTAAATGGCAATCATTTTTTCAGAAAAGTAAACATGAACATAAATTTGACCAGACACATGGAATTTGAAAAAAAACATAAAGTAGCTTATTATAATAATTTAAGTTAAATTAGTTAACTGGACAATTTTGGCCTCAGTGTTGGCAGAAACAATACCTATGTCACATAAAGGGTTCAAGAAACTGCCTTTTAAAGATCAATTTCTCCAAATATTGAAAAAGAAAACTAAAAACAAAGAACTAAGAAAAATTTTCCAAGTGTGCATATATGAAAGCTAAAATATTCTATGGGTCATAAGCACAACATGTTGGTCTGAAATGAAGGCATTAGCAAGCTATGTCCCTTCTCTAGACTTGAAGAAATAATCTTTTCTCTTATCTTTATTCATAGCTCCATGCTTTGATTTTCAAACCAACATCATAAGCATATATCTGGTCCTTCTTTAATCATTACTTATTTTTTTCTGACACTTTTAAGAATCTTTGTGATTATTTGGATACAGTTCAATAATTCAAAAATGTCTCCCTATTTTATGGTAACCTGATTAACAATCTTAAGCCTATCATCAAACTGATTTTCCCCAGACCATGAAAACTAACATACTCATGAACTATTTCATGAACATCTTGTGGAGGTTTTATTATACCTATCCTATTCTGTTTTGCCTTTGTTTTGCTAACAAATGTTATCATGATACTATCAGAGAGGTACTCCAGAGGGTAACTAAGTGAATATAAATCAGTTACCAGTCTTTTCCTACATGACTTAATGAACAATATATACAGTCTAGCAGCATGTGATCTAAGAAGGAACTCACATACAAGTGATGAAAAATTTTCCTTGGGATTTTCCTATTAGTGACTATTAAGGGAGCGTTTAGAATATGATTTAGGGACGTATTCAACTTGGCAAAGTGTTTTCATTCTTTAACCTAGTTCAAATTAGGTATTCTTTTTTTTCCAATAAAAGAGTATAGTGCATCATTTGACTGATTATACATAAAGTTGATTCAAGGGATGGGGAAGTAATTTTTAATTGGGCATTCACCTCTTACATTGTCACTGGTTTAGAAATAATATGAACAATGACTTATTGTTTAATATGATTTATTTTTTAAGGACATCATAGTTTGTTAAAATAAATCACAAAAAGTAGTCATAATCTTATTTCTTAACTGGATTCCCATCAGCATCTAAGGCTGTGGCAGCGGAGGGTAATAAATCAGCTTAATATGGTATTGACGAATAGTTTTGCAATTTTCAAAGTGTCTGTATTGTTCTATATCTTGTTAGTTTTTTAACACATAAATGATTTTTTGTAGAAAGAATACTCTCCGAACTTATTGTTAACCTTCCAATTTCAATTTTCTGCTAAACTGAAACCATGACAACCTGTGGATGGTGCATTTCATTTTTCCATGTTAAAGGGATCTCAAGATTCCAGAACTAATCTCCTTTCAAAAAAGTGCTGTAATGTAGATATATAGGGGTTATATTATCCTAAACCTTGAAACGAATTCCAAATATATTATATTGCATGGTGTAATACTATGTAAATATCAATGTATATATTAAAATGCTTTTTATTTTTTTCAATTCAGTTAACAGTTTTAAGAATATGTCTTACAAAACAAAATTTCTTTGTCTTTTACATTGCATACATTCACTTTTCTTATTCAAACATGGAAAGTGAAGATATTTGTAAGTACCAAAGTTCTCCACAATGATTCTAATCCCGTTTAGCTATGTTCTGACTTGGAGCATATTTTAAATGCATCATAGGTAAGAATGCAACAACCTCACAGTTGTGCTAAAACAAAGAAGGCATTTTATTGATTTTAAGTAAAGAAAACTAATCTCTGGGATCTACTTTCAGAATATTCTATTAAAATTTGGTATAATGGTTATCCCCTTTACTTTCCATTGGAGAATCTGCTTCTCTTTTCCAGATACACGCAAATCCTAAGGAGAGAACCACTCCATCATACCTCAAAAGGGCCCTAGCTGAAACTAAGAATAGTTCAGGAAACAAGCAAGGGTGCTGTTTTCTTGGTGAACCCGGTACCAGCACAAGGGTGAAGGAGATCGATACAGAGAACAATCAGCTCCTACCAAATGAGATATCCAGAGACACAGAGGTTCCCAAGACCTCATCACTGAAGCAGACCTAAAATGAACCTAACATGGCTCAGGGAAATTTGTGGAAGAGGGGGCAGACAGAATATCAGAGCCACACATTAGGTCATGATATCCAGAGACATTTCCTCCTACCCATAACTGATGGCTAACCCCACAATGCACTAACCATATACCCCAACAGGAAGGTTCCCTGTGGAGGGGGGAGGACAGGAAGGAGGCTAACAATGGTACCAACTTGACTGTATTCACTGAGTACAAAACTAAAAAAATTGGTAATATCAGTTGAAAAGCAGTATTATGACAGTAGATGGAGCATATGGCTCGGAATCAAGACATATCAAATATGATTATTGGTTACTTGATATATGACAGGTACTTTACTATACCTTGGGATATAAAATGGTGAACTAAACAAAAAAAAGTCTTCAAACCACATGGAGTCTGATGTGAGGAATAAGGAATTGCATGAAGGCTGTTATTTGTAGACAGAGATAATTTAAAAAATGTATAGAGCTGGGTGTGATGGTATACACCTTTAATCCCAGCACTCAGGAGCCAGAGGTAAGGGGATCACCATGAGTTTGAGACCACCCTGAGACTATATAGTGAATTCCAGGCCAGCCTGTGCTAGAGCAAGATCCTACCTCAAAAAACTAAAAAAAAAAAAAAAAAAAAAAAAATACAATGTATAGAAACTTAAAAAAGACTTCCTGCCAAGATGGTGACCACCTAGCTGCACTGCAAATCCCGGGGAAAGAAAGGCAAGCTATTAAGGGTACATAGTGGCTTATAGGGGAGAGAAATCTGGGAGGGCACAGAGGTGGGGAAACAGGGAATCGCCGATCCCCTCGCGGGCGGGTAGGCACCACTCACCCCAAATAACCGCCGTGTTCACAGCGCCTCCGCTGCCGCAGCTGCTGCTCCGGAGCCCGCATGGATAATCTAGACCCAAATGGCAATGGTAGCATAATTTTCTACTTACTAAAACGCAGACCAAATGGCTGATCCTTCACCAGGCCCTTAAAGAGAACACCTGAATCACAAGACACTAGAGAGGGTATGATCAAGACTAACCTTAATCTTCTACATCTTCCCTCCCTCACTTCCCCTCTCCCTCTCTCTCCCTCTCTTATCTCTAACTCTTGTATATTAGTTATCTTTTTCCTCATTTTCTTAGTGGGCACTGACATGTAACTCCCAGAACCAGCATGGGGCTATCATCCACAATGAGCTTTTGATCAGCGAGACCTACAAGGTTTCCTAAAAGACAGACAGATTTCTGTCAGAGTACTTGATGACCCACCAAAGGCTAGCGATAAGACCGTACTGCTGAAGACACCTTATGTGATTGACATGAAAATTAGAATGGCATGGCTGGAAGTTGGAAGGGAGTCAGTCCCCAGACAGTCAGCGCATCTAGTGCCAGAAGGTGCTACATGGGCGACTGGGGGAAAATGACCAATATCTGTCGAAGCAACGCATGGTCTAACCTACTTAGCAGCAAATAACTTGTTGTGATGCCCACACAAGTGCAGTGGTGGCACACAGCCATGGTGGGGAACAAAATGCTCTCAATTCGGCTAACTGATCCCCTCACTGGTATGAGACCCATAGCTGGAGCTGGGAAACAAGTCAGAACCATATCCAAACATAAACCCACTCTCCAATATCAAGTTACCATCAATTGTGGGCTACAAGAGGGCCTACACCTATTAAATTCTCTATAAAAAAAAAAAAGGGTTATCTCATTTGTCCTGATGCTAACTTACTCTCCATTGGAGAATCTGCTTCTCTTTTTCAGATAGATGTAGATCCTAAGGAGAGAGCCACCCCATCATACCTCAAAAGGGCCCTGCCTGAAACTAAGAAAAATTGGAGAAACAAGCAAGGGGGCTGTTTTCCTGATGAACCAGATACCAGCACAAGGGGGAAGGAGATCAGCACAGAGAAAACTCAACTCCTACCAAATCAGAGAGCCAGAGCCTCAGAGCCCCCCAACACCTCATCACTGAAGCAGACCAAACATGGCTCAGGGAAGTTTTGCGGAAGAGGGGGCGGAAAGAATGTCAGAGCCACATGTTGGGTCATGATATGCAGAGACATTTAGCTTACCCATAACTGTGGGCTAACTCCTCCATGCATGACCCGTATACCTCAACAAGGAGGGGCCAAGGGGAGGGGGTAGGTCATGGATGAGCCTAATAATGGTACCAAACTGACTGTAAAAAATAAAATAAAATAAAATAAAAAACTTCAAAAATACTCCACTCAACATACCCACATCTTAACCACTGGACGTGATCCCACAGTGCAAAAGAAGCCTTCCACTTTGAATTAACTATCTTGATGTGAAGAGATTATATTGGTATGGAGGTATATGAAGATAGAAGTAGAAGTCAGAAGATAAAGAAGATGTTATGCAATAATGAACTCATTTTAGGTGCTAAAATCAGTGGAGAAGTGAAGAAAGAAATGATAAATATCAAAGTTGATACATATGCTAATTTTATAGATTTCATCATATTACAGTATATCCCACAAGCATGTATGATTATAATGTACCAATAAATTTGGAATAAAATTGAGGATTCATGGGTAGGAGTGGAGAAAAGAAGAGAGGGAAGGATAGAAAGAAGAAGGGAAAGAGGAAAATAAATTGACATATAGACATTCTTACTTTTGTCCTGCAAGACCTATGTTTGACCTATGGAAGTCTTAGGTGAAAAGGTATTGTTTTAAGACACTAAGTTTTTGGCACTGTCCTCCAGAAGCAATAGGAAAATACTACCGTCAGAGACCTAATTATGCATCAAAAATTCACTTTCTGTAAATAACCTGGTAACTGAAAAATTCTAAATGTAGACAATGTTAATATTTTTTCTAACTACATGCTGCCAGTTATACAAAGACTGAAAGTACATATACAAAATAATATTTAAATATTCCCTTCCTTCAGCTCCAGTGTCTCAGTTTTAATATGTTGCATTGTTTCTTGATTTTTCTTCTACATATGACCACCTTGTTGCTTATTTTTACATTCAGTGTAACTTCCAATATTCATGAATCTTAAAAATATTTCATAATTTATCTGATCTTTTACTCTCTTTATCTGCCTTTATGAATTCATGAAAATATATAGTTATGCACCTACCTCTTAAGAAACATAAGGGATTTCCCATTAAAAAATATAATAAAATTCTCCAGTGCTCTTATTGTAAAAATTTATATTTTGTTCTTAATTTAAAAAAGCATATCTCTCTGTGTTTCCTATGCTTAATTTTTATTCAGTGAAGCTGAAGGAAATATCCTGCTAAGTGAAATAAATGAAAATATTATAAGAAGAACTATGAAAATGTCATATATAGTGCTTCAGCCATGTGTATCTGAGGGAAATTAATGTTTTTTCAAAATTGCATTCAATGATGAATAAACATTAACAACTAGACTTCTGGGCTGGATAGATGGATTAATGGTTAAGGTGCTTGCCTGCAGAGCCAAAAGACCCAGTTCAATTCCCCAGGTGCCATGTAAGTCAGATGCACAAGGTGGAACATGTATCTGGAGTTTGTTTGCAGTGGCTGGAGACCCTGGCGTACACATTCTCTCTCCCTCTCTCTCTCTCTCTCTCTCCCTCCCTCCCTCCCTCTTTCTTTCTCCCTCTCAAATAAATAAATGAATAGTAAAGATATAATTTAAAATTAACAAAAAATACTAGACTTCTGAACTGGAATTCTTGTGAATTTACCTTGTGTGTTGAATCTTTAACAAATCTATGAGTTGATAGACTCTTTAGATTAATTTTATTTTTATTATAAAACATTTGTTTGCAAAAACAGAGAGTCAAGGAAGAGAGACAAACACAGGGAGAGGTAGACAGACATGTAGACCAACAGAGAGAGAGAGAGAGAGAGACCATAACAGGGCCTCTATCCATTGCAAAGGAACTCCAGATGCATGCACCAGTTTGTGAATCTGGTGTACGTGGTTCCTGGGGAATCAAACCAGTGTTGTTAGGCTTGGCAGGAAAGTGCCTTAACCACTGAGCAATTTCTCCAGCCCTGTAGATATTTTGATTGGATAATTTTCAATTGTATGATCACATTCATGGTCTGAATCCAAAAATTTCTCTAAATGATTCCAGGCAATGTGTGTAACTCACAAAAATTAAAATTAAACTAGTTATACTGATGACCAGGTAAGCCCATTCATTGGGTTGTTCATGTGTGTGAAACAGAATGTTCAAACAGACAGCCTCACCAAAACAACTAGGTAACATAATGTATTAAAATCAAGTTGCCTTAAAGAAATCACCTTCATAGAGCTCACTCTAAAATATCTCATTAAAAGAAAGAATTTTATTCACATATATATATTTAAAGGAAATTATTCTCAGGTAGAATCAAAGAAATATATGACTCTGCTCTTTTGTTTTGTTTATTTTTATTTATTTATTTGAGAGCGACAGACACAGAGAGAGAAAGAGAGAGATAGAGAGAGAGAATGGGCATGTCAGGGTCTCCAGCCACTGCAAACCAACTCCAGATGTGTAGGCCCCCTTGTGCATCTGGTTTACATGGATTCTGGGGAATCAAACCTCAAACACAGGTCCTTAGGCTTCACAAGCAAGCACTTAACAGCTAAACCATCATTCCAGCCCAACTCTGCTCTTTTCTTACTGGTACTAAACAATCTGAATTGAATAATGTTTTTCTTTTAATTTAATAACATGGTCATAACACCTTCAAGGCTGGAGAGATGGCTCAGCAGTTAAAAGTGCTTACTTGCAAAGCTTGAAGGCCCAGGATTAACTCCCCAGCACACACATAAAGCCAGATAAGCAAAGTGGTGTATATATCTGGAGTTTGCAGTGGCAAAAGTCCCTGATTCACCAATTCTCCAATCTCTTCCTCTCTCTCTCTATTGAAATAAATAAAACAATGTTTTGCCAGGCATGCTGATGCACACCTTTAATCCCAGCATTGGGAAGCAGAGCTATGAGCATCAGTGTGAGTTTGAGGCCAGCCTGGAACTACAAAGTGAGTCTCAGTTCAGCCTGGGCTAGAGTGAGACCTTACCTTGGAAAAAAAGAAACAAAAAATAAAATAAAAACATTCAATTTCACATATAAGTAGGAGACAACATTGTGCATTTTTAGAAAATGATAATTTTGAGGGACTTATAAAACCTTACTCTTTACTTTCGTCTTTAGTTTATTTTCTTGTTATTGTTTCTATTCTCTTGGATCACACTGTAAACCAGAATAGAACAAAAATGAACCAACATTTTAAAATTCTGGAAAGCCTGATTTGTATTTAACTATATAAACCACTTCATACCTACAGTGAAACCTGCTGCTAATTTTAAATACTAAGAGAAATTAAAAGCCTAGTATAGCTACATAAAAGTTAAAATATGGCTGGGAAAATGGCTTAGCAGTTAAGGCATTTGCCTGCGAAGCCTAAGGACCCTGGTTTGATTCCACAGGACCCATGTAAGCCAGATGCACAAGGGGTCGCATGTGTCTGGAGTTTGTTTTCAGTGGTTGGAGGTCCTGGTGCGCCCATACTCTCCTTCTCTCTGCCTCTTCCTCACTCTCTCAAATAAATAAACAAATAAAATATTTTAAAAAGTTAAACTAATAAAACAGATTTATTTTAGTATTTGAGATGATCAGGATTACCTACTTTTAAACACAGTTGTGTGTGTGTGTGTGTGTGTGTGTGTGTGTGGTGTGATGTTATGTGTGGGCAGTTGTATATGCCCTGTATGCACACATGTAAATGGCAGGATAGAACTTCAAGCATCCTTTTTCTCTCATTTAAATGTCTTCTTGAGAAGGAATCTAACACATTCCAGAGTTTCTCTTTGCATCACTTTTTGTTCAGTATGCAAGCTCCAGCAATTGATACCACCTCCTTCACCTTGATGGACTAGGGTTACATATGTGCATGGTCACACCCAGCTTAGACATATTATTTTAGACAATTTAAGTGTAGTCACTCTTTTTACTTTAAGAAATATTTAATTCAGGAACATTAATTTTTAAAATATCTATAATATATAAGGAACTTCAACTGGGCGTGTTGGCACATGCCTTTAATCCCAGCACTCAGGAGGCAGAGGTAGGAGTATTGTTCTGAGTTCAAGATCACCCTGAGACTTTATAGTGAATTCAGGCCAGCCTGGGCTAGAGAGAGACCCTACCTCAAAAAATAAAAAAAAAAAGAACTTCAAAAATTAAACACCAAAAACACAAAACTGCCCATCAGTAAATAGGCTAATGAACTGAATAGAGAATTCTTAAAGTAAGAAATATTATTTTAAATGGTCTTCTACATCCCTGACCATTAGAGAAATGCAAATTAAAACGACTTTGAAATTAAACCTCATGCTAGTAAGAACAGCAATCATAAAAAGAAATGCAAGTTAGCATGTGGGGAAACATTCACTATTGATAGAGTGTAAACTGGTTCAGTCACTGTGAAAATCATTGTGGAGGTTCCTCGAAGAGCTACAAATAGAACAACATATGATCCAGCTACACCACTGCGCCTGGACATGTACTGAAAGGACTTTATATCATAGCATAAAGAAACTTGCTCATCCATGTTCATTGCTGTTCTATTCACAAATAGCTAGGAAATGAAAGCAACCAGATATGCATCAACTAATGACTGTATAATGGAAAAGTTATACATATACACAATGGAGTTTAGACAGCTATAAAGAAAACTGAATTTATGAAATTTGAAGGGGAATGGGTGGATCTTCTAGTTCTCTCACACAGGTTTAGAATTTAAATATAGGAATGTTGCAGAAACTTCTGTCAATCAAGTTGAGTTAGACTCAAGAGGACACATATTCTCTATCAAATGGATACACAACATACTACATATATACACATATGTATGCATGTATGTGTGTGTATATGGGGCTTAGTATAAGCATAGAACAAGGGGGAGAAAGGATTTGAAAAATGAGGAAGGGCCGGGCATGGTGGCGCACACCTTTAATCCCAGCACTCGGGAGGCAGAGGTAGGAGGATCGCCGTGAGTTCGAGGCCACCCTGAGACTCCATAGTGAATTCCAGGTCAGCCTGGGCTAGAGTGAGACCCTACCTCGAAAAACCAAAAAAAAAAAAAAAAAAAAATGAGGAAGGCACAGTGGCAACAGCCTGTATTGCTCTGAGAGCTCTTCAGGCTTCCATGAAGACCATAATTTTAAACAATTACATTTTTAAATTGAGACACAGAGTAAATTATTTTTGATTTTGCCTAGATTTGATAGATTATGAAGCATAAATTTGAAAAATATGACATGTTTCTTTTTGAAAAATGCACTATGAAATACTAAATAGACATAGAAAAACCCACTGACTTATTATTGTTTTCTTATAGAAATAGGTGACATATCACACTGCAAGACGCTCAGGAAATGGTATGCACCATTAGAGTCTAATTGTTCCTTCAAATATTGGTGTATGGAAGTTTTTCATACTTTGATAATTTCAATTCCATGCTCTTATTTTTAAAGTGATACAAATATTATGCATTGCAGCTGCCTTGTACTGGCAAAACTTCCAGATTGTAATGATTCTTAGCATATTTTCTCTGCCTCTCAATTACCTTTCTGAATTATTCAACATTATTAGCTGAATTCAAACAAAGGTATGTGGTGATTAAGCACTTTATTCCCCAAGGATAGAGAATTTGAAACTTTTTCAAATAGAAGCAATCCTTGTGAAGTCGATGAGGATCTGAAAAACCAATTTACTCTTGAACATTCAAAAAAGAAATTCATGTTCAGCTTTTATGGTTGCAGATTTCCTTAACTAAAAGCAATTATTGTTTCATTTTTATAAATGTTTGCTTTTGTGAAATCAATTCTGTACAACTACTATATTTTACTTCAAAATAACAAGGTAAAGGTATCATGTTCCTTAGGTATTTCTTAATTTTTCTGTAAACTCTAGTATGTAAATTCTTCCATTCTTTCAAAAGTTATGTTTTTAAGGGTACATATATGAAATCTTAGTCTTTGTTTATTAAAAGTGAGTTAGTAATCATAATTAGCTGATTATAGAAGATTCTCATAAGGCTTATTTTGCAGAAATGAGATTCAGTGCATGTAACAATTTACTCTCAGTAGAATAATATTTTTTTGTATTTATTAAGATATAAATTGGGAGGGCCAATCGTTCATCAGTTAAAGGCAGTTGTTTATAAAGCCTGGCAGCCCTTTTTCAATTCCGCAGTACCCACATAAAGTCAGATGCATAAAATGGTGCATGCATATGAGTTTACAGCAGCAAGAGGCCCTAGTACATCCATTCGCACCCCCCCCCCATTTCTCCCCTCCGTCCTCACAAATATAAATGTTTTTTAAAAGAGAAAGAAGTTGGGAAGAAAGTGACCAAAGCCTACTCCTTATTTCATGTGTCACAGATTTAAAATATCTGTTAGCTTTGAACTTACTGACATTTATTTAAATTAATTAAGGTAGAATCACAGGAACAATACAAATGTAAGATTATAAAAAATAGATTAAATGAGCGGGGCATAACTTTAACCCCAGCACTTGGTAGGCAGAGGTAAGAGGATTACCATGTGTTTGGGGTCTGAGACTACAGAGAGAGTTTTAGGTCAGCCTGGGATACAGTGAGACTCTACCTGGTAAAAAAATAGGGTAAATGATTCAATACCAGAAATGGGTTTCTGCTCCTTTAAAAACATTGCTATTTTGGGCAGCACAAGGAGGAAGGAGATCAGTACAGAGAAAAATCAACTCCTACCAAATCAGAGAGCCAGAGCCTCAGAGGCCCCCAACACCTCATCACTGAAGCAGACCAAAAATGAACCCAACATGTCTCCACATTTTTTTGTTTGCTTTTTCATAATAATGTCTCATTCTAGCCCAGGCTCACCTAGAACTCACTTTGTAACCCTAAACTGTCCTCAAAGTTATGGTGATCCTCCTACCTCAACCTACTGAGTGCTGGGACTAAAGATGTGTGCCATAAAGCCCCACAGTTCTTCAATATTTTCATTGCAATTAAAATGCATCAATTTTATAGTTTTGTGTTTAGTAGCTTGAAATACATTTTCTTTTTAAAGTAGTAATGACATTTTCAAGGACAATTTGTTTTTAGTGATTCTCATCCCCTCCTGCCCCTGCTGTCTGATAATTTAACTATTAAATCATACTACCTCCATACATCACACAACAAAATTGAATATTATTATGCTTCTTAGGATTTTAGCTACTATTTTTTCACTTCTATCAATTGGCATCAAGTAGGTACTATTTAATTAATAGTGTTATGTGTGTGAACCCTTGGGGGGAAAACATTCTTTTCAACTATAGCTGGTTATACTCAGTACTCTTGAAACTTATTCGGTAAACTGGAAGAAAAAAAAAAGTATTATATATCTTCCAGGCTCAGTGCAGTGTTTAGCACAACTTTCGGAAACAATGAGAACTTGCCTGCCAGAAAAATATGAAAAAAGAGGAAATTAGCAAGGGAAAAAGAAAAGAGGACAGCTTAACTACCTCTAGGAGAAATCATAGGGACTCTGAGATCATGCAGCAAAAACAGAAGACAGCCAATGAGAAGTCTATACAGACAGGAGAAAAAATGATGACAGACTTTGCAGAAAACCTGGGTGCTATTGTAAGATCAGAATTTCTTAGAATGATTAATCAATACATGAGTTATAACATCCTTATAAAATGGTCTATTTTAAACTTTGTTTTTTATCTTAGTGTGATGTTTTAGAACCATTCTTTAATGAATAAAATGCTAACCATGTATGTAAAAAAGTGTTATGAGCAAATTAAAAATTATTCACTGTTTATCCAAACAAGATCTGTCTGAACCTGTGAGGAGCTGAAATTGAGCTAGTAAGGGATAAAAATAACAATAACTATTAATAGAAAAAGCAAGCTCAAGCTATGATGGAGTAGGACAAATGTGTTTCCAGAGACTGAACGATTATATGCCATTTCTAGAGGGTGGACATTACTGCTTTCTACCACCAATCAGCAAAATTGAAAGTGAAAGCAATCCAAAAGTTCACTCTCTCAGGTATATTTACACTTGTATGAAAATGACCAGTAAATACAAAATAACATTGCTTATACATGAGAATTTATTCTCTTTCTTTTTAATAATATCTGAAGCAGATGTTCCAAAGATTTTGTAGCAGGTGAAGTCTATTTTGTTGTGCTGTCTTCCTCAAGGGTGACTTTCTCAGTGAGGCTGGGAAACTACTTTAATACCACCCATAACACCTGTATTCAAGTTCAGCATAAGGAAGCATACCAAAATGAATCTTCTTCCAACAAATATCTGGTTACACTTTCAAAGAAATGTTCTTCTTTAAAGAAAAATTCTCTGAGTTTAAGGCCAGCATGGGCTACATAGCAAAGTACTTTCTGAAAAACAAACAAGCTGGCAAAACAAACCAATTAGTCATTCCCTTCTTGAAAAATATTTCTGCAATTATTTCCTATCAGTCCAATACACTTTCAAGTCTTCAGAACATACATCTAGCTACAAGGTAAGATTCCAATATACTATAAATATGCAACTAACTATATGTTCAAAATGTCATAAATACTAGTACTTGATGCAGCCATAAAAATGTGCAAAGTTCCCATAATGTCTTTTTGAGACCAAGGCTATATTATGTCAGCTATATATGGAATTTATGGAGTTCTATAAACAGAATATAGCAACACAGAGTAACATGGAGCATCTCATTTGGATTGTGGCAGAGAGCATATCTGAAAAATGAATCATGGCATGGCAAAAGAATCTGATTTTAATTAAAACCACTGTGCTTTGTTATCTACCTAATCTCTCAAAGGTGCAAATATAAGCTCTCAAGCCTTATTGCAGTGCCTTCATCTTATTGTACTCTGGTCAGAACCATATAATTATTAATTTGAGTGTTCATTATTGAAAATCAAAATAAGTTCAAAAAGAATAATAGATTAAATGCGAATTATCCATATGCTTCCCTTAGAACGTATACATGTGTATTTACTATTAATATCTAAAACCTGGAACTACTATTTGTTCCAAATTGTGTTCCTTCTTTGTAATTTTCTATAACAATATTTATGGTCTAATTTTACTTTTTGCAAAAATCTAATTTGGTGACTATTAGGTGGTATCCATAATGTTACATTAAAATTTAGTTTATAAATATGGCCATCATTTTTCTATCAAATGTGGTAATTTAAAATTGACTCATACTAATTATATATATATATATAATATATATATATATATATATAATGTTGTCTCTTATAAACTATGATTATATATTAGTATAAATTTCTACTAATGAACTTAATTAGGCAAATATATATGATGGTTTAAAGGATTTTGATGGCTGTAAAAATCTATCCTCCAGAAAAATTTTAATAATTGGTTTTCTCAACAACATAGGTCAGTGACTGATAAAGAGCTCCCTCACCAATTAGGTGGGGAAATGATTCATTGCAATAGTTCCAATTTTTTACTTTAAAAGTAATATTCCTTTATAATTCTTGTTTTAATTGGCATTTAATTACTCATCTTTATATATGCTTAAACTTACCCTTTTGTGAATTATTACAAGCTGTTTCAATCTTTCATTGTTGAGCTTTTAATTTTACTTTTGATTTACATGGAAACACTATATCATATTTTTCAGCATTAACTAATTTAGCACACAAATTTGTAGTTTTATGAGTTTTCCTTTTTTATACCCTTAGGTTACAGAATGTATAAAGAAACTCTTATTTTTCTTCAGTGCAAATTAGTAACAGACTTGCTTTCTAAGACATAAAGATATTTAAATACTATGTGTGTTGATAACTTACAGACAAAAGATGCTTTAGGAAATTTGTATTAACTTATACTTTTAAAAATGTTGATTGATTGAAGTGCAATGGCCATTATACATCAAATTCAGGGATCTGGCAAGGTTGACCCATTTAATGATGAGACCATGCATATGGATATCTCATAGTGAATTTGATATTATTATGTTTATTTTATACAATTGGTTGAAATAAATGTAAAAATTAAAACATGATGTTAGTGATTTATCACAAATATTTACTTAAGTATTATTTGAATACAATACTGTACTTTGATAGTCTTGGTAGAGGTCTCTGAGCCATGACCTTCATAGGAGTCTACATAAAATCTTCAGCAACTTTAATTTGCATAGAAATTTTCTAGTGATATTTAAAAAGTTTTTTGAATTACCTAGGTCTCTAGCAAAATTGGTTGTCGCAGATGTTGGCTGGTTTCTTTTTTTGACCAATATTTGAATAGCAATATTCCAGGACACTTGTAACAACATGAATTTGTAGTAAGACTTTACTTTTAGAGTAACTGAGATCATTCAATAATGTGGCCATGTCTTTAACTTCTAGATATAAAAATGTACAACTTGATTATATAATTATAGCCATATACTACATCACAGTTTTAAACTTAGGTACCATGTTTTCAAAAATAAAGGGTGCATTTAAGGCATATTTTAAAGCTTATTGATAGGTAGGCAGGTATGGTGCCACATACCTATAATCCCAGGACTCAGGAGGGTGAGGTAGGAGGACTAATAAAAAGTGTGTTCCAGGTTTGTGTGAGCTAGAGAGAGACATCCTGTCTCAACAAATGTTCTGATAAATATTTTTCCTTCATGAACTAAGTCTCTATCACCCTCTTATACTTTGTGAGCTGTAGTAGCACAATGCATACACGTTGGTCAGGTTCTTTGTGAATACAGTATTTTTATTCTGCACGTGCCATTCCTGTCAAATTAGCCTTATAAAGAGTGCAGGAAAGACAATTAAGTGTCCTATACTGGTATCTTCTGGGATCAATGAACACAGTTGTGGACAATGTCACAGAACCATGATCTCAGACAAACAGGGTTTGTAACTGAGCAATCTCACATGATGAACTCTGACTGCAGATTCTTACAACTAAGATTGGGGGGGGGGTGGACGTGTTCTTATATTGAGGAAAGTACATCTGTTTATTGTTAAGGTTACAGGTAAGAAGTTTAAGTAGTAGGTAAGTAATTATGGAACTTGGTATATTTTCAGTGTATAAAGGCTAATCATAAAAGGAATTTAAACACTAAAGAAAGTAGTAGACTTATCCTATCTAGAGATAAAGCAGAGAGGAGTCAAAAAGGAATCTTTTCCAATACCATGTAAAGATTTGGCTGAGAGTGCTGGCTGGCTGAGCATGCAGCTATCATGCCAACTTAAAGAAACAAATCAGCAAAGAATGTATGGGAAACAGGGTATAAAACTAATGAAGCATATCTACTGCTGGGAATTGGCACTATGCTATAAAGGCACAAGCAGAGTGGGTTATAATTGTCAGAAAGGCACCTATAGAATAGGTTAAAAGTAACAGAAAGGAATGTACAGAGTAAGTTAAAAGACCAATTTTATACCTCAACACACAACGTTACTTGTCTTTTCTTCCCAGATTAGAACCAGTTTTTATTGTGACAGAAATCTTTATCAGTAGTTTTTTTTTTTTGGTTTGTTTTGTTTTGCTACAGATGTGAATCAGTTCTTTCACAGGAGATTATTTTGAAATTGTAACCCTAATCAGGTGTGGTGGAGGCATGCCTTTAATCCCAGCACTTGGAAGGCAGAGGTAGGAGGATTGCCCTGAGACTACATAGTGAATCCCAAGTCAGCCTGTCTAGAGTGAGACCATACCTTGAAAAAACAAACAAAAAAAATTGTAATCATTTTACTTTCTTGGTAATCATCTATTCCATTACTTTCAACTCTTAGGAGAGCAAAGGGATGACATTAAGTTTGGTGAGCAGTACTTAAGATAATAGTCTGTTATTACTGTATCCAAGGGAACTACTAAAATGCCAATACCTATATATCATCTAAAACCCAGGTGATTTATGGGCATACAGCATTTTAAAATTTATTATGCATGTTTATGGGGTTGGGTATGATATTCCAGTACATGAATATAGTGTTTATTAAATTAGAGTAATTAGCATACCCACCATCTGAAATATTAGTTGTTTCTTTGGGGTGGTACCATTCCAAATTTTCCATTCTAGCTATTAAAATATACAAGACAATTTTAGCTATAGTCTCCTGTTGTGAAATAGGATGCTTTATTTAAAGCTGTTCCTTGGCTCAAACACAGAGCCATTTTATTTATGTGTATTTTTTTGTTTAGCTGCTGATGAAACCCATGGCTTCATACATGCTAGGTAAGCACTGTATAATTGGCCTATATGACCAACCTCAACACCCTGAATTTAAATCTCTGGGCAAGAGAAAAGAACTGGTTCTAGCTACCTTCTGGAATGGAAAAAATAAGTTCTAACTTCACTAATAGAGAAGTTAAAATAATGAAAGTTAAAAAGACAGTGTAAACTCATGAATATGATTGTCATATTTAGCAAAATAGAATAAATTATAAGTCTGCAGTGAATATTTTAGAATAATTATGTCTTATGTAATATTTGACATTTACTTATGCTATGAAAAGTACCTATTTTTTTACCTGAAAATTAAAATTAACTAGCTCTTCTTTCTTTTATTTAATGAGCCTACTTCTAAGAATTACCTTAGATTGCTTGAGAAGACAATTTAGATAATGATAATTAGGACATGATATATATCATAGACAACTAGTGAATTGATTTAAACAGATTTAGAAACAACATACTAAGAAGGGAATAAAAGCATCAGTACTTAAAGTTAAGATTTGGGCAGTAGTTTAATTGTTGATACTATTTTTAATGTAGCATGTTGTGTATTTTTAATAAAGCACTTTAATTTTTTGCAGGCTTGCAGTATCCAGGTACCTAAGTAAAATTAGATACCTACTTTGACCTTTAGAGTAGTAGCCTGAATCTTCCTTGTCAGAACATGCATTTTTAAAATATACTCTCTGAAGTCTCATTCTTAACCTGCCTAGTCATTATATTCAGTCAAGAAGCCATCATTGGAAGAAACATTGAAACACACACTGTGACTCTGTTGAATGTGGCTCAGAATCTGTCCCTTTCCTAATCTATTACATCACTATCTTCAGTTGGCCTTAGCTAGCAAATACAGAAGTTTTATGTATATAGGAGAGACAATGAACTCTTTATGAGGACATATCAGTTATTATTTAGTAGGGAGTACACACACATTTGAATAAGGAATCAACAAAATGGGATTATTATCATTAACATTGTATCAAGTCAGCAGATATTGGAAAGTACATGTGTATATAAATGCTTTGTTATATTTACGGTTAAAAACTTTGAGATTTGCCATTTCTTCCTAGTTTTCTTGAAATGTTTTCCTACATGAAGGTCTCAAAAGGAAAAGACAAACAGATGTCACTGTCAGTGAAGAACTTTAAGCAAATCTCAGGCATAATGTTATCCCTCATTAATATAAGTTGGTATAAATTAAAACAAATGTTTCAGAAATCAAAAATAAGTATTGCTTCTCTCAAGGATTAACCTAGAAATTCTTTGTAGGGAGCTTGGTGGTTATACTTGACCTTGCAAAATGGAACATATTTTTTTCTAAATACATATTTTATTTATTCATTTGAGAGAAAGAAAGAAGGAGAGAGACAGAATGGGCTCACCAGGGCCTCCAGCCACTGCAAATGAACTCCAGATGCATGTGCCCCCTTGTGCATCTGACTTACGTGGGTCCTGGAGAGTTGAACTGGGATCCTTTGGCTTTGCAGGCAAACTCCTTAATTGCTAAGCAATCTCTTCAGCCTGGAACATATACTTTTAAGAACTAAAGGATTATATAAGTAGAACATACTAAGAAAGACACCTAAATATTTATAAAACTTAAGTTTAGAGGAAGGTACAAGTATTCTTGAGTGTTTTAGTACAACAGTAGCTTTAAATCCAAGCAACAGCAGCCTCTAGGTTGCCTGGTACCATTAGTTGTCAACCCTTCATGTCATATCTATGTACACACACTTATGATCTTATATTTGGATGGATGTGTATCCCTGGATCCAATACTCAGTGACAGAACAGAAAAACTTATATATTCTAAGTATCTGCTTTCATCAAACAACATTCAGATACCAGAGAAAAACTTTGCCTAGATTCTCTCATCAGATGTAGGATGTGGATCACTACCAGCATGAAAGTTGAATACTGCTTGAGAATTTGGGAAAGATTTGAGTGACAGAAGCATGTAAATTAGAGAAAAGGCAAATTAACTTGCTAAATTCTTTCCCTTAGCATGAATGCAAGTAACTTTTAATCAGTAAAAAGTAATCTCCCAGTAGTACTTCAAAGTATCCATTTCTGATTCCTTTAATATTCCATCCTATTGTTATAAAATATACATGCAAATTATGATGGGGTTTACTAAAGTAGCACAGAGCAAAAGACAGTTTTCAGTTACAGGTTACATATGTTCTTCTGCCCCTGGTCCCCATAAAGTGATGACAATACATGTTGTAAAATGTAATGAATTCACACAACTTTAAAAGTCCCCATAGCTTTTATCAATCCCAATAATGTGAAAACATGTCCACAGTTCAAATTCTTTTAACTGAGCTGCAATATGGAGAAAAGAAAAACATAATGACACAGAATAAACATTCACACTGCAAAAGATGGCATTGGGCATAGCAAAAAAATATTCAACCAACACAAGATTTAAACAGGGCAATTATATCAAACTCTGTTGCCCCAAGTCCAACAAGTCTAGTCAGTGACAAGTCTCCAAGTCTGATAATTCTCACCAGCAACAATTCTCTGGTATTCCAATTCCACTCCTCCAACTAGGCTACTCACAGTCCTGGAAAACCTCATTAGGGGCAGGCAACTCTCCTTAGCAGCCATCTCATGGTCCTGGCATCGCCAGTGGGTCTCCACTGCTGCCCATGGCCCATCCTTGTGGCTCCATTGACTCTCCATGCAGGCATCAAGCAAATCTGCTTCACAATGCCCATGGCCACTTCCAAACCACAAGACCATGTTGCAAACTCAATGACCCTTTCTTTCCTGCATTTATTTACTCCACAATACCAGGTCGGGTGCCAATTTGTTAATCCAGGGGCGGGGGGAGTAAAGCAAACTTTAAAGAACACGACACTCTTTGAGAATTCAGGCCCCTTCAAAAGAGTCTACATTCTTCCTGTTGTCCTGGTGCAGGTCAGCTGGCCCAATCTCAATGGTTATAATCTCTCAATTGCGGCTGATTGGGCAGTAGTTTCACTCAAATACTTCTCCTTTATTCTGTGCCTTATCCCTCTTCTCATACCAGTCCATTTCTATGCTAAGCAATGCTTCACAAGTTCTCAGGACACAGGCATAACAGTTAGCCCCTCTCACAAACTTCTTCCAGCCCAGTCTAGGCAAAGCTCTTTCTCACCCTCATAAGCCAAACCTCACAGTCCATAGTTCATACTACATTCAGGTCTTTCAACTCTGACAAGAATAGTACATGAAACTGTATTTACAGCACTGCAAGGCATCTTTTAGGCCAAGGTTTCAAAGTCTTCCACATTCCTCTTGAAAATCAGCTCCAAAAGGCCAAAGATACAGAGTCAGGTATCTAGCAGCAATCCTACTCCTTGGTTACCAATATTACTGTTGCAGTCAGGTTTGTATTGCTGGTAGAAATCACCCAACCAAGAGTAGCTTGTGGGAAAAACTGATGTTTATTTGGGCTTACAGGCTTGAGGGGGAAGCTCCATGATGGCAGAGGAAAAATATGCCATGAGCAAAGGGTGGACACCACCTCCTGGCCAACATAAGTTGGAGAACAGGAACAGGAGAGTGTGCCAAACACTGGCTAGGGGAAACTGGCTATAATACCCATAAGCTCACCCCCAACAATATACTGCCTCCAAGAAGTGTTAATTCCCAAATCTCCATCAGCTGGGAACCTAGCATTCAGAACACCTATGTTTATGGGGGACACCTGAATCAAACCACCACAGCAATAAAGCAGACTTTGCAGAACATGGCACTCCTTGAGCACTCAGTCCCCTTCAAAAGATTCTGTATTCTTTTGGTTGTCACAATGCAGGTCAGCTGGTGCAATCTCAATTGTTGTAATCTCTCATACCATTGCAGATGAACAGGCAGTAGTTCTAGGCCAACGTTTTCATTTATTTTTTTCTGTGCCAGATCCCTCTGCTCAAACCAGTCCATTTTTATGCAATGCAACTCTGTACAAGTTCTCAGGACACAGGTATAACAGCAAGTCTCTCACACAAACTGCTTCTACTCCAGTCCAGGCAAAGCTCTTTCTCACTCAAACCTCACAGTGCATATTTCTTAATGCATTCAGGCATTTCAACTATGACCAGAATATTCCATACTTACAACACCACAAGGCATCTCTTAGGCCAAGGTTTTAAATCCTTCCACAATCCTCTTAAAATTCAGCTCCAAAAGGCCAAAGCCATGCAGTTGGCTTTCAAGCAGAAATGACCCCACTTTTTGGTATCAACTTTACTGTTGCTTTTGGGTTCACATTGCTGGTTGAAAATACCCTACCCAGAGCAGCTTGTGGGAAAAGGGGTTTATTTTGGCTTAAAGACTCAAAGGAAAGCTCCATGATGGCAGGAGGAAATGGTGGCATGAACACAGGGTTGACATCACCTCCTCACCAATATCAAGTGGACAACAGAAACAGGAGAGTGTACCAAACACTGGCAAGAGGAAGCTGGTTATAACACTCATAAGCATGCCTGCAAAAATACACTGCCTCCAGGATGCATTAATTTCCAAATTGCCTTCAGCTGTGGATGTAGCACTCAAGAAAGTTCAGTTTATGGGGGACACATGAAACAAACCACACACTATCCATGATATAAAATGCAATGAACTCAGTCCAACGTTGAAAATCCCCATAGATTTTATCAATATCAACACTGTTAAAACACCACCATGGGGCTGGAGAGATTGCTAAGTGGTTAAGGCACTTGCCTGCAAATCCTAAGGACCCAGGTCTGATTCTCCACTTCTGACAGAAAGCCAGACACACAAGGTGGTGAATGTGTCTGGAGTTTGTTCTTGGCAGTGGCTAGAGGCCCTGGCATGTCCACTCTCAATCTCTCTCTCTCCCCCTTTCTTTCTTTCTCTTTCCCCCCCCTCTCTCTCCTGCTTCTTTCCCTCTCTGTGAAATATATACATATATATGTATAAACATATATACGTATATATATGTAAATGTTTGTAAATATCTCCATAGTCCAAGATCTCTTTAATACGAGATATAAAGTAAAAAATACATAATAGCACAGAGTAAATATTCACATGGTAAAAGATGGCCTTACAAGGAAAGCTAAATCTAATTTAAGATTTAAATCAGACAGGGAAAAACACCAAATCCTTTAGCTCCAAATCTGATATCTGTAACCAGTGAAAACTCCATGACAAATTAGAAGGTCTCCTTGGCTTTCATTCCATAGTCCTGGTATCTTCCTAAAGTCCTAGAGTCTCCATTGCAAATCATGGTTCATCCTCATGGCTCCATTGGCCTCCATGCAGAAACCCCAATACCTCTGTCTCACATCGCCCAATATCCATTTCCAAAAGCCAACTACATTACAAGTCCAATGACCATTTCTTGCCTGTATTTGCAATACTCTCATAGTACAAGGTGGAGTACCAAATTATTAATCTGGGTGGGGAATAAAACTGACTGTTGTGAGAAAACTGATCCCCTGGACAGAGGTGAACACATGTCTTCACCCCAAATAAGGCTCAGATAGCAGACCAACATATGATTGCACCCATCCCAGATAGAAGAACTAATGAATTTATTGGTGTTTCTTACAGAGCATGAGGAAGTGTTTTTCATAAGAATATGGAGCCCGCAAAGTACCTCCTTGGATGTTCTTCCTTCACCCTCAGAATGAGGGCTTACTTACAGTGTATGCGGTCCCAAGAGCAGCTGCAACACCAAGAAGTTTCATACCACCCTGAGTGAAAATTTCCCATGGGCATTTTCAGAAGCTCCTTTTTCTTGTCTAGGTGTATAGGGCCACCTAGCAGCACTTCAGTAGTACTTTCTAAATCAGGATTTCCTCAGTCTCAGGGTGAGAGCTTACTTAGAGAACATGGGGGCTAAAAAGAAACGACCTTAATGGAACTCATTGTTCCTTGATCTTTTACCCTCTATATACTCTATCTCTCACTGAGACCACAAGACCTCATGTAGTTATGGTATAAGACTGGAACATGGGGCACCTTAGATCTCATATGGAGGTCTGATGACCCTCTCTATGCCTTCTCTTGTGAGTTGTCCCAGCAGTTTTTTTAAAAAATATTTTTATTTTTATTTATTTATTTAAGAGTGACAGACAGAGAGAAAGAGGCAGAGAAAGAGAGAGAGAGAGAATGGGCACGCCAGAGCCTTCAGCCACTGCAAACGAACTCCAGACGCGTGCGCCCCCTTGTGCATCTGGCTAACATGGGTCCTGGGGAATCAAGCCTCGAACCAGGGTCCTTAGGCTTCACAGGCAAGCGCTTAACCGCTAAGCCATCTCTCCAGCCCCCCAGCAGTTTTTGATACAAAGAAGCAAAGTTTATTGATGCTTTCAATGTGCAGGAATTTTGCCATACAATACCAAATTTTAAAAGCAGGACACTCCTTCATCATTCAGGCCCTCTATTTTCAAAAAGGTCAACATTCCTCCTGTTGTCCTAATGCAATATAGCTAGCCCAGTCTCAAAGGTAGTATATTTTCTAACAATTGCAACTGACTGGCTGATGTTTCCTTCCCAACTTTAATTCTGTATTAACCATTCTGCTTACAATAGTCCATTTTCTCTAAACTAAACCCTGCACAAGTTCTGATGGACACAGGCACAATGCAGCAAACCTCTCATACAAACTACTTCTAGCTCAGTATGGACAAAGCACTTTTTCCCCTCATAGTGAAGCCTGGCACAGTCCACAGTTCTTTATGCATTTAGATCATTCAACTCTCTGACCAGAATGGTCTATCAAGCTCTTCTTAGAGCACTTAAGGTATCTTTTAGGCCAAGGTTTAAAATCTTCCACAAATTTGTTCTAAAAGGCCAAAATCCACGCAGGTTTCTAGAAGTAATGACCCAAGTCCTCTTGTATCAAATTTTTCGCATTTCTACCAGCACAGTAGAAAGCATTCAGTATACATGAGTTTAGGGTGGACATCTGACGCAAACTACCACAATTAGGATTATAAAAGTATAATTTCAATAAAAATCAAATATATTTAATAATTTAAAAATGTGTCTAATACTTGGTGTAAACTAATTTTGTCTTAACTTTGAGGGCTACAACTCAGTGACAAATCATTTCCTAGAACAGGCACAACCTTGGGTCTAAGCTCCATAACTACGAAAGGAAAAAAATGTTACTTTAAAATGTTAATATTCGCTGGGCGTGGTGGCGCACGCCTTTAATCCCAGCACTCGGGAGGCAGAGGTAGGAGGATCGCCAAGAGTTCAAGGCCACTCTGAGACTACATAGTTAACTCCAGGCCAGCCTGGACCAGAGTGAGACCCTACCTCGAAAAACCAAAAATAAATAAATAAATAAATAAATAAATAAATAAATAAAATAAAATGTTAACATTCACTTATTACATATTATAATTTAATGCTCTCACTCTTTATTAGAGAACCTTTTTTTTGTACAGATGGTGGTAAATACTGAGGAGATCCATCCAAATGACAAGAGGAGAAAACCAAATGCCTACCATGTAATTAATAATCTCTACCACACCTATCAGAGCCCATAAAACATTATAGAGGAAGAGGCAGATTAAATATGAGTGATGCTCTCATAGCTAGCCAGAGAACCTTGGTGATAGACACTAAGGAGACTCCATCCTCATCAAAGCAGAAAATATGTGGCTGCTGAGAGCTCAACACTAAAGTAGACTTCTAACATGCCCTCCAAGGTGCAGGGAACATTGCAGAATAGGGAGTGGAAACAGTGTAAGAACACAAGTTGGGAAGGTTTGCAGTGAAGCATTTTTTCCTCCCAACAGGAATTGACTGCTACAACCATATCCCCACAGTGATACCCTACTGAAGAGATCCCTCAGGAAAATGGGGATGGGGTACAGGGTACATGAAAGGATTACACAATTGGGATATTATCAACTTGCAATATGTATTAAAATTCCAACAAATTAATAAATAAAAGATTTTTCTGAAGTAAAAATAAAACATTTAGTCATCAGTTTCTTTTTATTTTGCTTAAAATGTGCTAAGCACTTTATGGATGATCATATCTTAGGATCCCCAAGTCAAGTAACCATGGCTAGAAGCATGTTCTTGAAAGAAACACAAGAAAGCCGGGCGTGGTGGCGCACGCCTTTAATCCCAGCACTCGGGAGGCAGAGGTAGGAGGATCGCCATGAGTTCAAGGCCATCCTGAGACTACAGAGTTAATTCCAGGTCAGCCTGGACCAGAGTGAGACCCTATCTTGAAAAACCAAAAAAAAAGAAAAAAGAAAAAAAAGAAACACAAGAGCAATTACAGTTTTATATGCATTTATATAAAGATTGTTATTTCAAAAGCAAGAGAAAGAATATTTATTTTTTGTTCAAAATTAGTTAAATAACTATTTATCATGGCCCACTTTCTCAATACCAAATGAATGGGAAGAACAAAAGAAAGATAAAAAGAGAAATAGAGGTAGAAAAAAAGAGAAATAGGGAGCACAGAGTGTTAGAGAAAACAGAAATTTTGTTCAGAGGATATTGATGTATATTGCAAGGTGTGTTATATTAATAAGCAGTCTATTTTTAGTTTTATAGTCTTGGGATATTTCACTTCTTACATCAGAATTATTAAAATGGAAAAATTCATATCTATAATTCCATGTAGATTAAAGCAACTTTATTGAGTGGATGTACCCAAATGCACAGAATAAGAAAATGCAGCAACCAAATAGTGGAATTAGAAAGGTATACTATCATTAGACGTGGGTTCAAGATACTATAGGGATCACTTAAGTACATCTTGTCAATTTGCTGGGTTAACTACAGTAATAATCAGAAATATAGTTTCACTTACAAACCTTATTACTGATACCTCAATAAGATACTTTATGAAGTTTTTAAATTTTACTCTGACAGGTAGAATTCCTTAAATGTACATTTTAATGATATACCCATCATCATTTGCATTTCCAAAAATATCATTTTTGGCATATATAATTTAATAACCAAAAATTAAACTTTATAAAAGAAAGTTCTTATAACATCTTTTGTAATTATAATACTACCTAAAAGTTACCACTTAATGAAGCGTATGGAAGATTATGTGTAAAATATTTCATTTAAAAAATATTTAATGTCAGTAACATCCCTACATTATCTTTTCCACAAAAGTAAGAATTAAAACTGAAAGTTTTCTAGTCTCTGTGGAGTCATGTACAGTTCTTCATAAGTTCTTCCCATAATATCACTTCCTGATCAAGTGAGTATGGGACAAGATTCCCAAATTATGGCTCTTTTTTTTCTTATTTTCTGCCATTTTCTTATTTTTGTACCACTATATGCTGGAATCTCTTTGTTTATGCAAAACTACTACACTCCAAGAAGTTGCTCTGAATGTCATCAACAAAATTACCAGGAAGGCTATGGAATCTTATCCAAGCATTTTCCAAATCACTGTATATATCAGTAGCACCAAGAAATACCATATTCCTAGTCAGTTTTACCCAAGAGGATACTCTTTCTATATGTTTTGATATCCTCTGATACTACACCATTGTCACCTAGCTATTAACTTAGAATATCTTTTTATTATGTTCCCTGTAGATATTCCTCCACTCCTGAATGTTCTTGGCCTAATACAAAGCATACACTTCCATAAGTGTACTGTATCTAGCGGTAATCATACTGTTTTTCCCTCTTCCTCAACTACATTACCAAAGAAAAGTACCATTGACATATCACTGGGCATTCTTCCTTGCACCCCCTCAATTTTTCTCCCTCATTAAATAATACGTTTAGCTTCTAAGTCATTTTCTTCAAATCTACATATTTCTACATAATTCATAATGATTTATACATTTAAAATAACCCCCATGTAGTTAACTTCCTTCCTACAAGGTAGCTATAATTCTAGTAAAAGCTAACATCTCTTCTAGTGAATATTAGAATATTAGAATCATTTTTTCAGCAGTTCTCCCTTATTCATAGTATTCGCCTTCTACTTTCTAAAAGAATATTACAATATCTTAGTTTTCTTTAATATCATCCAAGTAGTTCAATTTAGCATACTGTTTTTGAGCTAGGGACTCATTCTAGGCCAGACTGACATGGATCTCACTCTGTAGTCTCAGGCTAGCCTTGAACTCACAGAGATCCTCCTACCTGTGCCTCCCAAATGCTGAGATTAAAAGTGTGTGCCATCATTCCTGGTTTAACATACATTTTCAACAGAATTAATCAAAAGAATTGTCTGTACACATTTCTTTATTTTAAATATTTTATTTCTTTGTTTATTAGAGAGAGAGAGAAGCAAACAGAGAGAGAGAGAGAGGAAGAGCATTCCAGGGCCTCTTGTCACTACAAATGAACTCCAGATGTGTGCATCACTTTGTGCATAGGTTTTTATGTGAGCATTGGGGAACCTAATCCTAGACAACAGGCTTTGGAAGCAAGTGCCTTTAACCACTGAGCCATCTCTCCAGCCTCTTTACCCATTTCCTTTTTAATTTTTTTTTTTTAACAGAGAGCAGGAGTAAGAGAGAGGGGGAGGGAGAGGATTGGCATTCCAGGGCCTCCAGCCAGTGCAACTGATCTCCAGGTGTGTGTTTCAACTTGTGTGCATGTACAATGCTCTGCTCTTGTGTCACCTTGTGTTCTGGCTTGTGTGGGACCTGGAGAGATGAACATAAGTCCCTAGGCTTCACAGGCAAGCACCTTAACCATTAAGCAATCTCTCCAACCCTCTGAATCCAATTCTTACATTTATCCCAATTATATCTTTAAACTTACAAAATGTTTTATTTATTTATTTGAGAAAGAAGGAGAATGGGTGTTCAGGGCCTCTACCCACAGCAAAGGAACTCCAGATGCATGTGACACCATGTGCATCAAGCTTATTTGGGTTCTGAGGAGTCTAACATAGGTCCTTAGGCTTTGCAGGCAAGTGCCTTGACGACTAAGCCATCCCTCCAGCCCCCAAATTCTTTCTTGATTACTACAGCAAAACTTCTTTTCCATAAGGTTGCTAATTGGGAAATTATTGTCAATTTTTGGACAATTTTTCACTCTTAATGTTTCTATACTTATCAATTGAATTTGCCACCATTGTTGACATCCTTCTTTATTATATATTTCCTTCGTTTTAAGGGGATCAACCCACAGAGTTTCCCTCCTCAGATATACCTAATCAAAATTGTTGTTGCCAGTTCTTCCTCCTCTTCCCATCCTCTTCTGATTCAGTGTCCTAGCAGCCTTTGGACTGTTTTAACATCTATTCTGGATGATCTCATACTCAAGCTAATAACCTGTAAGTTAAAATTGATACAGTTCCTTTTTCTAAATACTCATTAGTCATCTACATTTGAATATGTATAAGAATTTTAGAAGAACTTCTGGTCAAAATGGTGACCATCTAGCTGTGCTGCGAATCCCAGGGAAAGAAAGGCAAGATATTAAGGGTTCATTGGGGCTTTTAGGGGAGAGAAAACTCTAATAGATTGTCAGTGGGAGGGCACAGAGGCAGGGGAAACAGGGAGTCATGGATCCCCTCGCGGGCGGGTAGCCGACCCCTCCCCCCAAATAACCGCCATGTCCACAGCACCGCTGCTGCTGCTGGCACCGCTGCTGCTGCCACCACACACTGATCAATTGCTGCGTGGGGAAGCTTAGATTGCTCCACACACTCGTACACTCCCTCACTTACTGAGTGAGCCCTGTCCCACAGCAACTGCCACACAAGCTCAGACTGTGTCTCTCGCTTGCGCCAGCTCAGGTGCCATCCCCTACCTGTCTGCCATGCCGGCTGTCTGCCATTGTCCTGTGGTGGGGGAGTGAAGACTGCTTCCGGGTTCCAGGATTGCCAGCCAGAGTTCGAGCTGCTTCAGTGCTTGGTGCCTCAGTGTCACTCCAAGCTTGAATGCAGGCAGCTTTGGCACATTACAGCTAGAGAAATCACGCAACTTTGGCGCCCCTGCCAGGCAGTAGATAGGCGGCTTTGACAAGTAAGAGCCAAAATCCAGGCTGCTTGGCAACTGCCCCAGGCTGCCTCAAACTCCCATTGTTCTTGAGCCCAGGATGACACACCCACCTACATGCCTATACACAGTCATGGGCAGACCACAGCACAAAAGAAATGACATGAAAAATCAAATGCAAGAATATCCAGTTAGATCACCCAGTCCTACAACAAATGAATCTCACCAAAACATAGGAGAGCCATTAGGATCAGAACACCAAATTGAAGCTATGAACAATGCAACCCTGACCAACCTACTGGTAGAACTTGCAGGAAAGCAACAAAGGACCAATAATCGTGTGGATGGTGCCATCACTAAATTAGAACTAATAGATAAGAAATTGGAAGGAGTTCAAAGAGAGTTAAGAGATTTGAAGGAGAGTGAAAAACAAGAAGACCGTAAAAATCAGCTGGCCATGCTAAATGAAGACATAAAGAAATGCAAAGATGAATTCCAAGAATCATCAAGAAAATCAGAAAATGATGTGAAAAGGGAGCTTGACAGAGGGATGGAAATTATACATAGAAAAGTAGTAGAAAATGCAAACCTAATTGAACAAGTCCAAAAGTCGCTAGAAGCTCTCAAGAATAGAGTCAGCCAAGTGGAGGACAGAAACTCTGATCTGGAAGACAAGATGGAAGAAACAGTCAGAGAGTTCAAAAATTTCAGTAAGTTCAAAAGCTCCTGTGAACAGAACATGATGGAATTGTGGGATACACTTAAACGTCCCAATATCAGGATCATTGGAACACCAGAAGGAGAAGAAATTCAGACCAAAGGCATGGAAAACTTATTTAACAAAATAATTGAAGAAAACCTCACCAGTCTCTTAAAAGAAAGGCCCATCAAGATACAAGAAGCCAACAGAACTCCAAACAGACTGGACCAAAGGAGAAACTCTCCAAGACATATTGTCATTAAAACTCGAAGCATTGACACCAAAGAGAAAATCTTAAAAGCAGCTAGGGAAAAACAGCACACCACTTCCAAAGCTAACCCCACCAGAATTACTTCAGACTTCTCAATGGAAACCCTGAAAGCTAGAAGAGCCTGGAATGAAACACTGCAAAGTCAAAGAACCTATAGCTTCCAACCCAAACTACTCTACCCAGCAAAAGTATCCCTCATAATAGATGGAGAAAGAAAATATTTCACGACAAAACTCAGCTTTACAATTATATGAACACAAAACCAAACCTACAGGGAGTATTTCAGGAAAATCTACACACAGAAGAAAAAAATAATCAAACTCAATTGCCTACAAGAAGCAGATCACAACAACCAAACTCAGAGAAGGCACAAAAAACTTCAAAGTCCATGAAAAAAACAACCCACATTTACCATCACAATATGGCAGGTATCAAATCAAATCTCACAGTCATTACCCTAAATAATAACGGAATTAATTCACCCATCAAGAGACACAACCTACCAGGATGGATCAAAAAATTAGACCCCTCTATCTCTTGCCTTCAAGAAACCTACATCACCACTAAAGACAGACACCTCCTCAGGGTGAAAGGGTGGAAAACAATATTCCAAGCAAATGGGAATAAAAAACAAGCAGGCGTAGCAATATTAATATCAGATAAAATAGACTTCAATCCAAAAATAATCAAAAAAGACAAAGAAGGCCACTTCCTACTTATCAAGGGAACAATCCATCAAGAGGATATTACAATCATAAATCTGAATGCACCAAAGACAGGGGCACCATACTTCATAAACAAAACGTACTTGACACTAAAACAGAAATAACAAACAACACCATCATAGCTGGGGACTTCAATACACCATTATCAGTAACAGAAAGATCATCCAAACAGAAACTCAACAGGGAAGTAAGAGAGCTCAACAAAACCATAGATCACTCAGGCCTAATAAACATCTACAGAACTTTCCATCCCAAATCCACAGACCACACATTCTTCTCAGCAGCCCATGGAACATTCTCTAAAATAGACCATATACTGGGTCACAAAGACTGCCTCCACATATTTAGGAAGACTGACATAATTCCCTGCATGATATCAGATCACAATTATTTATTGCTACAAATGAACAACAAAAAACCCACCAAGAATCCCAACGGCACCTGGAAATTGAACAGCACACTTTTAAACAATAAGTGCATAGTGGATGAAATAAAAAATGAAATTGCAAAATTTCTGGAATTGAGTGACAATGAGAACACATCGTACAAAAACTTATGGGACACAATGAAGACGGTACACAGGGGGAAATTCATAGCACTCAATGCCTTCATAAAAAAGACAGAAAGGTCCCAAATAAATAACATAACCATCCACCTAAAGGCACTGGAAAAACAAGACATAAAGACAGACATAAGTGAAACTTATTTCAAAAACCTCTACTCCACAAAACTGGGTAATGTAGAGGAGATGGATAAATTCCTGGACGCAAACCATATACCAAAGGTAAACACTGAGCAGATTAATCACCTCAGTAAACCCATCACACTCATGGAGATTGAAAAAGTAATGAAAAAAAACCTCCCCAAAAAGAAGAGTCCAGGACCAGATGGCTTCTCAGCTGAATTCTATCAAACCTTCATGGAACAACTCAAACCAGTCTTCCTCAAACTGTGCCCCACAATTGGTGAACAGGGAAAGCTACCCAAACCCTTTTATGAAGCTAGCATCACCCTAATGTCAAAACCAGGCAGAGATGCCACAAGAAAAGAAAACTACCGACCTATTTTCCTGATGAATTTAGATGCAAAGATCCTAAACAAAATACTCACAAACAGAATCCAACAACACATAAAAAGCATTATCCAACTTGACCAAGTGGGATTCATTACAGGAACACAGGGATGGTTCAACATACGGAAATCTGTCAATGTAATACACCACATAAACAAGGTTAAACATAAAAACCTCATGGTCATTTTGATAGATGGAGAAAAGGCCTTTGACTAGATTCAACATCACTCCATGTCCAAAACATTGGAGAGAATTGGCATGGATGGTTCATATCTTAACCTTATAAAGGCAATATACAAAGCTCCAAAGGCCCAAATAATACTTAATGGAGAGAGACTGGAGGAATTCCCACTAAGATCAGGAAGAAGACAGGGTTGTCCACTCTCACCTTTCCATATAGTATTGGAAGTCCTAGCTCAAGCATTAAGACAGGAAAAGGAAATAAAAGGGATACAATTTGGAAAGGAAGAAGTTAAGTTACCTTTATTCACTGATGACATGATTATATATGTAAGAGACCTGAGAGACTCCATCCCAAAACTCCTGAAGGTGATTAACTCCTATAGCAAAGTAGCAGGATACAAAATCATTGCGCATAAATCAGTAGCCTTCCTTTATGCAAATGACAAAGATACAGAGAAAGAAATAAAAGACATAGTCCCATTTTCAATAGCAACAAAAAAAATAAAATACCTTGGAATAACGTTAACGAAGGAAGTGAAAGATCTATACAACAAAACATAAAAACACTCAAAAAAGAAATTGAGGAGGACTTGAAAAAATGGAAAGACCTCCCATGTTCCTGGATAGGCAGAATTAACATTGTGAAGATGACAATCCTACCAAAGGCAATATACAGATTTAATGCAATTCCAATTAAAATCCCTACAGTGTTCTTCACAGAGATAGATAAAATGATCTCAAATTTCATATGGAAAGGCAGAAGGCCTTGCATTTCCAAACATATCCTTAGCAAAAGAAATACCTCTGGAGGCATCATCATACCTGATCTAAAGCTATATTACAAAGCCATAGTAATAAAAACAGCATGGTACCATCATAAAAACAGGAGTATAGACCAGTGGAATAGACTTGAGGACCCGGACTTTGGGTCAAGCAACTATAGCTACTTGATATTCCATAAAGGCCCAAACAATATAGGCTGGAAAAAAGACAGCATCTTCAACAAATGGTGCTGGACAAACTGGATAATCATATGCAGGAAACTGAAACTTGACCCACACATTTCACCATGCACTACACTGAAGTCCAAAGGGATCAAAGATCTCAATATAAGACAAGAAACTCGAATACTACTGGAAGAAAATTTAGGAAGTACTTTCCATGATATAGGAATGGAAAAAGACTTCCTGAACAAAACCCCAATAGGTCACGATCTTAAACAGTTACTCAACCAATGGGATCACATGAAGCTGAAGAGTTTCTTTACAGACAAGCATACAATAAGCAAAGCCAATAGATTACCCACAGAATGGGAGAAAATATTTGTGGGTTATCCAACTGATAGAGGCCTAATCTCTAGAATCTACAAAGAACTCAAAAATCTAAACAGTAAGAAGTCAAACACCCCACTCACAAAATGGGGCAAAGAGCTGAACAGGCAGTTCACAGAGGAAGAAATACAAATGGCAAACACACATTTAAGAAAATGTTCATCATCCCTAATCATCAGAGAAATGCAAATTAAAACAACTATGAGATTCCACCTTACCCCAATAAGGATAGCAAACATCAAAAAAATCAAATAAAAATAAATGCTGGTGAGGATGTGGAGAAGTAGGAACACTCATCCACTGTTGGTGGGAATGTAGGATGATACAACCACTTTGCAAAGCAATATGCAGACTTCTGAAAACTCTGAGTATAGAGATACCAACAGACCCAGTTATTCCCTTACTGGGCATCTACCCTAAAACCCTCAAACCACAGGCTAGAGAGATTTGCTCAACCATGTTTGTAGCAGCTCAATTTGTAATAGCTAAGAGCTGGAATCAACGCAGATGTCCATCACTAGAAGAATGGATAATTAAGATGTCGTATATCTACACAATGGAATTCTATACAGCAGGAAGAAAAAATGATACAATGAAATTTGAGGAAAAATGGTTGAACCTGGAACACATCATCCTCAGTGAACTTACCCAATCACAGAAAAAAAATCGCCACATAGTCTCACTCATCTATAGCACCTAACCTGATTATACCCAAGATACCTTACATATCCAGCAAGCATCTTGTGGACTAGACACTAGGATGGAAGGGGAGGGAGGCGAGGGCATCAAACACAAACCTAGACCCAAACAGCAATGTTACCATAAAATTCTACTTACTAAAAGACAGACCAAATGACTGATCCTTCACCAGGCCCTTACAGGGAACACCTGAACCACAAGACACTGGACAGGGTAGGATCAAGACTAACCTTCATCTTCTACATCTTCCCGCCCTCCCTCTCCCTCTTCCTCTCCTTCTCTCTCTCTCTGTTCTCTCTAACTCTTGTATATTAGTTATCTTTTTCCTCATTTTCTTAGTGGGCACTGACCTGTAACTCCCAGTACCAACATGGGGCTATCATCCACAATGCGCTTTTGATCAGAGAGACCTACAAGGTTTCCTAAAGGACAGACAGATTTCTGTCAGAGTACTTGATGACCCACCAAAGATAGCCTACTGCTGAAGACACCTTATGTGGTTGACATGCAAATTGAATGGCATGGTTAGAAGTTGGAAGAGAGTCAGTCCCCAGACAGTCAGCATTTCTAGTGCCAGAAGGTGCTACATGGGCGACTGGGTGAAAATGACCAATATCTGTCCAAGCAACTCATGGTCCCACCTACTTAGCAGCAAATAACTTGTTGTGATGCCCACACAAGTGCAGTGGTGGGGAACCAAATGCTCTCAATTTGGCTAACTGATCCCCTCACTGGTATGGGCCCAATAGCTGGAGCTGGGAAACAAGTCAGAACCATATCCAAATATAAGCAAACTCTCCAACAACTAAACAAATCCTAGTGAAAATTGAAAGAGAAATAAGTTTTACCCATTGTTGGTGACAATGTAAAATTAGTATAGCCATCATGGAGAATAAAGGGACAGCTTGTCAAAAAACTAAAAATGGATCCACCATATTATGCAGATACACCACTTCTGGTATAGATCATGGGCATTTAAGTCAACAAACCAAAGAGACACCTCACTAATCATGTTTGGACTTCTGGTTAAGATGGTGGTGTAGGACCCACGCCAAAGCAGCTGAAGGGAGAAAAAGCCAAAACATAAACCAACAAAATACACTCTTCTACTAAAAAGTGAGGTGTATAGGAAATTACCAATGGTAGCAGAGAAGTAGGAGAGATCCAGAGCACCCAGAGCCCACATAGACAGGCAGAAACGGCTCCAGCAGCAGTGGCTCCAGGTCTGTGGGGCCTGAGCTGCAGTGCTTGGATTGAGCCACAGAAAAAAAACAGCCAGGTGAGGGGATTTTCCACTCACACCAGAGCTCTTTGCAAATTCAAGAAACATGAAGGAAGAATGGCAGTGAAAAACTGAGGAGCAGATCACGAGGTAGAGGATCACGAGGACCAGCTGGAGAACTAGAGCCACCAGCCACAGCCTCCCCTCCCCCACCACCAGCGCAAGTGCCAGCAAGCACCAGAGACCAGGGGAAGGAAGATCACAGCACCCAGCACCAGCGACCAGAGCAGTGAATCAATGACACAGCCAACCTACTTGAACCCACAGTGCACCAAAGAGGGACCAAAGCAGAAGTGCAGCATAACTGAGACCAAAATCATCCCAAAAGGTAACTGTTCAGTACCCACCAAATAAGCTTGGTATACAGGCCTGAACCATAAGTGTTAATTGCACCCTCCATATAGGATAAATTATATGCTACATCTGATGGATGGTCAGATTTGCCATTCACCACACAGCCTAAGGGACAGTGATATTGTTAGAAGATCTGGTTGTCATAATACCTACTCTCGCATAAATACTCTGTGCAGTTATTCATTGGAAGTGTACATTATTTAGTTAAATTTTAACACTGCTGGTATTTTGTTCCACTCAGCCTACTTGAATACTCTCATAACAGGCAAACCCAACACCTAGGGTCACTTTTGTAGATACCCTGAGAGTCATGAGAGCCATACCTACCATCTTAAGCTCCTTCCCTGAAGATATATAACATCAGATTGATTGATACATCTAATAATACTGCAGCTAAGCAGAAAATCCAAGCATTAAATTAATCCAAAATGCAAAAATATGACATTATAACACATGAAACAGCAAAAATCGAGACAATATAAATACACCAAAAAGTATTAATGCATCAGAAATGACCTCCAGTGAGAAAGAGCTAGAGGAAATGACTGAGAAAGATTTCAAAAGAATGATATGCTCAAAGAAGTCAAAGAGGAAATCAAAGGAATGAAAGAGGAAATGAGAGGAATCAAAGAAGACACAGGATACCAATTTATTTAGATAAAGAGGTTAATACTAGACATAAATAAGGAAATAAAAATAATAAAGAAGAACAAGTCAGAATTACTAGCAATGAAGAACACAATTAATGAAATAAAAAAAAAAAAAACTGTAGAAAATCTCACCGGTAGAATGGATGAAGGAGAGGACAGAATATCAAAACCAGAAGACCAGGTGGCAGATCTAATACAGTCCAACAAAGAGAAAGACAAACTAATAGGAAAATATGGATGTGAATTTCAAGATATTCAGGAAACTATGGAAAGATCAAACATAAGAATTCAGGGGAGGAGGCTCCTCCACGCCCGTGACTGGAGAGGTGCGGCAGCTAGAAACCATGGCAGGGACGTTGGCGCTTCGGGTGAGGCTCGGTATGTAAGGGCCATGCAAACCCGAGGCTTCGCCTCAGACCCGTCGGAGAGTCATGACGGTGGCGCCGGCTCCATCCGGGAAGCTGGTGGGGCCTTAGCTAAGAGACAGAAGGCTGAAGAGGAGCGGTACTTCCGAGGGAAGACTAATGAACAACTAGCAGCTTTGAAGAAACACCACCTGGATGAGATCCGAGAAAACGAGGAAGAGATTCAGCATCTGCAGAAACAAATTGAGCGACATAAGAAGCTCAAACATCTGAAACAACAACATGACTAAATGCACACAGTTTCCTATAGAATGGCCTGTATCATTGCCCACTTCTATGTAGACATAGTTCTGATTTAATTAATAGATTGGTCTGTGTGCTACTAACAGATAATAAATTATCATCGTTGAACTAAAAAAAAAAAAAAGAATTCAGGGCATAGTAGAAGAAAAAGAATTTCACTCCAAAGGTATAGTAGGCGTTTTCAACAAAATCATAGAAGAAAACTTCCCCCAAATTGGGAAAGAGGTGCCAATGCAGATACAAGAATCCTTTAGAACACCAAACAGACAAAACCTGGAAAGAACCTCTCCTTGCCACATTATAATTAAACTATCAAACATACAAACCAAAGAAAAAAATATCGAAAGCAGTTAGAGAGAAAAATCAAGCCTATCAGGATTATAGCAGATTACTCAACACAAACTTTCAAAGCCAGAAGAACTTGGAGTGATGTATTCCAAGTTCTGAAAGATAACAACTGTCAACCAATGTTACTTTATCCTGTAAAGCTACCCATTCAAATAGATGGAGAAAGAAGGACATTCCACAACAAAAGCAGGCTAAAGGAATATTTGAAGACAAAACCAGCTCTACAGAAAATACTTGAAAGAATCCTCCATGCTGAAGGGAAAGAAAAGCACACATATAAGGAACCTGGAAAAAGCAAGCCATACTCATATACTAGTTAATACAAGAAAGCAAAGGTAAAACGGGTAGAGCTACAAAAAAAAAAAAAATGGCCAAAATAAATACACACCTTTCAATAATAACTCTTAATACCAATGGCCTCAATGCCCCAACCAAAACGCATAGGTTTGTAGAATGTGTTAAAAAGCAGGATCCTTCAATTTGTTGCCTCCAAGAAACTCACCTTTCTACAAAGGATGGATGCTATCTTTGGTTGAAAGGTTGGAAAATGGTGTTTCAAGCAAACAGGCCTAGAAAACAAGCAGGGGTTGCTATCCTAATATAACCTACCTAAATGAAATCAAGATGATATTAATCACTTAAATACACCTATAACAAGTATGGAGATCCAAGCAGTTACCAAAAATCTCCCAACTATAAGAAGTCCAGGCCCAGATGGATTCACTGGTGAATTTTACCAGACCTTCAGGGAAGAACTGACACCATTGCTTCTTAAACTAAGGACTCATCTCATTACCTTAGAGATATTTGCTCAACCATGTTTATTGCTGCTCAATTCACAATAGCTGGGAAATGGAACCAGCCAAGATGTCCCTCAACTGATGAATGGATAACAAAGATATGGCACATTTATACAATGGAGTTCTACTCAGTGGTAAAGAAAACTGGTTATGAATTTTTCAGAAAAATGGATGGATCTGGAAAGGATTATACTAAGTGAGGTAACCCAGGCCCAGAAACTAAGCATCACATGTTCTCTCTCATATGTGTATCCTAGCTACAGATAATTGGACATCTGTGTGAGTAGGAAGAAAACTAAGTAGCAAAGTCCAGTAAGCTAGAAAAGAGATATAAAGGGAAGAGTAAGGAAGGGAGGGGGGTACTTAATAGGATGATATTGTATATATGTAAGTAGAAGAATGGATTAATGGGGGTGAAAAGGCCCAAGTGAGGTCAGGGGAAGAGATTGAGTAAAGGAAAGATGGAGGGAGGGCTAATCAAAATCTAAGAGAATATAAATAAATCATATGGAAACCTACTTTTTTGGACAATGGAACACTCAGGAACCATAGATCGTGGTTAGAAAATTTTCAGTGCCAGAGATGGGATACCTTCCAGTAAGTTGTTGGCCAGGGAGGTCCCTGATGCCCCCAAAACATTACAGGCCATTACAGAAGCCCTTGGTTTCCCACTGGGAAAAGATGGTAAGACCCTATTGCTGAAGACTGCACATACTTGGGCTGTAAGGCCACTGAGAAATCCTGCTGGAACTGAGCTGATAACCTCCTCCAAGTAGACCAGCAGACAGAAAGCTAGAAGAAGCCATTCTGCATGCAGTTCAATGAGAGAAAGAGAAAACACCAGTGAAGATACTCAACCGTGGACACTGATTGAGATGGGGAAGGGATGTGATGGAGAATGGAGTTTCAAAGGGGAAAGTGGGGGTAGGGAGGGTATTACCTTGGGATATTTTTTATAATCATGGAAGTTGTTAGTAAAAAAATGAAAAAGGAATTATAAAAAATAATCATGTTTGATGGAACACTGTTTGAAATTAAGATATGTGCCGGGCGTGGTGGTGCACGCCTTTAATCCCAGCACTCGGGAGGTAGAGGTAGGAGGATCACCGTGAGTTCAAGGCCACCCTGAGACTCCATAGTGAATTCCAGGTCAGCCTGGGCTAGAGTGACACCCTACCTCGAAAAACCAAAAAAAAAAAAAAAAAAAGATATGTAATTAACCTAAATGCCCATGAACAGATGAATGGATGAACAAAATAGGCATATATCTATCTATATCATATATATATATATATATATATATATATATATATATATATATATATATATCCAAATCTATATACCTATACCTATAAATACGTTATTCACTATAAAGAAGGAAATCCAGTCAAAAATGACTATTACCTCACTTTTTTGCAAAATACATAAAATACATGGAATTGGAGGGTGTTATATTACATAAAATAAGCTAGACACAAAAAGACAAGTACCATATATTCTGTCTTATATATAGTGGCTACAAACTATTGACCTAAATGTAGAACAATGATTAATAGAGGTGTGTAAAGGTATGTGTGCCAGAGATGGGGGTGAATGTGGATGAAATGAGGTGGTACTTAACAGTGCCCACTGTGTGTATATATAAAAATATCACACTGATACCCATGGATATGGACATCTAATGAATGTGAATGAAAAATAAAATTATAAAAATAATACAAATGAAGGACTGTGATAAGGAACTAATACATTTATTCCTTTTCTTTGCCTCTTTCTTTCTCTCTCAAATCAATAATAATAATAAAGTTTAAGAAAGATGACCAAAGTAAAAAAATGAATTAATACATTTAAATGTACTCTTTCTCCCAATCAAAATGTTAAGTCTATTATGCAAAATAAATTCACAAAATATTAAATAACACCCAAAGCTCCATACTGAAGGTACATTGTAAATACTTGGAGAAAAGTCAATAAAACAATCAAAACTGTGACATCATTTCTCTATTGGACTATTAAAAATTAAATTAATTTCAAATAAAAATTCCAATTTGGGGCTGGAGAGATGGCTTAGTGGTTAAGAGCTTGCCTGTGAAGCCTACGGACCCCAGTTCGAGGCTCGATTCCCCAGAACCCATGTTAGCCAGATGCACAAGGGGGCACACATGTCTGGAGTTCGTTTGCAGTGGCTGGATGCCCTGGCACACCCATTCTCTCTCTTTCTCTCTCTCTCTCCGTCTTTCTCTCTGTCTCTCAAATAAAAAATAAAAATAAACAAAAAAATTAAAAAAAGAAAAAATTTCCAATTCGCATCTAAGGGAAACATAAAAATCTTATCAGTTTTTCTGACAATAATGCAACATACCAGAAAACAATGGGAATATTTATTTATTTATACTTGGGTAAAGAAATGTTGCACTAATATAGCCAATCAAAATTGAAGTTAGGAGCGAGGCATGGTGGCATACACATTTAATTCCAGCACTCAGGTGGTAGAGGTAGGAGGATCGTTGTGAGTTCGAGACCACCCTGACACTCCAGAGTGTATTCCACCTTAGCTTGGGCTACAGCGAGACCCTTCATCAAAAAAAAAAAAAAATTTAAAAAGACATGTACCAAAGTTTAAATTAGGTCAAAAAATAGTCTTTTGAACATGGAATAATTCTGCAAGTATATTTAACATGACAGTTTCCCACAGGGTATACCCACTGTGAACTTCACACTGACTTAAAGAGTGACATTGCCTACACTTTAATATTGTCTATACTTAAAATATAGGCATAACTATTAGGGTGATGATATAACAAGTTATGACTATATCTTCTGAAAATAAAGAAACTCAACTTTTAAAAATGGAGTAAAAATGAGAGAGCACATGAAGCAATTGAATGTGCTTACTCATAGCATGTGCTAAATAAAAGAAAAATCAACTTATTGCAAACTTAATAGAGAAACAAATACTATAGCTGAAACTAAGCATATAGATGGAAATCAGTACATAATAATAAAATAGTCTATATACTAGGGAGACTACATACACGTACTAATATATAGGTAACAATTATTACAGAAATCCAAAATGTTTTAAATTTTTGAAATGTATGAGAGAGAACATATGCAAATGAATACACAATCACATAAACTAAGATATTAATAAGTGTATACGTGCTTGGTTCAACACACACACACACACGAGCGCGTGCACACACTAGAAGATATGTTTTTGTAGTGGTCAACAACACTAAACCCAACAATATCCAATACATAAAAGACAAAGTCAAAACAAATGCAGAAAAACATAGAAAATTGAAAGACAGGCAAAAATGAATAGAGAGCTCGTGAGATTTTTTTATTTCAACAATTTGGTCCTTGTATAAGATAATACACACTAAAAGTTTTGTAGAGAAACACCTTAAAACAATGAAATATATCACAGTGTATTTATCTTTGTCAATATGTATTCAATAAACTTCTTTTTAGATGGGGGATTATATGTAATTTCCAAGATTACATTACTTATAATTCAGAGATATAGAGTTGTTGAAATACATAACTGCATTCTAGGTTACCTTTTTAATGATAATAATGGGGCTATATACTATTTATTTTAATTCAATAGCATTCTAAGCAAACCTTTTAGCACGGTCACAGCAACCATTCATACTGAGAACACAATGAATAATTACAGAACTCTCCTTGAGGTAGAATTTAAAAAAACAACTAGAAATTAGTGGAAAACAAGAAGATAATATTTAAGAAGCTCACTTTAAAACATCCATTTACAAATACATTTCTCTGTCTGATGTGTGTTAAACAAACTTCAAACACATCAGTAAAATTCAAGCATGGTCAAAACTCATACTTAATGTTTCTTTCTTAGTCTTAACTCTATCCAATCTTTCAGTATAATATTTTAAGTAAGGCTTAAGAATTTTAAGAACACATTTCCATGTACCTATTTATTTTTAATTAATTGGTATTACTTAGTCAAATATCCTTTTATCAGACAAATGTTACATTTGCAATATAATTATTTCAGTGTTTTAAAATGTTTAAGATGCCCATAGTGTTGCTCTGTTTTATAACATATAGATGCTTTTTTTGTCTTGTGAAATTCTCATTAATGCTCTGATATTCCTGTATCCTAAAGTGCTTTTCCTCTAGCTTTTGCCTATAACATTACTACACTCTATGTTTTTTTTTCCCCCTCCCTTTGGTCTTACTGATAAATTTCTGTGCATACAACTAAAATAAGTACTCTAAAAGTTTTCTGGGACTCACTAGAACTTTTCAGCAGATGGCACTGTTATTTAGGCTAAACAATCTGTCACTAGGGCAAAGTAATTCTTACAATATATTTTTTCTAGAACAATAGAGTGTCTATATGTATAAAATTAACACCGATTTTTTGCTAAAAAAAAAGGAGAATAGGCTGAATAAATCCTCCCATGAAGATGCATATACTGAAATAATGAAAGTATCCAAAATATCAAAAGATACTCAAATGAAATCAAATGCTCAATTGTCATTAAATATATTCTTATGTTGCTAAATTCTGCTTAATACTTAAACAATTGAATGACATCTCAACAAATCCAGGCTCATATAATACAATAGCTAAAAATCAAATATGCTTTCTTTTTTACCACAAAACTCAGATGATCAGAAAATTGAATTTCTATATTTATATTGTTAAATGACTTTCGGTTACTTAACTTCTGTCAGCGAATAACAGAAACAAGAGTTCTATGAAGGAAGGTGTGAGAGGTGTACTGAAGGGATTTTAAAACTAAACAAATCACTTGTTAGCTAAATAAAATCTGGCCTTTGTGTTTGTCAGCTTAACTTATAACATGTGAATAATGAACTAAAAATTATAGCGTTAGGAGGATAATGGGCACTATGCATAATTGATATTTATTAGCTTGCTAAGTTAAAAAAGGGGGAAGAAATGCAAAACCAGTTCAAGGAATAAGACCAAAAGAAATATTCTGGGGTGGATAGATAGCTTACTGGTCCTTCCCTTACATGTTCTAAGCCCTAGGTTTAATCTGAAAATTTTTAATATTGTCTATACTTAAAATATAGGCATAACTATATAAATATATATAGTTATCTATATAATATATCAACATTTTATTAATATGTTAGTATTAATATATAACAATATATGTTAATATATAACAAAAATTAAATAAACATAAAATATATGGTATAAATGTATACATACAAATAAAATGAAACAAAATATGGAAAGAATAAAAGTGTTTTCTATATATACTTCAACTTCTATCTGGTCACTCTGCATGGAAGAATACCAATAAGGCCTTGTAGGTTCCCCTACAGATGATTTAAGCTTCATTCAAGTTTTTCAACATGTCATAGTAATTCTTGTTCTTACTAGAGGAAGGTTACTCATAGCTATAGAATCCAAGTTTGTATGATTTAGGATTGATGGAATTGTATCAAGAACTTTGAACTAATGTTTTTAAAGTTTTGTTTTCATAAGACTAAGTATATCAGGTCTCCATAATCACTCCATTGTTCACATCTTGATTATCCAGGTAATTTATATGTCTGGCCTAACCCACCAATAGATAGTCCCTTGCATTTATTGAGTTCCATCATCCCTGTTAAAGTAAACACTTCTATTAAATAAAAGTCATAGTTATCATTTCCTTAGTTTTATTTTTTTATAGGAAGAATCTTTAGGGGTACATAGTATGCTACTCAAAGTATCACATTTTATATTCCAACACTCTCCACTATGCCCATCACCATCTTCAATTACAGTTTTGGGAATTGTAACATCTATTTAAAGGTATGGTTCCCTTAGAAGGATTCAATCACCAACTACATTACAAAATATCTTCAATCTCCTTTAAATACTTAGAAAATTGTGAGCTTGAGAGATGTCTTAGTGGTTAAGGTGATTGCCTGTGAAGCCTACCGAACCAGTTTGATTCCATAGTACCCACGTAAAACAAATGCACCAGGTGGAGCTTGTATCTCAAGTTTGTTTGCAGCGGCTAGAGGCCCTAGCATGCCCCATGCCCATTCTCTCTCTCTCTCTCTCTCTCTCTCTCTCTCTCTCTCTCTCTCTCCTCGCTATGTTTCTCTGTCTTTCTCAAATAAATAAACAAAATAAAATACTTATACAATTATGTTTTGTATCCCTTAAGAATAATCAATATGACAACAAAATATGGTAAACCTCAAACATAGCCTGAAATGGCAGATATACTCAGACAGAAAGGATAGAGGTTATTATAATTAATTTCCTATGGAAGAAGGACTTGACTTTCTATCTGACAAGAAGAGGGTTTGAAAGATCTTTGACCTAGAAATGGCAAGAATTGGTATTTCCTCAGCAATGAGTTTCTGAGATATGTATTAGCATACCACTGAGGCAGATATCTGCCTTAATAGAGGGCAGTTGATTTCATATATATCTATTATGTATTACATCATATTTCTAGAACCTCTGGACATCTTGACTATAATACTTGTCATATGATGGGACTGAAATTGGGCAAATGATTCTTATGCTTTATCTCATTTGTCCTGGCGCTAACTTACTCTCCGTTGGAGAATCTGCTTCTCTTTTTCAGAATGATGTAGATCCGAAGGAGAGAGCCACCCCATCATACCTCAAAAGGGCCCCTGCTGAAACTAAGAACAATTGGCGAAACAAGCAAGGGTGCTGTTTTCCTGATGAACCGGATACCAGCACAAAGGGGAAGGAGATCAACACAGAGAAAAATCAACTCCTACCAAATCAGAGTGCCAGAGACCCAGAGCCCCCCAACACCTCATCACTGAAGCAGACCAAAAATGAACCCAACATGGCTCAGGAAAATTTTGTGGAAGAGGGGGTGGAAAGAACGTCAGAGCCACATGTTGGGTCATGATATGCAGAGACATTTAGCTTACCCATAACTGTGGGCTAACTCCACAATGCATGACCCATATACCTCAACAAGGAGGGGCCAAGGGGAGGGTTAGGTCACGGATGAGCCTAATAATGGTACCAAACTGACTGTATTTGCTGAATACAAAACTAACTAATAAAGAAAATAAGGAAAAAAAAGGCAAAAAACCCAACCTTATGTTTAGGTAGATATTTATTAAGCTATTAAACATCTCCTAAGACCTTAGCTCACTGGTATATACACTTCTATTGTGATGGATTTTGCTTCTATGGTTAGATTGTGCTATATGCCACAATTCAATTTAAGAAATAAAAATTATCAAGATTTAATCTCATGAGCACTTTAAAACAATATTTCAAAGTCAAAGTAATGTGGAGATTTAAAAAGTGATGGAAAATTCTCCATTTCTGGTTTTGCAGACAGTGGGAGTTGCATTGTAAGGCCTGAAAAGTGTTCTAGGAACTCAAAGTGAGCACTAGTAGCTGTATCTCCTGGACTATGTCCAAAAAGGAAGTACCTCCCACTGAGCTGAGCCTACACAGAACAGAATTCTTGAGCTACATATGAGAATAAAAAGTAGACTGAAAGTGCACCCCCTTGAGGGGGAGTCTTTCCCCAGGAAGAGACCCTGAAACCCAGAGATCAGTCCGAGACCACTGGATGCAAACAGCAAGAGGCTTTATTGTGGGTACCGGTGCACCGGGACTCGACACGGAGTCCTCACGCAGGAGGGGTGAAGAGCCCCGGCCCCCTGGAGGGAAGGGCTTATAAAGGGAGTGAGGCGGGAAAGAAGGACAAAGGGGTTACGTCATCTCGCGCCCTTTGAAATGATTAGTTCTGAGAGGGCGCGCGCGGGAACCCTGTGGGTTGCCATAGGGAGGGGGACCTGCCTTTGGAATTTTCCATATAGAGTGGGTCCTGATTTGTCTGATCCACCTGGTGTCCCTTAATTGGATAACCATAGGGGGTGGGGGTTTCAGGTCACAGAGTTCATGGAAGAGGCAGTTAGGCCAGGCCTCTCTTAGGTGCTCAGTAACTTAACAAAAGAACAAAGCAAGCAAGCAAGGTTACAGAAGCTGAATAGAGCAGAATTAGCAAAAGCAAAAACTCCAGTCTCTATCTGGGGCGTGGGTGGGTCTTCCCAACTGTTTGTTCCCCTACCAGACCAGGTGTTAGACCACAGATATCCCGTTTGGCCACCTAAAGGAACTGACCTTGCCCTGAACTGGTGCTTGTTCGTGCAAGCCTTGCAAAATAGCATTACAGCAGTCAAAATGGTGTAACAGCGGTCTAGCCGGGGTTTTTCAAGACATGAGCTGACCTGAGAAGAACTCTGGTTCTTCAAATCTATAAGGTAATAAATCGGTGTCATTTTAAGCAAGTCAGTTCATGAACATATGTAAACAAATATGGCAAATATACTCTAAGTATAAAGTGACATTAAAACTATTAGGTTTTAACCATTTGGCATCATTAAAATGCATACATTCAAATGTTACAAGCTAGGATCTGCATATGAGGGAGCATGCGATTTCTGGCTTTCTGAGTTTAAGTCACCTCCTATGACCAAGAAAGGGAGGAAAGAGGCTCTGACAAAGGAAGGAAGAAGGGCAAAAGAACGTATGTGACATGAAAGCAAAAGGAGTTGGTGTACAGAAGGGGTAATAGAGGAATGGGAGAGATAGCATGGAGTAGAATTAACTAAAATTAACTGTACTGGAAAATTCTAAAGTGAAACCTAGTACTTCACATGCTAATTTAAATATAATTTATTGTTTTGAAATACTGAAGAATGGAAACATAATAATGAAATTCATTATTTTACATAATTAATAGACTAATTATTTTAAAACTCTTGGGATAAAGACACTATCTTTGAAGAAACTATCTATGATGTAGCATTATTATGAATTATATTTTACAAGATTATAACCAAATATTTTCCATATATGAAGCTGTCACATTTGGCTAAGCAACAATTACAGCTTCTTGAGGGGTTCATTTTCTAATTAATGCACAGTTATGGTTACATTCCAAATAAACTTTGCCAAATGGCTTCCCCAGGATGTCAATATTTGGCTTTCCTTCCTTTAGTTTCATTTTGCTTGTAGAGGTTGGCAGTTACTGGTTAAAGCCAAACTGTGACTTGTTTTGGCATACTGTGTTATAGACGAGATTCACCAGGGCTGAATCTTTCTCAGGCTCCCAGGTGATTTTTGTGAGTAAGATTACTTTGTTATTACCAAGAGGCTAAGGTAAGACTCTATAGGGTAAAGCCTATCCCTTAAGTGACTTATGAAGCTTCAGAACAAAGGTAAAGTTTTGCTTAAAGAGGGTAACCATATGCAGAAAAATGAAACTCGATCCACACATCTCACCATGCACAACACTCAATTCCAAATGGATCAAAGACCTCAATATAAGAATGGAAACTCTGCTACTACTGGAAGAAAAAATAGGAGGAAATTCCCATGATATGTGAGAGGGAAAAGACTTCCTGAACAAAACCCCATTAGCTCAGGAAATTGAATAATCGCTCAACCATTGGGATCTCAGGAAGCTGAAAGGCTTTTTCACAGACAAATAAACAATAAGCACAGCCAATAAAATTCTAACAGAATGGGAGAAAATCTTTGTTGGATATACATAGGACAGAGGCCCAATGTCGAATCTACAAAGAATTCAAAAACCTAAACAATAAAAAGTCAAATAACCTCTCACAAAATGGGCAGAGAACTCCACTGGGAGTTCTCAGAGGAAGAAATACAAAAGACAAACACACACTTAAGAAATTGTTCACCATCCCTAATCATCAGAGAAATGCAAATTAAAACAACTATGAGATTCCACCTTACCCCAGTAAAGATAGCAAACATTAAAATATCTAATGACAACAAATGCTGGGGAGGTTGTGGAGAAATAGGAACCCTCATTCATTGTTGGTGGGAATGCAAGCTGCTACGACTATGGAAAGAAATATAGAGACTCTTGAAAAGGATGACTATAGAGGTACCAACAGACCCAGTTATTCCCTTACTGGGCGATTGTCCTGAAAGCTCCAAACCTCAGCTCGGAGATATTTGCTCAACCATGTTTACAGCTGCTTAATTCATAATAGCTAAGAGCTGGAATCAACCCAGATGTCTATCACTAGATGAATAGATAACTAAGATGTGGTATATCTACTCGATGGAATTCTATGCAGCAGTAAGGAAAAGTGACACAATGAAATTTGAAGAAAAAAATGCTCATACTTGGAACAGATAACTCACCCAATCACAGCAGGATAATTGTCGCATGGTCTCACTCATCTGTGGCTCCTAACTTAAATCTGCCCATGATGCTGACATACCTAATAAACATCTACAGAAGTGGACAATAGGGATGGTGGGATGGGAGGGGAGGGTAAGGGTGGAGGGGGTACAAACAACTGGACCCAAATGTAAATGGTACCATAAAATCTTTCTTCCTAAAAGACATACTAAAAAGTCAGACCTTCATTAGGGGCTGAGAGAATACCTGATTCACAGGGGCCTGGAGAGGGTATGATAAAGACTATCCTCAATCATCTCCTGTTTCTCTCTCTCTTCCTCTCTCTCTCTTTTCTCTCTTTCTTTTTTTTTTATTACCTACATGTTTCTTCCTTCTTCTCCCTTGGCACTGACCTGTAACTTCAAGTACCAGCATGTAGGTAACATCCACAATGAGCTGTTGATCATAGAGACCTACAGGGTTTCCCAAAAGAAGACAGAATTCTGACAGAGTACTTGATGACCCACCAAAGGTTAATGGTAAGACCCTATTGCTGAAGACACCATATGCTGTTGGGATGGGGCATGGAGTGACCTGGATGGAAACTGGAACAGAGTCAATCCCCAGATAGTTAGCTTGTCTAGTGACAAAAGTTGCTACATGAGTGACTGGAGGAAAATGACCAACTCTGTCTAGGGAACTTGATGTCTAAGCTGCTCAATAGCAATCAACCTGACATGATGCTCACACAAGTGCAATAGTGGCACACAGCCATGGTGGGTTACCAAGTGCTCTTGATTTGGCTAACAGATCCACTCACTGGAAGAGAACCCATACTTGGAATGGAGAAACAAGTCATAACCATATCCAAAAATGAGCCCACTCTCCAATATCAAGCTCTCACTAATAGTGGGCTACAAGAGGGCCTACACCTATTAAATATTCTCTAAAATAAGAATGGGTATCCATGTATCATGTGCTGACCTCATTCTCCATTGGAGAATTTGTTTCTCTTTTTCAGATGGATGCAGAACCTGAGGAGAGTATCAGCCCATGGCACCCCACCTGGTCACCAGTGGAAGCCACAGAGTGAGTGGGGTAATGAGCAAGAGATGCTTTCTTCGTGAACCTGGTACCAGAACAAGGGTGAAGCAGACAGACAAAGAGAATGCTCAACTCTTATCAAATCAGATATCCAGAGACACAGAGACTCCCAAGACCTCCCATCACTAAAATAGACCTAAAATGAACCCAACATGGCTCAGGGAAATTCACAAAAGAGAGAGCGGAAAGATTGATGGAGCCATAGGTTGGGTCATTATGCACAGAGACATTGCCTCTCCCCCATGACTGAAGGCCACCCCCACAATGTAACACCCACAATCTGAAGGGGGGAATGACAGGGAGAAGACTAACGATGGTACCATCATAGCTGTATACTCACTGTATACATAACTAATAAAAAAGTTTTACATTGGGGATTATAAGACAAAGAGTAAAAGTAATCATAACACTTTTTAAAAAGGTGATATGGTATGTAAGTTCTATATCAAAATGATTATCAGACTTCTTGAGGGTTAATAATAATAAAAGGATAACATATTTTAAAAAATCCTTTAGAAGGTGAGATGTGAGTGTAAACGGATTAACTTAAAGAGGCGTAAGAGAAGAGAGAAAGGACACATGTGACTTGCAAATTGATTAGGGGATATTGAGGCAAGAGGGAAGTTGTGGGTGTGAGGTGCCTTGTGAATATGAGGATAGACTAGCATCAACTAAAACAAATTGGATCTGAAAATGCCAGAGTGAATGATGATACCTGAATCTCTGCCAATGGAAAAAAAAAAAAAGTAGAAAAAATAGCTTTGTAAACTTTCTGCAAGCATATAGACTATGTCCAAGAGTTTTGTGAGGACAGGGATATGTCTTCCTGGTCTTCTCAAGAATTAACTATAGATACATAAAAAGTTTTATAAGGTATCGATCATTTGTTTGTTTTGAAGTACAATTTATCTGCTGGTACATGAATAATACAATTTCTGCTTTGGATTGCCAATACTCATATAAAAAGTTGTGATCATCACAGATCATAAAATCTACTTCATGTACTAATGCCATAACTTTAAGATGGATATGAGTAAATATGCATGCATATATTTAATTTATCATGCCCATCTATTATTTTATTTCTAGCTTGAGTCTTATGAAGTATTCTTTTCTCCCAAATTCTTCTCTTAGTCCCAATTTAAATCAGTATATGTTTATATTTCATTCATTGTCCAAAATGCATATTCTTCCACCAATTCCCATTTCCTTCCTCACATGTATTTTTATTCATAGCAAGTATCATTACTTGATTCTTTTACAATTGTTCTAATGAAAACTAATATTTCATCATAAGACTTATTTGGTATTTGTGCTCTGACTCCATCTATAATTTCCATCTTTTTTTAATTTTTTTTATTTATTTGAGAGCAACAGATAGAGAGAGAAAGAGGGAGAGAGAGAGAGAGAGAGAGAATGGGCGCGCCAGGGCCTCCAGCCACTGCAAACAAACTCCAGACGTGTGCGCCCCCTTGTGCATCTGGCTAACATGGGTCTTGGGGAATCAAGCCTTGAACCAGGGTCCTTAGGCTTCACAGGCAAGCGCTTAACAACTAAGCCATCTCTCCAGCCCATATAATTTCCATCTTATAATTAAGTCCATGACACAACTTTGTCATTAAATATGTTTGCCTATGCCTTACCCTCTACCTGGATGGAAATATGGACATGCTTTCATATGATCAAAAATAACACTATATATTAAAATGAAAAGTCAATAAAGAAAATTTTTTCTCACCTTTAAATCCATCTCTAAGGTCTTTTGTCATCTTTGCCTTTAGCAAATCAGGTTAAAATTTCAATTTCTAAATCTATAACTTTTCTTGCTTAAAGGTAATCTGTGGAATTTATAGTACATGAATCACTTTGAGATTAACACATGAAAAACATTCTCTAAATACTAAAGATTAGTTTAATTATACCATAAGGGGTATTTGGATGTATGTTATAAAGAATTCATATTTACATCACTTTTATTTTAATGCTGGTTATTTTAGCTGAAGAATCTATTTTTACCACTGAAGATGCCTAGTGTTTTATTTTTAATGATTTTTTTGTTTGTTTTTTGTTTTTTGAGGTAAGGTCTCACTGTAGCTCAGGCTGACCTGGAATTCACTCAGGGTGTCCTCGAACTCACGGCAATCCTCCTTCCTCTGCCTCCCGAGTGCTGGGATTAAAGGCGTGCGCCACCACGCCTGGCATTTTTAATGATTTTTAAAGATAAAAATAGTTTGCTATAGAAAGTAAACCCAAAGGACAAAAATATTTTACCTATAAAAGAATTATAAATTATCAATCCTTTCTAATCACACATTACATGGAATTAGTGTCTTGAACCAACTTAACCCATGAATTGAGATTCATTTATGGTCTAAGCTTTACATAGGTGTATTTTTCTATAACAACATGATATGTGTCTTTGAATGGTCATTAGGAAATATTTAGGGTGATCAATGTCATTTTCTTATTGTTCCAACTGTATCTAGTTACAAAATCAGAGCCTTCTGGAGATACCTTGGGGGAAATTGGGTTGAGTATCTCCCTAAAACAAGTGGAAACCATCAATCTTCACATAATTAGTAATTGATGCTGAAGAGTTAGAACAAATTTTCCCAAAACTCTCCTTGGACCCATGGTTATAAACCAACACTGTCAATCAATATATTTCACATATTTTACAAAATGCCCATTGATCAGTATTGAACAGGTATAATTCTTACTTTAGCAAAATAATGCCCGGCCATTTCAAGCTAGCTATAATTGACCTTCATATCACAGGTGGCATGGCAACCTCCGCAGTTAATAATATTATTTAAGGCAAGTATTTTTTGGCTACAAAACACATATCTATAAATAATGTGTCCTCTTATGATATTCTGTTAAACTTTTCTAAAAACCAGATGAAATATTTTAAGAAAAAACATGTCAGATATATCAACTATGCAAATATGAATTTCTGATTTTTGTTCCTACTGTTACTTGACAAGCATTTAGTCAGAGGTACATGTTTTAATAGCTTCTGAATGTTATTTTGGATATCTTAAATGTAAAGTAAAAGTTCAGAAAGGACCTTTTCATGAAGATTCAGTGAACCTATTTAAGTTTTTTTGTTTTTATAGTTTGGCACAAAAATTCAGTCATACATTTGGCTATTTTAGTCTATCTTTACACATGTGTGATTTTTAATTACTTAATGGAAATTTTTGATTTACTGACATTTTGCTTTTGTAAGGAAAATGTAAGGGAAATGCAAAGGAGAAGACTGCAGTTGATCTCTACAGACAGACTGTTTGTTGACAGAAACAGTGAGGGGCAGCAACTTTCCCATGGGATGAAGGCTGAAACACTGGGCCTTGCGGGGGTGCAAGCTTATAAGGAGTATCCTAAGAAAAACAGTACCAGCTGCAGGCCCAAGGGAAGTAGATAAGGAGCTGTAGATATTTTGTGTATCCTTGCACAGAATAAGCTTTTTCTTTCTTTTTTTTTTTTCCAAGGTAGGGTCTCACTCTAGTTCAGGCTGACCTGAAATTCACTCTGTAGTCTCAGGGTGGCCTCAAACTCATGGTGATCCTCCTACCTCTGCCTCCTGAGTGCTGGGATTAAAGGCATGTACCAACACGCCCAGCAGAATAAGCATTTTTAACCAAATTGTCTAGGGAGGATATCTCACCAGATGGTTTCTGTTCCCTCAAGGTTTTCTGAGTTAAGGGAAATTTATCAATCGGAAGTAGCCTGTCAAGGTTGCATGTTTCTGTGACTTCTTTATTGCCTTCTGGTTTTAGGGATAGTTATTAACTCTTGAGTTCTCTCTAGTTTTCAGGGAAGGCTATTAACCCTTCAGTCCAGACTCTGGAAGGATAAAAAACTATTGGGTAGAACTGAGAATGAGTGGGGTACTAAAGGGGTGGGCTTTACTGGCAGGAGTGTGGGGGGACAGCAGATCCTCTGGTTACTTCCTGCTACGGGGGACAGTAGATCTATCAGGGTGTCCCACACAGTCCTGTTGTGGAAGTTGGATGTTTAGGAGCTGATATTCAGTGGCCATGAGGAATTCAGTAACTCATTATGAAATGAAAGTTAGGATTCTGTCTTGGAGGACTTCAGGGAGGCATTTGCATATGCAAAGACCAAAACAGAGGGTGAACATTATCATAATCAGGGGAATAAAGTACATGTCAGAGACTGGATAGGTTTAACTTGAAGGAAGTAGAGCTGTAAGACTTTTTAACTTATAACATAGACATGTTAGTTGGTCACAGAAACATGTCAGGTCACTTGTAGAGAAATAATATTATTAGCCATTAAAAAAGGCTAATACAGCTCAAAATATTATTAGCTCTGGATTGTTAACATTTACCTCTCCACGATCATTGTAGCAATCATTGAAGTCAGTCAGATAAGTATGGCTTTTGGGAGTTTCAGCTTTTAGTTTGCCATTTGCCAAACTTCATTTTGTAGTTTGTGTACATAGTAGGGTATTATCCCATGTCAATCTTATGAACAGGCAAGGAGGCAGCTCTTCAGTAGAGTGACAGGTATCAGAGCCATTAGGAAAGAAACACCTATATTATTTCAAATCTATTAGCCATTATGATCTGGTTATTATCCATGTATGAGTTTTCTTGCATGTGACATGACATTTACAGGTGACATGAACATTATATTTGAGGTAGAAAAATAATAGTATAGGAGATACTTAAGGAAGGAGTTGTTAACTTCAATGGGAAGTTAATTGAAATTTGTGGAAATACAAAGATTTGGTTTAGGCCAGGTAGGAAGTATAAGAGATTAGTATTGAAGCAATATTTGAAATTTCTTAAATTATTTTAAATTTAAATATCATAGAAATTAAGAAGTTAACAAATTCTGAAGTTTAGGTTTAAAGGTTTACTTTTTGTGTGTAAGTCTTTAATATAGAAGGTGCATGGTCTTTACTTACTTTATCCAAAGATCAAAAAGTCTTTAGGAGAACAAATGAAAGTATGTTAGGCTGAAAGGCTAAAAGTTTGATTAGTCTTGATAATTTGTTATTATCAGTTGTTTATTTTATAAACATAATGAAATTAAGTTTTATATAATTATATTGGTTATATAATACAATGAAATTTATATAATTAGGCCCAGTTTTATTTATTATAATAAGTTTGTAGTAAATAAATAAAAGTCTTACCCAATAGCAAAACATAAGAATAGAATACTTAAGAAACCTATTGTTGTAAACAGGTGTCGTATGCAACAAAATAAAGGCTTAGTTTTGTTTTATTATGTCACATTTAGATAGAGTTTAAATAAATAGACAAAACAAGTCTTGTTAACTTTGTTAACTTTGATATTGATATGGGAAACTAAGGGTTACAGAACCAGCACCAGAAATGTAGTGGAGAGTCAGTCTATTTTTATGTCTGCGTGAGTCCAGGGGAAATCTCTTCCAAAGCCTGAAAAAATGGTTAATATGTGGAGAGATATCTTTAGCTGTGTTGTGGAGTTAAAAAGAAACACAAGATAATTTTAGTACTGGCCAGAAGCTGTAATACAAATTATGGCCTTGAAGCAGTACAAAAACTACAGTGTGAGTACAAAAGACCATGTAGAATGGGACATAACTAGCATGAACGTTTCTTACAGTTACAATACATAACTTTGGGGCAGAGGCCTTTAACTTTTCTTTTATTGCAATATGAGTTATGACATTATAAATAAATTTATCACCTTATTATCGAGAATTATTTGAACTATGTAAACAAAGCAAAAGAAATACAGAGAAACAACTTTTTAGTAGGTAGGCATATCTTACTATTTAAATATCTAATAGTTATAAGTACAGGCAGAACATGTATTTGATAACATCTTTGGTTAGCTTAGATACCTGTGTGGGTACCAATTACCCCATAAACTGAGAACAGCAGGATTTACAATAATTTTTCTAGAACAGGGAATATGTCTTAAGTATCAATTTATCTATATATAAGCAGTGAACTTATAAGAAATGAGACAATTACTTAACAAAACCTTGACTGAGACTAAGTATACATAACTTAGGAATAAAGCCAAAGCTGGTCATTGTTGAGCTAACTTAGCTTGATTTTAACATATATTAGAGACATTATGATAGACATAAGGTGATTTCTTCATCAACTACCTTTAGTCATTGAACCATTTTTTAAGTTTAACATAAGGCAATATTTACCTTGGTAACTATTGGTAAAAAATGGTAGAATATATAAAGCCTAGGCAAACTATATTAACATTGTTTGTATATTGCAGGCTTTCCTAGGACAGGAGGAGTTTCCACAGTTTCCCTAAGAACAAAGTCACAATGACTAAATCACCTTTTATAAGACTTATACAATAATCTCAGTGGTAGTCACCCAGTAAAACAGCATGAACAAGACAGGAACCATAGTAAGGTTACAGTTTTTTTAAGATATAATAATTTTATTAAATAGTGAAAGATTTACAAATAGAGGACCATAGCAAACTTGGTCGAGAACTTTAATGTCAGCCTTTCACAACCATTATCATGACCACATTAATATCAGTGAGTTAAAGTTTTTAAGTTTACAACCTGAATACCATAGCATCCAGCCACCAGTAAAGCCATCCTTTGTTAGTCTAATATAAGCCCTAGGCTAATAGTCATTTTATATGTCTCAATGAATCTATAATCTGATCAAGTACTTTAAGACTTAATCAACTTTGTCTTTAGCCTTTTGTTTAAGCTTACTCATACCTTCATCTACATTCTTTTACCTTACAACCTATGTAACCACTCTGTAACAATCATTTTCATCATTTATCAACATTTGAAGTTTCCTCTCCAGTTTATCTTCCTTAGTCAGTACATGTCATAACTACCAACAAAACTTATTGTCCTTACCATTAGACTTTTAATATGATCATTTAAGATTTTTTTAACTTCTGCTTTTATGGTTTTTTGTCCTTACAGTTAATTATAAATAGACTGTCTGGGTATAAGTCTACTTTAGTATTGAGTGTGCAGCAACTTCTGGACTTCTGATTTTATACATTTTCAGCAGCTTCATTTTCACACTGTTGAGGCATTAGTTGTAACACCTTTGGCTTAGGAACATATTAATAGTGTTGCAGACATTCTTTGGAAATGTCACTCCAATACCAGTATGAATAAAAGCAGAGTTTATTAACCCAGGGGCCAAACAGTTTGAGATAGCTCTCCAAAGAAGCTCTGGACCCAAGCTGAGATTTTATTTCCATTTTATAGTTTTCATAGCCAAAGGGAGGGGTAAGTGAACAAGAAAGATGTGGCAATTTGCATATCAATCATTTCTGTAGTCAGGTCACCCTAACAATAAACTCCATTTTACTTTGTTTTAGCCTAAAATGCCTTTCCTTTTTATTGTCCCTCTGGGCCCTTTCTGGACAGTTCTCCCTTGGGATTTTTTTCATCTGCTGACAAAGATAAGTTTAGTTCCTCAGCAATTAACTCTCACAGTAACTCAGTGAATCAGTTCAATTTTCAGCTTCTTTTCTACCACAACAGCCCACAACCAGAAAAACAAAACAAAACATTACTATCAGGTGGTCACTGAACACACAGAATCATGAACTCATGAGATTCACATCAATAACTGAGCAATAGATACTTCTGTTAACAAATAAATAAATAAATAATTTTAAACAAAACAAAACAAAACAAAAAAAGCACACACACATGAAAGTCCAATAAACATCATGGAATTACTCTTCTCTGGTTTTCCATTCTCTCTGTCATATAATAATACCCCAGATAGTTTGATGGCTTAAGTTCCATTCTTGCCTCTTCCTTGATTCATTTCATTTGATTCTGTTTTGGTAGAGAAGCATTCAAATCCATGGGATCTTTGTGTACAGCACAATGGCTGCGAGGACAAGGGTTTTAATATATAAGTGAGGTCAAGGATTTTAATATATAGGTATATGTGAACCACCTAGATAAAGACTCACCACACTCTCAGATTCTGACTTTTCTAGTGGAGCTCAGGAATTAGTATTTGTAAAACAGTTCCAATTATCCTGATGTTGCTAATCTCAGGATTACCTTTCAATAGCACTATATGAGAAAAACTGCTTTTTAAAATATTGAACAGTAAAAATATACTCAGGATAGGTGATCATGCTAACAAAGTCAGTAATCATTTCTATAAATTTTCAGGATTACCTGGACTACACAGAGCAGAAAATCAGAAAAATATCCACATTTCTAAAAATTAAAAATAAATATTAAATATGAAATTAGACTCCAAAGTAGAAATAAGCAGCTGTAGTGGGTCATGCTTGTTGAGTTGGAGGGGCTAGCAGATCAGAAGTACTCAGACAAAGAAATACAAATGGTAAACACACACTTAAGAAAATGTTCATCATCCTTAATCATCAGGGAAATGCAAATTAAAACAACTATGAGATTCCACCTTATCCCAGTAAGGAAAGCAAACATTAAAAAACCGAATGATTCCAGCTCTTAGCTATTACAAATTGAGCCGCTATAAACATGGTTGACCAAATCTCTTTAGTCTGTGGTTTGAAGGTTTTAGGGTAGATGCCCAGTAAGGGAATAACAATGGAATTCTATACAGCAGAAAGAAAAAATGACACAATGAAATTTGAGGAAAAATGGTTGAACCTGGAACAGATCATTCTCAGTGAACTTACCCAATCACAGAAAAAAAAAAATTGGCACATAGTCTCACTCATCTACAGCACCTAACCTGAATGTACCGAAGATACCTTACATACCCAGCAAGCATCTCCTAGACTAGACACTAGGATGGAAGGGGAGGGAGGGGAGGGCATCAAAGGGGTGGGAAACACAAATCTAGACCCAAATGGCAATGGTACCATAATCTTCTACTTACTAAAAGACAGACCAAATGGCTGATCCTTCCCAGGCCCTTACAGAGAACACCTGAACCACAAGACACTGGAGAGGGTAAGATTAAGACCAACCTTAATCTCCTATATCCTCCCTCCCTCACTTCCCCTCTCCCTGTCTCTCTCTCTCTCTCTCTCTCTTATCTCTAACTCTTTTTTTTTTTTTCATGGCCAAACATAACTTTATTAGTTTTTTTTCTTATAAACATTCAGTTTCTTCCTTATATCTCTAACTCTTGTATATTAGTTATCTTTTTCCTCATTTTCTTAGTGGGCACTGACCTGTAACTCCCAGATCCAGCATGGGGCTATCATCCACAATGAGCTTTTGATCAGAGAGACCTACAAGATTTCCTAAAAGACAGACAGATTTCTGTCAGAGTACTTGATGACCCACCAAAGGCTAGTTGTAAGACCCTACTGCTGAAGACACCCTATGTGATTGACATGCAAATTAGAATGGCATGGCTGGAAGTTGGAAGAGAGTCAGTCCCCAGACAGTCAGTGCGTCTAGTGCCAGAAGGTGCTACATGGGCGACTGGGGGAAATTGACCAATATCTATCGAAGCAACGCATGGTCTAACCTACTTAGCAGCAAATAACTTGTTGTGATGCCCACACAAGTGCAGTGGTGGCACACAGCCATGGTGGGGAACCAACTGCTCTCAATTTGGCTAACTGATCCCCTCACTGGTATGGGACCCATAGCTGGAGCTGGGAAACAAGTCAGAACCAGATCCAAACGTAAACCATAATCCAATATCAAACTACCATTAATTGTGGGCTACAAGAGGGCCTACACGTATTAAATTTTCTATTAAAAAAAAAGTAAGGGTTATCTCATTTGTCCTGGTGCTAACTTACTCTCCGTTGGAGAATCTGCTTCTCTTTTTCAGATAGATGTAGATCCTAAGGAGAGAGCCACCCCATCATACCTCAAAAGGGCCCTGGCTGAAACTAAGAAAAATTGGAGAAACAAGCAAGGGGGCTGTTTTCCTGATGAACCGGATACCAGCACAAGGGGGAAGGAGATCAGCACAGAGAAAAATCAACTCCTACCAAATCAGAGAGCCAGAGCCTCAGAGACCCCCAACATCTCATCACTGAAGCAGACCAAAAATGAACCCAACATGGCTCAGGGAAATTTTGCGGAAGAGGGGGCGGAAAGAATGTCAGAGTCACATGTTGGGTCATCATATGCAGAGACATTTAGCTTACCCATAACTGTGGGCTAACTCCACAATGCAGGACCCGTATACCTCAACAAGGAGGGGCCAAGGGGAGGGGGTAGGTCACGGATGAGCCTAATAATGGTACCAAACTGACTGTATTTGCTGAATACAGAACTGACTAATAAAGAAAAAAATAAAAAATAAAAAATAAATAAATAAAATAAATAAAAATTGGAAAAAAAAACACAAATGAAAATAAATGCTGGTGATAATGTGGAGAAATAGGAACCCTCATCCACTGTTGGTGGGAATGTAAGATGGTACAACCACTTTAGAAAGCAATATGGAGGCTCCTAAAAAAGCTGACTATATAGTCACCAACAGACACAGTTATTCCCTTACTGGGCATGTACCCTAAAAGCTCCATGCCTAAGTCCAGACAGATTTGCTCAACCATGTTTATAGTGGCTCAATTCATAATAGGTAAGGGCTGGAATCAACCCAGATGTCCATTAGGCGAATGGATCACTAAGATGTGATATATCTACATGATGGAATTCTACACAGCAGTAAGGAAAAACAACACAATGAAATTAGAAGAATAATGGTCGAACCTGGAACATATCATTCTCAGTGAACTCACCCAGTCACAGAAAGATAATAACCACACAGTCTCACTCATCTACAGCTCCGAACCTGAATCTACCCAAGACGTTGACATACCTAGAAAGCATCTCGCGGACTGGCCAAAAGGGTGGGTGGGGAGGGAGGGGAGAGCAAGGGAAGGGGTGGGGGACACAAACTCGACCCAAATGGCAGTGGTAACATAAAATTCTACATCCTAAAAGACAGACCAAATGGTTTAACCTTTACCAGGCCATTAGAGGGAACACCTGAGTCACAAGGTCCTGGAGAGGGTATGATGAAGATGGACCTAAATCTTGTACATTTTCTGTTTCTGTCTCTCTCCCTCTTCTCTCTTACCTCTCTATCTCTTTTATAATACTTATCTTTTTCTTCCCTCTCCTCTTGAGTGCTGACCTGTAACTCCCAGTACCAGCAGGTGGCTATCATCCACAAGGAGCTCTTGATCAGAGAGACTTACAAGGTTTCCCAAACGAAGACAGATTTTTGTCAGAGTAAATGATGACCCACCAAAAGTTAGTAGAAACACCCTACTGCTGAAGACACCATATGCTGTTGGTATGTAACAGGGAGTGACATGGCTGAAAGCTGGAAGAGAGTCAGTCCCCAGACACTTAGCATGTCTAGTGTCAGAAGGTGCTACATGAGTGACTGGGGGAAAATGGTCAGTATCTGTCCGAGCATCTCATGGTCTAACCTACTTAGCAGCAAACAACCTGATGTGATGCTCACACAAGTGCAATATTGGTGAAAAGCCAGGGTGGGAAATCAACTGCTCGTGTTCTGGCTAACTGATCTGCTGAGTGGAACAGAACCCATAGCTGGAGTTGGGAAACAAGTCAGAACCATATCCAAGAATAAGCCCACTCTCCATTGTCAAGCTTTGTGGGCTAGAAGAGGGCCTACACCTATTAAATTCTCTTTAAAATATAATGGTTATCCCATTTATCTTGTGCTAACTTTACTGTCTGTCAGAGAATCTGCTTCTCTTTTTCAGATACACGCAGATCCTAAGGAGAGAACCACCCCATCATACCTCAAAAGGGCCCCAGCTGAAACTAACAATAGTTGGGGAAACAAGCAAGGGTCCTGTTTTCTCCGTGAACCTGGTACCAGCACAAGGGTGAAGGAGATAGACACAGAGAACAATCAACTCCTACCAAACGAGATATCCAGAGACACAGAGGCTCCCAAGACCTCATCACTGAAGCAGACCTAAAATGAACCCAACATGGCTCAGGGAAATTTGCAGAAGAGGGGGCAGAAAGAATTTCAGTGCCACACATTGGGTCATGATACACAGAGACATTTCCTCCGACCCATAACTGAGGGATAACCCCACAATGAACGACCCACATAACCCAACAAGAAGGGTCCCTGTGGAGGCGGGAGGACAGGGACAAGACCAACAATGGTACCAACTTGACTGTATTCACTGAGTACAAAACTAATTTAAAAAAATCAAAAAAAAATCAAGATCATGTTCAGCTACATAGAAAGTTTGAAGACAGCCTGAGCTACAGGTGACCTTACCTCAAAACAAACAAACAAACAAAAATCCTTAGATATAACTAGCTATGTAGTGATGACACTCAATTGGCAGTCTAAATTAACCACAAATAGGTGAAAGTGATAGGGTACTTGCTAACAGCTACTGATGATTCATTTAAATTCACCTCTGTGTTCTTCAGGTTTCATGAAATCAACACATTAGTTGACAAGAAAAAGGCAAATTTACTGTTTATTGATTTTTTTCTCCTTTGCATTTTTGTTATTTACTATTTGCTTCCTAGGTTGCATATTTAGGGAAAGCAGGAATTTTGTTTTGAAATTATCCTTTTGACTTAATGTCTGAAGGAATTAGTACTCTGGTGGTAAAGTTGTTTTCAGATATGTGCTAGTCTTGAAGAAAACTACCATTTCTGAATATATCAAATAGTTGAAATCAATGATCTCTAGAAGATTTTTGTCAAGGTAGAATTTGATTAGCTCAGTTCTTCTAATAGCAATTCAGCTTGGAAATAGCTTTGGGGAAATAGTGCTTACACAAGAATCTGTTCAACATTATTAGAGAATAAAAACATTTAAAAATATTTTATTATTTATTTGAGAAATAGGGAGAAGGAGAGAGAGAGAGAGAGAGAAAATGGAGAGAGAGAATGGGTGAGCTATGGCTTCCAGCCACTGCAAATGAACTCCAGACATGTGTGTCCCCTTGTGCATTTTGCTAATGTGGGTCATGGGGAATCGAACCTTGGTCCTTTGGCTTTGCAGGCAAATGCCTTAACTGTTAAGCCATCCCTCCAGCCCTTACATAGATTTCTTTTTTTTTTTTAAGGATATCCCTTACAGGAAACTCAGAGACTCTCATCTCCAAGCAATTATTTTCTCTTAATATAGCCTTGGGGGGCAGGGGATCTTGCACCTTCTAGATTTCTTGACTTCCTGAGTCTCTGGAACTTTTTGTTTCTCCCAGGAAAAGAATGTTTCAATTTCTAATTAGCATAGCATGCAGAGTGGTTGAGTGACCTTTAAGTTTCAGGTCTTCCAGACTTGACTTCCTGAAATAGACCCTCCTTCCACTTTTCAATTCAAAGGAATCTACTATACAATCCCATCCTCTATGTTGCCAGAAACATTCAAGGAAGGGGGGGGGGCGGAGGAGTCACTTACAGCATAATGTCAAATTTTGAAATATTTTATTTATTTATTTTCTTATTTGAGAGAGAGAGAGCTAATGAGAGAGAGAAAAAAATGGACACACCAGGGTTTCCAGCCACTGCAAATTAAGTCCAGATGCATGCACCCTCAGGAATAAAAGCTGGGTCCTTAGGCTTGGCAGGCCAGCCCTTTAACCTAAGCTAAGCCAGGTCTCCAGTCCATAATTTTTTTTAATGAACTTGTCATTTAGAAAATATTAGTGGACTCCTGCCCTCCCTGACGTAGCAATTTAGGTAAAGGATAAAATCATGTATATTTTCATAGAGTGGACACCCATAAATAAATTTAGAAAATTGGGTAAGTGAAAGCCTTTCTTAAAATTCTACTTACATTTGACAATTAAAGTCTCTGGGTGTAATTTCAACTCATAAGGCTTTTGTTTAGAACTTATAGCTAGTTAAAATTATTTGATTGGTTAGTCAAAAAGTTTCAACCAGTGAATATATCTGTTTATTTTTCAGTAAGAAGCAATCATTTCAGCTCAAACACACGAAATGGAAATATCGAGACTACCCAGGATTATTTCACATGCTGAGTACATTATATTTTATTTCTTATGCAAATTTTGTGATCTATCTATTATTATTTTCACTTTCCCTTAACGTATGCTAATGATGTTGGACATGGGAGGAAAACAAAGATTTTAAATAAGGATTTAATATTTACTCACTGTCTCTATTACTGTCAGTGTCTGCCAGCAGAATTCTGACAGGCTTGTGGTTCGCCTAGCTAGCTGTAGTCACCCACCTTGTGGTTTCTCCCCCTTAAAAAGAGCTTCTTCTTATTGCTTGCCTCAGACAAGAAATTTCATACATCTCTGGAGGCAAGAAATTTCATACATCTCTGGAAACCTTTTATGGGGGCTTACAAACTTCTTATAACTTGCCAATTTCTTATGATTATATATTTTAAGAGTTCTCTGTTAATCAATACATAAGTTGTCTTTTGCTGTAACCACCACCAAATTTAAGGTATAAAATGTAACAGCTTCTTCCCTTAGTGGAACCCGGCTTTGAAATAGTCCACTGATTAAAACCTGCTTCCTATTTCCAGGGTCTTTTCATATCATTCTTGCAACATTAATTCCAGGGGTTGGAGAATTACCTCAAGAACATTAAAAAAAAGCCAAATACTGGTATGTCTCTCCCAAAATTCATACTCTCACCCATTGGGCTTGATGCTTACCAATTTTGTTATATAAAAATTTCCCGAAAACAACATTAAGGGAGTAAATCATATAAATGATACATTTTCACTTTCCACAGTATTCCATATTTGTATTAGTGTTATATACTAAAAGGGAAAATTATTTCTTATATTTTTCATGTTTTTATTATCCTATGCTTCAAGTGTGATAGAAATGGCAAGGAAATAATGATTTCCTTCTGAGATTATAGCAACTTAATTAATGGCAAATTCATTTAAATTCTTCTTCCTCTTTCTATGAAATTGGGGTAAACTGGCCACTTAACTTCTCAAGAGTTTTGATACTAATGAGGGACTGAGTGTAATAGGATTTGAAAGTTTAGAGGAAAGGCAGTGTGCTAGAATAGATCATAATTGCTTTTGTTAGGAATTACCACTCTCAAATTTAAAACTCTTTAACAAGGTGAAAAGGCATGACTAAAAAGAGCACAGAAGAGGAAAATGTTATGTCTGGACATAGGCAGGAAAGGATAGGCTTAGAAATGAAAGTTGCCACTGTCTTGGGAAATCCATAATGACATTGGGGAAGGTTTTAAAGGTTAAGAAACTGTTTTGCTTCTACTTTTGCCCTTTGGGGAACAAAGGTAGATGACAGGCATTAAAGTTTACAAGGTGTATCATGAAATCTAGTGCATTAACTCAATTGTGTACATACCTGTACTAATAGAGAATGCTCTTATACGTTTTAGAGCTTGTAAGTAGCGGAAGTTGGTTTGTATAGGAATTACATATATTATTTGATTCTAATCATGTTTCTAATCTTATTCCTCCCTAGTCAGATCAATAAGTTAGTCAAATATTACTTATGCAAATATATCTGAATATTGTTTAGCAATAGTTGGAAAAGGTGCAACAAATACTTATTAAGAATCCAGTGATAATCATTTTAGTTAAATTAGTCCTCTAGGTTTCCCAATTATCTTTGGAATTCAAATATAAAATTAGTAAGAAACTCCATTCAGTATGAAAAAACCTTACAAAATTGTTTTGTAAATTACAGAGGAAGTGGCCAATTAAATGAGTGCTACTTTCTCTGCTAGCCTGTGAACCTTCTCCAGGGAGAAGGTGGTACACACTGAAGAGACACAAAATTCATCAAAGCATAAAATGAAACTGCTGAGAGCTCAACACTAAAGGGGACTTACAGTATGGCCTCCAAGGCTCAGTGAACATTGTAGAAGAAGGCACGAAAAGAATCTAAGAGTCAGAGGGTGCTAAAGAGTATCCTGAAACATTAAGCCCACACACAGAGACTCACTTGTACATCATGACCCCACAGAGAATATCTATAAGGAGAGTCCTAAGTGGAATGGTAGTGGGGAGAGGAAAAACAAGACTATAACCAGATAGGAATATGACCAATTTGCAATATGAGCAGATATTAAAGTTTTCAATAAAAAATAAATAAAATACCATGAGATTGTTTGGAATAAAAAAAATAAGGCTAATTGTGGTGGTGCATGTCTTTAATTCCAGGACTCAGGAGGCAGAGGCATTTGGATTTCTATATTTCAAGACCAGCCTGGGACTACAGAGTGAGTGCTAGGTCAACCTAGACTACAATGATACCTTACCTCAAACCTGTCCCCACAAAATATGAAACAAGGTTGGTGAAAAAGTAAGTTAATTTTGTAGCATTTCCAAATCACCACTATGTTTAGAGTAGGGAAGAAAATATTCTGTCTTTTAAGGATATCCATATTTTAGTCACTGAATTATGAATGTGTTAACACATGAAGGGAAAATTTCAGTTGCAATGCATTTATAGTCAATAATCAGCTGACTTTGACATTAACTAGGTATGTTTCACACAACCGTTTTTAAGCATACAAGCAGGAAGGCAGAGAGGGGTGATATGATTTTAAAATAAGAGGTTAGAGTGATATGATTCCTCCTAGGAAGGCACCAAGTGTCCTTTATGTTGCTGCTAATTTGACAATTCAGCATGCTTCACTTAAGTGAGATTATAGACCATTTATCATTCCATGACTGGTTTCTTTCACTTACCAAAATATCCTGAATGCCAATCTATGTGTATGGCATATGTTAGATTAGCCTTCATTTTGAGGGACAAAATGTATTAAATTCATTTTGTTCATCTGCTGATCAACATCTGGGGATCTTCAAGGTTTTAGCTATTGTGAATAAAACTTCTTTACACAAGCATGCCCAATTATCTTTTCAGTTCCCTGATTTAAATGTTTTTCTAATATATCTGGAAGAGGAAACTATTTAACTCTTTGAGGAACTGCCATACAATCAATAAGTAGATGGTTGCATCACTTCTACATTCCCTCCTTCAGTGAAACATATTGTAATTCTTCTAAATTATTACCAACACTAAACATGACATGTTATTTGACTTGGCACTTGTGGCACGTAGACATTATTCTGCATAAGCTTAAAGAGGTATTTTGGATGAGATTAACATTTAGGTTGGCAAAATTTATAAGGCAAATTCCCTTTCCTAATTTGATTGGTCAATCATCAATTGAAGGTCTACAGAAAACAAGCAAACAAACATAAAAGATGGGAAGAGTGAACTTTACTGTTCTGTTGAAATGAGGGAGACACTGATATTTTTTAGCCTTTATTTCCTGTGCACTGTGGCTGTCAATTTCAGAATGGGATTTATACCATTGTTTCTCCTGGTGCTCAGGCCTTTGGACTCAGCTTGCAAAAAGGCATTCGAGTGGATTTTCTGATTGCAGATCACAGAATGTCTCAGCTTCCATAATAATTATTTCATTCTAATCCCCACACACCATATATCCTATTGATTTGTTTCTCTAGAAATCATAATTACCATACCACAGTAGATTCTGTACATGAATACTTATAGAAACTTTAAACTACCAAAATAGGGAAGTGCATAAGAAGCTTATAGTAGGTGAATGGATAAACCACAATGCATCTAAATAATGGAACAATTTTCAATATAAGAAGAAAATGACTATGAAACCTCCAAAATACATAAAGAACACATAAATGTACATTTTCTAAGAGGAAAAAATGAAAAGATTGTATAATAATGATTCCAACTAAATTGCATTATGAAAAGGCAGTCTATGGAGGCAAAATATGAGTTTGTCAGGTATGGATAGCAGGATGAGGAGGTACATTGGACTCCTTCCTCTTCCTAATGAGTCACTATTCTACTCCCATGTTTTATTTAAAAATTTGAATAGTGTATATGAGAGAAATATTTACCTTTATGAATCTGGCTTGCTTCATTTTGCATGTTGGTTTCCAGTTTGATCATTTTTTTCCTTGCAAAGTATATAATTTTACTCGTTTGGGCTGAATAAACTTTATTGCAAATATATACTATAATTTCCTTATCCATTCATCTATTCATAACCATTTAGCCTGATTCTATAACGTGGCTACTGTGAATTAAGTACATAAAGAATTTTGAGGTAATTCTACATCTCTTAGAATCAATAGAAAGTAGAGAGTAAAATATAATGTAAAGAATAGAAAATATATATTTGAGCTAATAATGGTACATTACCATTCTCATATGTTAACAGAGAAAACTTGGGTAGTTGGGAGGGGGATATGTGAGGACACTGTATTTTTAAATTTTTTAAATTTGTTTTTATTTGAGACAGAGAAAGAGCGAGAGAGAATGGGCACACCAGGGCCTCTAGCCACTGCAGACCAAATCCTGATGCATGTGCCACCAATGTGTATCTGGTTTACATGGGACCTGGAGAATCGAACCTTGGTTCTTAGGCTTTGCAGGCAAGCACCTGAACCATTAAGCCATCTCTCCAGCCCAGGACACTGTATTTTTCAAAAACTGGATTATTTTTTTCAAGGTCAGCTTTCACTTTAGCCCTTACTGACCTGGAACTTACCCAATAGTTTCAAGCTGGCCTCAAACTCAGAGCAATCCTCCTACCTCTGCCTCTGTAATACTGGAATTAAAGGCATGGACCACCATGCCAGACAATAACTAGATTTTTATATGGAGTACAAAAATTCTATTATATATAGAATGCAAGAAATGAATGAACAGATCAAGTGAAATTAAAATTGTGGCAAAGGGGATGCCACACTAGTCATAAGAAAATTAAAGAGTCCATACTTATAGCACACAAAATATGCATAATGTTATAAAGCAGACTCCCTTCCTTAATTTGAGTGGTCATCATCTAATCAGTTGAAGATCTATAGAAGTCAAAATAGATGGGAATATAGGCACATTTCCCCTAAAGTTGTAAGTGCTTACAAAACTAAATTATCAAGAAAACATGATAATCCTAAATATGTATTCAGCCATTAAAGAACTCTAAATATATACAGAATATTTAAACGATATTTTCAACCATTTGTAATTAACATATAAAGGGTACACAACAAAGGACCTATGCTATTTTGAAGTTTTGCAGCACTATAGATTCATTTTTTTTAGCATAAAACACAAGGATAATGGTGTCATTTTGGGGCTGGTGAGATTTTTCTGTGGTAAAAGTACTTGCTTACAAAATCTGACAAAGCCTAAGGGCAGGAGTTCAAATCCCCAATACCCATGTAAAGCCAGACACACAAAGTGACACACGTGTCTGGAGTTCATTTGCAGTGGCAAGAGGCCCTAGTGTGCCCATTCTTTCTCTCTCTCTCTCTCCAAATAAATAAAAGTAAAAGTACTGGAAGTATGGCTTAGCAGTTAAGGAGCTTGCCTGTGAAGCCTAAGTACCCAGGTTCGATTCCCCAGGACCCATATTAGCCAGATTCACAAGGGGGTGAACAAAACTGGAGTTCATCTGCAGTGGCTGGAGACCCTGGCATGCCCATTTTTTTCTCTCTCTCTCCCTCTTTCTCTGTCAAATAAATAAATAAATAAAATTTTAAAGTGTAATTTTCTAAAATTGAAAATTTGATTAGTGAATTCATGCTGTATGTTTTTTGAAATGAGCTTTTAGATCAGGCACAGGTACAGAGGAAGGGACATTTATTGCAGTGCATAGATTTAGGGAAAGGTTTAAATATTTTATTTTAATTTATTTGTGTGAGAGAAGGAAAGAGAAATATAGAGAGAGAGGAAGGGAGAGAGAGAATGGGTGTGCCAGGGCTTCCAGCCATTGCAAACAAACCTTGTGTCTCTGGCTTATGTGGGTCCTGGGGAATCTAACCAAGGTCCTTTGGTTTTGCAGGCAAGCACCTTAACCACTAAGCAATGTCTTCAGTCCATAGGGGATGTTTTATAGTGGCAGAAGAAGCTGGCCTGCTTTTATAGGTCCAAGCAGAGAGAGAGAAAGAGAGAGAAGCTACAAGCCAAAAGCCACAAGGCATACTTCAGGAACCCCTGGTGGAATTAAGCATTTTGTGTATCTTTAGATTTGAGTTTAAAACCCACCACCACATCTTAAAATCCTCCCAGTGACACCACTTAAGGAAATCCAGGCAGAATTAGCCATTTTGTATATCTTTAGATTAGAATTTTAAACCCGCCATCACACCCTAAGATTTACCCAGTGACACCTCTTCCAGCCAGTTGGCTATAGATACAAACTATAAACTAACAAAGCCCTAAATGTATTGGGGGCCATCTATTTAAACTATCACATATGCTTAGTTTCCTCTCCCATCCTATGTATAAGAAATGATCTAATAAATAGTCTATGATAACAGTAAAAGGCTAATAAATAGCAACCATGATCTAATACAGTAACTGAAAATTTATATACAAGTTTATCAAAATATGAAATTGAATTGCTTTTTCATTTTGATTATGAATGTGTGTATGCATATGTATGTTTTTACTCATGAGGTGTAATGCCTGTGTAAGAGTCTGCGTTTGGAAGTCAGAAGGACAAACTTGGGGCATTTGTTCTCCCACTTTGCTTTAGACAGGGTATGCCCTTTTTTTGTTTTTGCCATTTGTTTGCTATAGGCATATTGTCATTAAAGACCTGTATATCAGTTTGTGTCTAGCTTCAAGTCCAGCCTTAAGTCTCTCAGCCATTGCTCTAGGCCATTGGCTTCATTTAAAAAAAATTATTTCAGAGAGAGAGAGAATGTGCATGCCAGGGCCTCCAGCCACTGAAAATGAAATCTAAGCACATGTACCACCTTGTGCATCTGGCTTACTACATGAATCATGGATTGTTGAACCTTGGTCCTTTGACTTTGCAGGCAAGGGCCTTAACTGCAAAGCTATCTCTCCAGCCCAGTATTAAGTGTTCTTACCTTCTTTTATAAACAATGTTAACAGTAAGTAGTAGGGCATTTTGAGTTTTTTTAAATATATATATCATTACTTGACTAAAGGAATAGTCAGATATTATGTGCAACAAACAGTCCACTGATTTTGATTCACAAAAGTCTCAATGTCTAGAAATCACTAACCTTAGTAATTCAATTAGTTTTTTAAAAAAATGTTTTATTTATTTATTTGCAAGAAGAGAGATACAGACCAGAAAGAGAGAGAGTATGTGCATGCACTAGGGCCTCTAGCCACTATAAATGAACTACAGATACATGTGTCACTTTGTGCATCTAAAATATTGTCTTGTATAGTAATATAAAAGATAAAACTAGACATGATAATAATTTTTGGTTTGAACAAAAATGGTAATATCCCTACCTAACATGATTGTGCTTTCCTTTTCAAACTACAGTGTATATAACAATGAAGCAGATACATAAAATAAGATTTATTTTTATTGACATAGTATTCATCTAAATTAATGAAGTTCAGTGTGATGCTTTTATCCATGAATATTGGGTAATATTGCTGGATAACAATTTTATCCACCACATTCTACTTTTATTCATGGCATTATTTCCAATGCTTGCGTGTGTGATGTGGTTTGTGGTGGGAGGGTGGTGTGTCTGGTGGCCCACCCTGACTGTACACCAATATTGCATTTGTGTGAGTATCACATCAGGTTGTTTGCTGCTAAGTAGGTTAGACCATGAGATGCTCGGACAGATACTGACCATTTTCCTCCAGTCACTCATGTAGCACCTTCTGACACTAGACGTGCTAAGTGTCTGGGGACTGACTCTCTTCCAGCTTTCAGCCCTGTCACTCCCTGTTACATACCAACAGCATATGGTGTCTTCAGCAGTAGGGTGTTGCTACTAACTTTTGGTAGGTCATCATTTACTCTGACAAAAATCTGTTTTCTTTTGGGAAACCTTGTAGGTCTCTTTGGTCAAGACTTCATTGTGGATGACAGCCACCTGCTGGTACTGGGAGTACTCAAGAGGAGAGGGAAGAAAAAGATAAGTATTATAAAAGAGATAGAGAGGTAAGAGAGAAGAGGGAGAGAGAGAAAAAAAAAACAGAAAATGTACAAGATTAAGGTCCATCTTCATCATACCCTCTGCCTTTATCTGGTTTTGCAATAGGTTGGCCTTGTTGAAAGGGTCTGTAAGGATTCATTGCATTCCAATTTTTTTTTTTTTTTTTTTTTTTTAGGTAGGGTATCACTCTAGTCCTGACTGCCTGGAATTCACTATGTACTGTCAGAGTGTCCTTGAACTCACAGTGATCCTGCTACCTCTGCCTCCCGAGTGCTGGGAATAAAAGTGTGGACCACCGCATCTGGCCTCCAATGATTTTTTTTAAATTTTTTGTTTATTTTTATTTATTTATTTGAGAGCGACAGACAGAGAAAGAGGTAGAGAGAGAGAGAGAGAGAGAGAGAGAGAGAGAGAGAGAAAATGAGCGCGCCAGGGCTTCCAGCCACTGCAAACGAACTCCAGATGCGTGCACCCCTTGTGCATCTGGCTAACGTGGGTCCTGGGGAATCAAACCTCAAACCGGGGTCCTTAGGCTTCACAGCCAAGCGCTTAACCACTAAGCTATCTCTCCAGCCCCAACCTCCAATGATTTTTAAGATTTCATTTTTATCTGTTTATTTTGGAGACAGAGAGTGATAGAAAGATCTAGAGAAAGACTGGGCATGCCAGGGCCTCTAGCCACTGCAAGCAAATGCATGTGCCACCATGTGCATCTGGCTTACATGGGTATTGTGAATCAAACCTGAGTCCTTAGGCTCTGCAGGGAAGAGCCTTAGCTGTTAAGCCATGTCTCTAGTTCTCCAATACTTTTTAATAGTTGAAAAGAAGAGCTATTGTTAGTTCTTCCTTAAATATGTGGGAGAATTCATCAGCAAATTCATAATCCATGGGCTTTTCTTTGATAGAATATATTTTATTACATAATTAGTATTGTTATTCATTTTGAGTCTCTTCAGACTTTTGACACTTTGTGATTCATTTTGCTAATATATATGAATTGAAGAATTAAGAAATTTAATAATTTATTATAGGCTTTTTAATTTTGGGCATTTGTTATCAATAATAGTTTATTATGATTCTTTGTATGTTTGTGGTATCAGTTGTAAGGGTGACATTTTCACCTCTGATGCTATTTTAGTCTTATATCTCTTATAATCTGTATAAATGTTATATATATTGTTTTTTCTTTTCAAGAGACCAATTTAGATTTTTTGGTATGTTGTTTTTCCATTTTCTTTTGTACTAATAGTCATTTCATTTTCTCTTTTAATTTTTACAATAACACATTGGTTTTTCAGGAGTTTGATTTATAATTTGCATCTAAGTGTGAAAGTCTCCAAAGTTCAGTTGAGTTCAGGTTTGTTCCTTTGTGGTCAGAAATGATGGTTGAAATAATATCATATTTTTAAAAAATGTCATTTTGTTTCATAAGTGAATATACAATCTACTCTGGACTATGTGTCACAAGCAATCAATAAGATTGTATATGCTATAGCTGTGAAATTGAATTTCTGTAAATATCTGATAGGCCCATCCAATCTAGAAGTGAGTTTAAGTAGAATGTTTCTCTATTGATTTTTCTTATCTGGATGGACTGTCCATTGATGAAAGTGGAGTATTGAATTTTTGGTTCTCTGATGTTGGAAACATATATAATCATTAATATTCCTTGCTGTTTTGATTATTTTATCAAATTATGACATTGTGAGTTTCTTTTATACTTTTTGACTTAAACCCTTGTTTGTACAATAGCATTATAACTTTATCTATTTTATTTTGTCTTCCATTTTTATGAAATAACTGTTTCCATTCTTTTAGCTTCAGTCTTACAGTAAAAAGAATCTGTTGGTAACATATAATTGAGTATTTTTTTATCCCTTTGGTCACTCTATGCCTTTTAAAATTTAATGTTTTGATATGCATGACAATTAATGGCAACTGGTAACATACGTATGCTGTCTTTCTAACTATCTTTTCTAACTAAGTGAATTTTTTTTCTAAAACTATGCCTTCATTCCTTGATTTTTGGGGGTGTGTGTTGTATATGTGTGGTATTGCATAGAGTATATGCAGATGCATATTCCTTATGCACATATGTATGGGAACCAGAGGAGAACATGAGTTATCATCTTCTATAACTCTCCTGCATGCTTTTTTTTTTTTTTTTTGAGACAGAATCTCTCACTGAACCCTGAGCTCAGTTGCCATTTTTGGTTAAACTGGCTGACCACTAAGCCATAGTAATTCTCTTGTCTCTGCCCCTTACAGGACTGGGATTGCAGGCATGTGAGGCAATGTTGAACTATTTCATGGGTGCTAGGGAACAGGCTGTCTCTGGCCCTCTCAGGCCTTCATTGTTGCACAGCAAGCACTCAGTGCTAAGTGCCCTATTCTTTGAGTGAGACTGCTTATATTGAAACATACTATTTAATTTCTTATATTATTATCTAGCTGCATTTAAAACTGGAGATAGTAGCAGAAAGATATCTAATAGTTATTAAATACTTAATGTATATGTGGAAACTTAATAGGTGCTCCTATAAACCTCAATAGAAAAACATAATGTACACATTTAAATGAAACAACTAAGGAAGAACACTAGTGATAACATTATTACTTCTAATTTAAAGATAATTGGGCACTAGGTCAGTGTTAATCCTCTAATTACTAACTAATACAACTAAATGGGAAAATTACTCCATTACAGTTTTATATGCATATAGTGGGATGAGTCTAGCAATCAGACATACATTGAGAAATATTTGTGGTCTGTTTATTTGAATTTTCTAGCAAAATAGCTTCATTACTAGAATTCTACTACAGGAAAATAATGCATTTCAACAGTATACAAACAATAGATATATAAAACAATAAAGCAAATTTTTATTTAATCGTTAGCTAGAAAATGAGGTAATTGCTGTCATGTGCTTTTATTCAGTATTAAAATCTTGACTTCTCTAAGATTGATTTGTTTTAAAGTTAACTCTTCCATACACAGCAGGTACTCAATAAGTAGTGTTGATCGACTGATGGTTAAATATTAGAATGTGCCTCATGCTTACAGGTAAATAGACCCCTGGTGATTGATTATATTTAAACATTCTTTAAAATATAGTTTATACATGTTTCAGGATAATTACTCTGCTAATTTAATCATGAATTTAAAACAGTTTATACAAATCATTAATTAATATAATTTGATTGATTTTTTAATAAGTTTTCTGTAACCAAACCCGGTAAAAGGCTATATCACCATTAATTTCTATTTAAAACTTTATTTTAAAAACTTGCAAAGATAAATGAGGCAGTTTTCTCTTGTGTTATTGCTGTATTGAATTCCAGAAAAATAATTCCAAAATATTTCTGCTTAATCATTAGGTATAAAAATCAATGACTACTATGCTAACTTCTTTTAAATTTGGTAGCTGATATAAATATTTTGAAGTAAGATTTTCATAAAAGGTAATATAGTATCTTAATAACTAGCTATTTTTTTTCCTAACATGATTGCTCTTTTAAACCACTATGCTTTAGGAACCTATTAACTCCATATTGTGAAGATAATTCAAGTACATGCAAATGTCTTCATTTAAATAATACTGCTTCACTTCTTCTCATATGCAAAATTAGGAGAAATTAGCTTCTTTTGAAATCATTCTATGCTAGTGCCTAAATTATGCGTATCCAAATTAACAAATATGTGTAGGAAAAGGTTTAAATGAGTGAATTGAGCCATTCCAAAACATATCTTAAGTGTTTATTTTCTACAACTTGCAGTATAGTTTTTTGTATTACTCAAACATTTCAATGACTCAAAATAGGAGATTTGAAACTAAAACATATCTTGAAAAACACATATATTCCCAAATTCAAAGGTAAGTTCTAATCAGCTCACAAACCGATATCAAATTAGCAGTAACTTAAAACAAGACACATGATGTTGAACAAATTAATCAAAAGGCCACACTGTTAAACAGAAAGCTGTAGGATAAATCATGTGTGTGGGATGGTATTGTGAAGCATGAAAAATGAATATTTGCTTATGCAATGTGCCATAAATCTGTTTCTTTTATACACTATCTTTTTTAGACACAACTAAAAGTTCTCCTGGAAATCCATTTCATGTTATTGAATTGTTCCAGAGGGGTCTTGGAGGGTCTCATGATGTAAGGTCCAAGTTCTTTATGTAAAGTACAACAAATTGGACAAAACCTAGAGTAGTAGAGAGGCAGCTCAGGGGTGACAGGACACAAATGTGAATAGCTTTTTCCCTGACTAAACATGAGAAGTGTTTTTGGGACTTATGGGAAATCTAGGTCACTACATTTTAGTACAGGTCAGATATGTGAGAAGGGTCTGGCCCTTCCTTTCTGCTTAATGAGCCATTCCTGTCCCTTCCATGAAGGCCCTTAATAGAGAATTGAGATTTCTGCAAAGAATGCCCTTTCCCTGAAATCTTGACAACAGAACTTGACATCAAGACTAACTGGCTATACCAGCTGCCCATCTATAGAGCTTATATAAAAATATCTTCATCTGACTCCTGTGGTGGGCTTCTTTAGCCCCCTGCCGCCCCCCCCTCGTCTTAAGGTTCTCCCACCTAAAGCTCTTAGCTATGATAAAATCTTAAAAACTTTCTATGTAGATTTTGTGTGTGTATATCACAGTATATTGTATATATGTGTGGAAGTTGTCAATAAAAGTTAACAAACACAATAAAATAATAATAGCAAATTGCAACAGCTAGAGAAAAGTAAAGAGACATGACAACTATAGTAGTTTTTCCCTAATCTGTGGGGAAAAGTTCCAAGATCCCTAATGCATGCTTGCAAGCATAGATAGTACCAAACATTATATATTCCCTATATATATATATATATATATATATATATATATATATATATATATACACATATTTAGTAATCAGAATAATAACTGGTAACAATAAAATATTAACAATAATAACTAATGATAAATAATCATAACAATAAATTAAACCTTCCAGAATCATCATTCTCAAACTTTGTGCCCATTTTTAAGTAATAAGTTACTTGATGCTAATCACTGAGTAACTTTGACCTTCCATCTGACAATCACAATGGCTGCACATTACTAATTGGCAGGTAATATGGATAAAGTATGGATACACTGAAAAAAGATGATTTATGCTCCAGATGGTATGAAGGAGGGTCGAACAAAATCTCATTATAGTCCTTAGAACTGCTGAAACTTGATTTTTTAAATATTCTATTTATGCTTGACTACAGCTAATTAAAACTTCATAAAATGAAACCTTAAATAAGGAGTGAGGGACTACTGTAAATGTAACATTGAATCATGAATGGCATGGTTCATAACTTATTACAGAGTTATGTAAATATATCTTCGTAAAGTCATAATAGAAAATTATATAGGGGCTGGAGAGATGGCTTAGCGGTTAAGCGCTTGCCTGTGAAGCCTAAGGACCCCGGTTCGAGGCTCAATTCTCCAGGACCCACGTTAGCCAGATGCACAAGGGGGCGCATGCGTCTGGAGTTCGTTTGCAGTGGCTGGAAGCCCTGGCGCGCCCATTCTCTCTCTTTCTCTCTATCTGCTTCTTCCTCTCTCTGTTACTCTCAAATAAATAAATAAAAATGAGCAAAAAAAATTAAAAAAAAAAAGAAAATTATATAAATGATAAATGAATTTTCAGAGATTTGCTAAGAAAAGAAAAGGAGTAAAACAGACTTTTTAAAAATAAACATACAAACCAAAGTATTACAGAATGTAAACATAAGCTTAATTAAATAAAGACAATTCCTTACTTCCTCATTTGTTTGTAATCTAGAACTTTGGAGTTTAGAAGCATGATTGTGTTCAACTAAATAAAAGACTCATTAATAGGTACCTTTAATCACAATCACTATGTTCACTCATTTTTATTTTGGCATAATCAACTCTCTATAGTTATTACATGTTTTACAACAATGTATCAGACATTGTATCTTTTTTGTTTATTTTATGGATGATCCTTAATATTTATCACATGCAAATATTAGAAAAATACTTATCTTTGAATGGAGGACACATACTGTGATGATTTTTAGAGAGTGACTATGTCAGTGAAGTTAAATTGTGACATTCCTTTTGAAAAGAACTCATTGAAGTTGCATGTCAATAATTTTTATATTGCTTTCGCCCATAAGTAATATTACTTATTTTATGACCACAACAAGTCAACCAGTTTTTACCATTTGTAGCATCTAAAGTCTATCACCAAATCTGAGAAGAAAACCTATGCTTCATGTAGTATAAATAAAGTATCATCAAGAAATACTCTATTCTAAAGCTATAATTAACAAGTAAAGCACAGGGAGATATTACATGAATACAAGAACAATCAGGGATTGGAGAGATGCCTTAGTGGTTAAGGTGCTTGCCTGCAAAGCCTAAGGACCCAAGTTCAATTCCCCAGTACCCATATAAGCCAGATGCACATGGTGGCACATGCATCTGGAGTTCATTTGTAATGGGTAGAGGCCCTGGCATGCCCATCCTCTCTGTCTGTGTTTCTCTCTCTCAAATAAATGAATTAAATAATTAAACTTAAAAGAAACAATCATAACGCTAATGTAGACAGTAGAAATATTTCTGTAACTACAGGATCTAGTATGATTTATCTTTTTACCTTGAATGCCTCTATCTTGTTTAATTTGGAAGTCATTTGCTTTTCCTTCTATTCATCTTTTCCCAATGTTATACCCTTAAGATAAATTTTAGACATATCACAAATTGCCTGTTAAATAGTTGACCTTGTCAAACCAATAGGCAGGTTGGAAAAAATTGCTCACTTGCAAAGGTCCATTTACTTATTAATGATAAAATGGGTTACTATATTTCTCTTTATGAATTACTTCACCCAAGATAGAGAGCCTGACAGAAAAAAGTGGAATGAATGATAAGCTTTTGAAATGCCACTTTATAAACTTCTCTGATTTAGGCTCAATTTATTATAGAAATGATTTGGAAATGTATACTTCTACTTTCCAAAGTGTTTGTAAGAAGGCAAAAGAGTGTATCCAGTAAGCATATATCCTGTGGTTACACATAGAACATTACTGGAAATCCTGCTCCATAATGTATTACTTTTGAGACTTGCACGACATACTTCATCATCCTGAACTCACTTTTCATCTTGTATAGTGGGCTAATAAATGACTACTTAATAGTTTCATTCTAGGACCAGCTATATAAACTAATTTGAGTAGCAAGAACTGCTTACATTAACTAACTGGTAGTGAATAATGTCATTATCAAAAATGGTACAAACATTAAGTGATGATTCTAATTTGATAATTCCCAAAATATACTGTTAAAAGAATAAAGATCCAAGGTAGCTTCAATCCTTCCTTATGAAGCAATTAAACTTAATTTTAACAAAGTTTATATTTATATAATTGTGTTTTATTTTTATTTATTAATGTATTCATTCTTTTTTTTCAAGGTAGAGTCTTGCTCTAGCTCAGGCAGGCCTGGAATTCACTATGTAGTCTCAGGCTGCTCTTGAATTCATAGCAATCCTCTAACCTGAAAGTTTATTTTTGAGTTTATATATGCACATATATTGTGACAAAGATCAAACTCAGGGCTTCACATATATTAACAGACTTTCTACCACGAGCACCACCCTTACCCTTCCACAATCATTTTACTAATTGATCTTCATGTGAATATTTAAATATTCTTCCTTTAAATTTTACCAATGTCCTTCCTAAACAGAAGCCACATACCCTTATGTTCATTTGTTTGTTTGTGGTGATAGAGATGGAACCCAGGACCAGATGCATGCTAGCACCCTATCCTTGAGCTATATCACAATTCCCAGGGGCACATGACTTAACAAACCACCAGTCACCAGTGTGGCTTTCTGTTCAGTGCACCCACATAATGAATACAATACAAAAAATATTCATGTGAAAAAATCTATTAGATTGTAATCAGCTTCTCAGAATTCACTATAAATTATGAGCAGCCACTAGTTTACAATGCATCCATAATGATCTGATTTTGTCACATAACTAATTGAATCCCATCAACGACTCTTGCTAACTTTAGGAACAACTTCAAAACTTTGAGCACTTATACCCTACTGATCTTCTCAAAAAACAAAAACCATATCACAGTGTCTTTTTCTCATTCTTCAAAATATCCATGCTTCCTGTTGCCATGGTGGCTT